>JAVLVB010000407.1:9148565-9202237 GCA_032876305.1 Orestias chungarensis | reverse complement strand
GTGTGTGTGTGTGTGTGTGTGTGTGTGTGTGTGTGTGTGTGTGTGTGAATGTCTTGCCTCCCACTCCCACAACAAAATATTTCTGGATTCGTTCCTATCATATGTTATGCACTACTCTAAACTGAGAATAGAATACACAATAATGAGAGCATTAGTTGTATTTTTCCTTTTATTTTACCACCTCCTTAAGAAGTTTTAGGCATTAAATGCAAGAAGTGTTTTTACCCAACAAATGTTACATAATAAAATATGGTTTCTGGATTTTGTTCTCATAATAAATTATTGTGTCCCCTTATTTTTTATGAGACATATAAATAATAGTAATATATATGTAAATAATAGTTTTATAATAGTGTCCATTACATAATAAAATATGGTTTCTTTGCCCAAATAATGCATTTTTTTCTTTTTATTTCTAATAAATGAAAAATGTTTAAAAAAATCTGAAGAATCTACAAGAGACTTTTATTTGAAAACTATTTATATCCACCAATATTGCAGATTTTGATTTTTGCTTTACTTTCTCAATATGTTTTTCTTACCTTAAACAAAAATTAATTTATAGCTCTGAGGAGAAAAAAATCGTTTCCTTTTCTGTTTAATTCAACAATGGGGAAAAAAAGACACAACATATAAAAAGCACCGGAAAACGAAAATGCTTTCAAAATAAAAATATATTATTATTATTATTATTATTGTAAATATCACTAATAATACTATTAAAACTAATAATACTACTACTACTATTACTACTACTACTACTACTACTACTAATAATAATAATAATAATAATAATAATAATAATAATACTAAATAAGGTCAAAGTAAACGTCAGTCTGAAAGAAAAATAACTTAACCTGCTTTTATTTATTTCAATTTACGTTTTTTCTTGTTATGTTAATTTCATGTCTAGAGAAGATTTTCCCCTCAGTGATATAGAAGCATGTATATATCTTGACTATTAGCCTACCAAAAAAAAGTTTGCATAGGGTTAAGAATAAAACAGGCTTGTATACAGCTTATTGAATCTATATTAATTATCATAAATGTTTGTTTTTTTACAACTATAGGTATCTCTAGATATAGGTAATACATTTGTGAGATGATTTAAACTCCTCCTAGATTAAAGTTTTCATTCGGATTTGGAAGGGCTTTTATTTTGTAATCAGTCCACCAGATCTGCTGGTTCCACTCTGCCCAGTTTGACTGTTGTGTGGGTTGGGAGTTTCTATCGTTCACTCTGCAGAGCCCGGCTGTTTGGTACCATCACCATCACCACCAGCAGCAGCAGCAGCAGCAGCATCGCCGCGGAGCATCATCCAGTCTCTGGCCGGATCCCTCCATCATGCATGGGGGCAAGAGGGGTCTGGTGGCTCCGCAGAACACTTTCCTGGAAAATATCGTCCGGCGCTCGAGCGGTGAGAACAAGTTCAATAAAAAAGTGCTTTCATTTTAATCCCTCTAATTTCAACTGCACGTGTTTTTAAACATTTTTCTGCGTAATAGGTTCTGTGATAATAAAATATGTTTTGGGGTTCCTCAGGAAAGCACAAATCCCATTTTTTGTGACATTATGACTTTTATGCGCTTTGATTACAATTATGTAATAACCCACCTCTGATGTTGAAACGCAGGAAACTCTATTCTTACTCTCTGCATAAAATGTCAAACCAGTCTAAACTCCATGAATCAGTTTTGATAATCTACTGGTTGCTTTATTACGTTTCAAGCTTCATTTTGCCTATTCACATTTAGGTTAGCAAATAAAAAAAAGTAAAACATTGAGAACAATGTGAGTGGACATCAAATATGTTAAAAGTATTCATTTTTATGATACTTTTAATGTTTCATTTTAGTTCAACACCCAGAGAAAGCTTGTCTTGCAAGTCTTACAAAGGCTCAACTTGCTGACATTTTTAAAGGAGAAATCCTTTCTCTCCACTTAAGGGATTGTTAATGTGATTTATGCCATATAGCATCATCTGTACTTGTTCACCTCAGTCGAGCAATGTCTTATGGTAATGCTTTTTTAATGACGGTCGTGTTACAACTTCCTCTGGCAGACACAGTATACATAGTAGACAGTTTGATGTGGATCCTTTTATTATAAAACTATGCCGGTGTCTTAAACTGTTTGTTTGTTTGTCCTATTAATTTGGTTGCAAATAGAAATGTAGAGTTCATCAGGTAAAACTGGACGAGTGGGTGTATTTATTCCAGTGTTGGTTGTTTCGGCATCTGAAATCTGGAGCATTGAGGCAGATACTATACAAAATTGTCCTAGCTCTAAATCTGCCTCTCTTTTCTGCAGACTGCATCTTAACTCTTACAAGGCTGTGAAAGTTTGAGGCTGGCCATCAATATTTAATTTGCATTTAGGCTGGAATGCAAACTTTTTATCAGCAAATATTTCTGCTCACTAAAGCTTCAGTGACTAATTCTGTAGACATAAACGGCCTCTTATCGCCATCAAACATGGCAGACAGGGTAATTAGACGTGTTGGAGATTTATTTTATTATGAGTTGCAACTCTGTGAGAGTTTGTGAGAGGGTGGGGACATGTGGGGTGAATGTCATTAGGGGTAATCTGGATGTTCGTTCGTAAATTTTCCTTCCTGCTTTTCTTCCTGCTTTTCAGAAACCAGTTTCCTTTTGGGGAATGCGCAAATCCTAGATTGGCCAGTTGTACACAGCAACGATGGATTCTGCAAGCTGTCTGGCTACCACAGAGCTGATGTCATGCACAAGAGCAGCACATGCAAGTAAGAAGCCATCTGTGCTTTAATGAAGCTGAGAGTCACGGACGGCCCGTACTGTATTTCTTTAAGTTTCTTGTCTCCCACGTGATTGATTCCTTATGTTTCCATTGATGTTAGGGTTAAATAACTTTTTTGACAACCATTAAAAAGTTTCTCATCAAATCTTATCAAATCACCACCAGTTAAGAGAATGCATTCAAAACACAAAGGTTTAATTTATGATTTAAACTAAGGTCTACACAGTAAATCTAAAGCATTTTCACAGATACCAGTCCAGCTCTAGAACATTTTTTTTGTTTTGAATAATAATTTAATATCATATATGAATTGTTTACTACTTTAAGCAATAATAGATATGTGTTTCCATTTCAATTTTATCTTATGGTAAAAATAGCGAGTAGTTTAACAGTGGACTGACTGTCTTTATGCTAAAACCAGTCACTAGCCAGACTACGAAATAAGCCAAATTTATTCTAAGGAAACAAAAGTAACAGCATACTGACTTTGAATTTTTTATTTTAGAAAAGAATCAATAAACTACCAGCAAAAAATAAAGTATGTAGCTAAATATGTAAGACAGCAAATGCCATTCGGGAGAAAGGTATGATAATGATGATGAATCAGGTCCGAAATACGTCGGGAAACTATATAAAATATATAATATATAAAATTCTAAAAGGAAATCTACAGTCCATGTAGATCAAATTGCAAAAAGCCCTAATAGAATTAGCCTAACAAAACATACACCAAAATAAACAATATGAAGGACGTTGGTAATGACTAACGCATTAAGTCAGGGATGGGCAATTCCAGTCCTCTGTGTCCTGCAGGTTTTAGAAGTGACTCTGCTTTAACACACCTAAGTAAAATAATAAAGTCATTAGCAGGATTCTAGAGACCTTGACTTAAACTGGAAAGGTGCCTCAGCCATCTGATTCTGGTGTGTTGGATAACAGATAAATCTAAAACTTGCAGGACACCGGCCCTCGGGGACTAGAGTTTCCCACCCCTGCATTAAGTCCTTAATCACATCATTAAAATTTAAAATAATGTTTTTTTCCTCGATCTTCTCATCACATTTGTTAAATTGTTGGATTTGTTTTACAATGGAGGAGTTGTTAGCCTGGTTGCCTCTTAGCAGGAGGATCCTGTGTTTCTATGGCTTTCAAGGTTTCATCCCATCACCCATGTCTGCGTTAATTAAGGATAAAAAGCTGATACAGAGTGATAAACACAATAAATACGGCTTTTTTGAGTATTGTCTAATATGAAATTATCTTATGCTCCTTTTTTTTGTTCTCTTTTATCTAAAGCTTCATGTACGGTGACCTGACTGACAAAAAGACTACAGACAAAATCAGGGAAACCTTCGACAGCCAAGAGTCTAATTTCCATGAGGTGCTTCTTTATACAAAAAACAGTGAGTTCGAATATGTTAGTTTTTTTTACAAAATAAAATCACAAATGTAATATATAATCATCTTACAAAGCAATTCCTATATGCAACCCCCAACAGGAACACCAATATGGCTTTACATGCAGATAGCACCGATCAGGAATGAAAACAACAAGGTGGTGCTTTTCCTCTGCACCTTCAGAGACATCACACTGTTTAAACAGCCAATAGAAGATGACTCGGCAAGAGGTGAGACCAAATTTGACTGTATCAACTATACCAAAACCAGAGGCCCCTTCTTAAACAACACAACCAGTTAAATGAAAGACGGGAACTGAAGTGCATTGAGACCACTTGGTTACACACGAGTGACTTCACAGACGTTTTACTCCTGGTGTTTAGCACAAGACCGCCCAGGTGTTGTGTGTTCAGGTCAGTGAACAGTGGGTTTTTCAGGGTCTCTGCAGGGCCATATCCATGGGGAGGAGGAGACCCCCCAAAAAACAGACAAAACATGAACATAATGTCGACAGGTTTTACAATAATCAGCCAAAACAAAATTTATTATTTTTCCCTATTGTTGTGTTAATATTATCAGCCTGTATAACATTTGAAAGGAAAATGATAAAAGACATAAGCAGAAATCTGAAAAAGTGTGGCATGAATTTATATTCAGACGTTCTGAATCAGCACTATAGAGCCAGCTGTTTGCATATCATTGCTAGGTCTGGAAATCCAGAGACTAAAAGCTCTGACTAATCTTTGCTAAATAGCTCAAACTTAGATCGGACAGAGAATCTCTTTGAACATTAATGTTTAAAATTCCACAGATTCCTAATTGTACTTTGAATGGACAGGAAGATTCTTTGATTTAACACAGTGCCATAAAACTCTTGCTTTGTAAACAGACAAGTGTGTTGGAGCAGGGCTGTCATTATTTGTGTCATTATTATTGTAAATACCAGGTTTGCAGTTAACATGAACGCTGCACAAAAGCGTTTTATCGTTCTCTTTGTAACTAAAAAAGGAATTTTTGTAACATCAATAAAGAAAGAAGGAGCAGCTAAGGAGGGCCTACTAATGCAAACCTCTCATGTACGAGCCCTGTAGCGTATGTAGCTCTGTCACTTTACCCTCTGCCCAACTGTCTTGTTTGCGCTGAGGAATAATGATATTGCCACTACTATGTTTCACCGTGGCTTTAGCATTTGGTTTTGATGTTCTTTTTGCTGTGTGTTAGTTTATGTTGGTGGGCTTGTAATGAACACATTTGTAGAATAATAGTAACTATGAACTGATGTTTGTTACATGGGTAATTGTTTGTTTAATTAGTTAAACTCTCAGGCCTTCACAGAAGAGGTTTCTTTATGTTGACTCAAAAGTCATAGATAGTCACTCTGGGTTTACTGATCGCGGCACATATGAAGGCAGATGAGTTTTTTTAGGGGCATCAGAAAAAAGTAAGTTGAATACAACCCAGTCAAATACCCTTAAGTTTTGGTGATAACCTGACGAAATTAGAACATGTTCAAGTACTTTTGCCAAGTAACACACAGACTTGTATGTATTTTGCTTCGTTGAAACTCCTATTCAATAGGATGGACTAAATTTGCCAGGCTCACAAGGGCCCTTACTAACAACCGTAACCTGGTGCAGCAGTTACCTCCTCTCAACAAGCCTGAGATCAGCCACAAGCCTTCCCGACTGGTTGAGGTGAGCAGAGTGTAACCCTAAAAGGCAGTTATACATCTGTAGTGTCTAGATTTAAGACGTTATTCTGTCTTCCGTCAATGAAAGGCTCTCCAGTTGGGATCAGACATCCTGCCTCAGTATAAACAAGAGGCACCAAAGACCCCTCCGCACATCATCCTCCACTACTGCACCTTCAAGACTACATGGGACTGGGTCATCCTCATCCTCACTTTCTACACCGCTATCATGGTTCCCTATAACGTTTCCTTCAGGACCAAACACAACAACCTGGCCTGGCTGGTGGTGGACAGCGTGGTGGACATCATCTTCCTGATCGACATTGTGCTCAACTTCCACACAACGTTCGTAGGTCCGGCCGGAGAGGTCATCTCGGACCCGAAGCTGATTCGGATGAATTATCTGAAGACGTGGTTCGTTATCGACTTGCTGTCCTGCCTGCCATACGACATCATCAACGCCTTTGAAAATGTAGACGACGTAACTTCAGAAGCAAGTTTTAAGCAACCATATTGAATTTTTGATAGAGGTTGGGAAGAAACTGACTTGATTTCAAGGATCATTTTTACTAATCTTTCTTGATTTAGGTTTAGAAATTAAAAAATGGAGCATTTATTTATTTGAATTCAATCTCAAGGGTCAGATACCATTAACTGTATAATTGTCCTAAAAGCTTGAACTTTACACCGCAAATACTTTTAGGACAGACATACAAACAGAGATATTGTGTTTTTTTTTTCTGATTAGTCTGATTAGTGCTTTGGGGCAAATTTAAAAAAAAGGAAATTTCAGGAAACCTTGTTTACTTTTGTGTATTTTTGTAACTTTACCATATGAAAATTAATGTTAAATGAAATTGCTTTTGTAGTTGTCGGCTGGGTTGAAGATTTGAAAGCTGGTATTGTCAGGATTATTTTAAAATACACATAAATTATCCATAATATAATTTGTCTTTACAGGGTAGAAGGGAAGTAAGAACCAATCAGAGACAATAAGCAATGTACACTCTCATAACTAAGGGTAACTAAACGTATCCAGTTAATCTACCAGTCACACACTGTACAAACGTTTATTTTTTTTGTCTACTGCAGGATGTCACCCCACATGCCTCCCCAGCAAGTCATCTCCGTGACTTTTCAAACTTCCACAGGAACTCCACTCGAACAGAAGACTACATTCTTCCAGTAAGTATTTTTTTGTCTGTCCTGTGAAATATATTTTTAATTTAAAGTTTTACATAACAGTAGCTACTGTTAAATAGGTTTTGCACACAAATTCCCTATAGTTTGATTTATTTTATAAAGGAATAAAGACCTAGACTTGATCAAAATTTGACAGTTTTCAAGCTAATTCGAGCATAATAAATAAAATTGCATCCTCTGTAGCAGCAACTATATATCTGTTCAAGTAAATGTATAAGCTGAAGAACCAACATTAATCCGCTCTTTAAAACTAGAAGTAAAGGTCTGCCCTATGAAGTTATCTCAGTGTCCATAGAACGTCCTTCTAACGAAAGTGTCTGCACCTCTACCCCTCCTAACCATATGCACAATTTGGAGATTAAGACCTTGCAACATTTATTTAACAATCATTTTAACATTACGGTGCAGTTTTGACCCTAATCCTACGTTTTTCAGAAAAAGTAATAAGTTAGTGGTCAGGTTCAAATCCTAAAAAAGGTTGAACACAACAGAAAACATCTAAAACAACAAAGAAAAGTTGAAAAATGTTTCTGTGTGAAACTGAAACTCATTGGCCCGCCACTCTATACCGATCCTTCCACTCGCTTTTAGGCCAGGAACGCTCATGTGCCTTTTAGAGCCATAATATGAGATGAATGAGGCAGCAGGGACAGATGAGTGAAACGGCCATTTATGTTGGCAGACTGGATGAAAGAAGTATATATGTTTTGCCAACAGGTGTTGATGGAAGCTAAATAGTGCTAATAGAAAGGACAATATTGGGCTTACGTTCACCAGGTGGCCACGTTAACATCTATTGGTCCCCTGTTTGCCAGATGTGATAATAGGTATCTGTTTGCTATGTAAAATGTATTTCTGTTGGGTTTATACTTTCTGTTCCTAATAATATCTTAAAATAAGTTAGTATCCCGAATTGCCTTCTTTATTAGGGTGAAACATGCAATCCTCACTCAATTCAAACCTGAATTTTATTCATTAAGTTAATTAGGAAATTCATTTTTTTTCTTTTCAGAGAAAATCAAAACTTTAGATACAACTCTGGGTCTGTGTGTTTTATTCTTCAGGGCCTCAGCAGCCTCTTCAGCTCCCTAAAGGTGATCCGACTGCTGCGTTTAGGCCGAGTGGCCCGGAAGCTGGACCACTACTTAGAATACGGGGCGGCTGTCCTTGTCCTACTGGTGTGTGTCTTTGGCCTGGTGGCCCACTGGCTGGCCTGCATCTGGTACAGCATAGGGGACTATGAGGTCATTGATGAGACTACCAATAGCCTCAAGACAGATAGCTGGCTCTACCAGCTGGCCCTGAGCATCGGAAAGCCTTACAGGTACAATGCCAGCGGGACGGGCCGGTGGGAAGGTGGCCCCGGCAAAGACACCCTGTACGTTTCCTCCCTCTATTTCACCATGACAAGCCTCACCACCATTGGATTTGGCAACATTGCTCCGACGACAGATGGAGAGAAGATTTTCTCTGTGGCTATGATGATGGTGGGCTGTAAGTACGCATTTATGCACACACTCCTTTTAAAGTTTGCAGAGATTCTTCTGGAGAATGCGTTACCGCTTCATATAGATTGCGGGATGTAATGCGACAGCTGAAGTGGAACTAAATCAAATAGGTCTGATATTATGCAACAGTCTCATGGTATCATCATTACAGAAGCCTGATCTGAGTGACAGTAAGTAGCACTAGATACTGAGGCAACATCAAGGCAGTAAAGGGTGAAATAACATGGTGAAGCTATAAAGCATATATGTATATTTGTGCATGTATTTAATTTAGTAACAAAAAACACATATATGAAAAACAGAGCATATACTTTATAGTAATCATCCTATACAATTTTTTTGTTTTGGCTGGGATAGAACAAAGATACAATATACAACTTAAATGATTTTTGACAAGAAATATAATTGGTTTGTAATGTTTCAGGTTATTGGATCTGTATTTTGGATCTGTACGCAACACAGATTTAATTATATTTGCAAGAATAGTTGTTTAAGATTGCAATTTGCACCCTGATGAACATTTTATGGAAATTAACAAACATAAAATCCTTAAGCTGTTGAGTTGTGATACATAAATATTTAATGTTTTGCCCTCTTCAAATTTCCAGGATCTTTGTACAGCCTAACAGTAAATCTTAGAGTGAACGATTGCTGCCAGTACCACCCCTGATGCTTGACTTTTAACCCTTTACGAGAAGACATTAGTATAATCCACGTGGGTGGCTGTAGATCTCTTAAAGCTTAAAAGGAGTTGATTTTGGAGCAGATTGCTTCTGTTTTGGTCTCTATGTTAATTTCAAGGTTGCCTCACTGTGGATAGTAAACCAGTGACCCTGCAGTTTGTAGGTAAGTGTAGGCTGGAACCTTTGTGGTTCCGGGGTTGTACCTGGACCTTGTAGTCCATCTAGTTTCTTCTCAGAGTGCGAAGTTGGATCAGATTCCATAAATTCAGCTGTAGCCACCCAGCAGTAATCCCAAACCCGTGTTTCAAGTTGGTTTGGAGGTTTACTGGAGGGCCTCTCTAAATACCGGTTTCAGATCAATTAAAAATGTGTGCACTACACTTAAAAAGTCTGGTGTGTTGCAGGAAATCGATTCAAACATGCAGCGTTAAAACAATGCCAGAAGCTTATTGATGTTTACAAAAAGTGTTGGGTATGTCTGATCCTTGGCAAAGACAGTTTAACCTGAGATTTTTGCGTATAAACATTTAAGACTAAGTGTTTTGAATAAAGAAAAATTCAATCAAAACTATGATTTGTTTTATTGCTGGTTTGTTTTGTTGTTGTTGTTGTTTTGTTTTGTTTAATTGACTGTAAAAAAGATTAAAACCCAGACTTAACATGATATTATGCTCATTATGATTGCATGTAAAACTATGGTTGCAACTTTACCTTCTTTGATGCTGTTTTTACCTCAATTATGCATTCACCCATTCATTATGAGTGAGCAGAATCTTCAAAAGAGATTAAACAGTCTGGACACACTTGCTTGAACACAACGGCATGCTCACTGCCGTCCTGCTGGCTATGTAGCAGCTGTCAGTATTGCAACATATGGTGAATATGCTGGACAGGAAGGGTTTTAAATCTTCTTACAATCATCTTATCAACATATGGATATTTTAATGCTCAACTGTATGACATGTGTGGTCAGATTGTTTTATTAAAGCTAATTATCTTTATCTGCTGTTGAAGTCAACTCAAGCATGAACATTCCAACTAGCTTGTTTGATATAAGCGAGACAAATGTGTAAAAGTGGAATTCAAAGATATGAATGTCTTGACTTTACAAAAACTCTCTATAAAATCCTATGAGATGTTATTTCACCAAAGAGGATAACAGCGTTTGCCTCATTCACTGCAAACTTAAACCGCAGTGGAGCTTTTAGTCTTTTTTGTAGACGATAAGAAGTGACATGTTCAGCGCCCATCACAGGCTGTCTGTCTGAAGGTTCCCCCATCATTGTCTCTGGTAAATTTCCCACATGAGTCTTATTCAACTATTAACAAATGAAGACCTGAAAATGTAAGCTTTTAGTATGTAGGTCTCGTCTATGCTTAAAAATTAACAGTTTAAAGAACTCACCTCTAACAATTACAACAGCATGAAGCTGATGTAGACACAACGTAGTACATCACACCACAGATCATGTTCTACGTTTTTTTTACTGAAATGGAGAATGAGTCATTTTTATGTCAACGTTTGATGAATGACATATATATATATATATATATATATATATATATACAGGATTTTTCTTAGACACTTTAGCGCATTCCTCATGTCATCAGATTTGCACAACTTGTGCATTTCTCAAAACAATTAGTACAAAAAAAAGATCCTTGCTGATAACCTGCACTAGTTCCCAAAGTGGATAGTTTATTCCTTAAAGGTATTAATTTTAAAGATACTGAAAATTCCTATGGAAAATATTAGAAATTGCGTGAATATATATTCATTATGAGACTTCACTCTGTTTTGAGTGCAAAAAAAGAAGCCTTTAGTATGCTAAAACAAAAAATACAATGAGAGCGGTGTTATGCAGACAAATACAATGTTTCTTGATTGCTTTTTTGCTGCTTTCAACTCGTGCTCCACAATTTCAAAACAGGGAATGCACTGACGAAGTGACAACTTTTTTTTTGCAGAAATATGAAACAATGACCTGTATTGCCTTCAAACAACTCAAATTGCAACAAAGTGTATAATCTCTTCCAATCAATGATTACATAATGGACAGCGAAATACAGTACTCAGACCGAATCAGTGCAAAACAGTACACCATTGCCCGTCAATATAGCCTCTTACACAGATTCTTTGCTTTATACATAGGTTTTGTCAAATATTATTCTTGTTAACGATTGGAGACACAATCAGAAATTCTTTGAAACAACTTTTATTGCATTTTTTTTAAATTATGGCAACAAAAAAACTGTCAATGTTATAGAAAATACTAAAAATGTAAATCTACAGAAAATCAATACATTAGGAAAGTACAGTATAATAAATATCCACCATTGATATTTAGCCTTTTTGTTTTTGATGATCAATATAGTTGCATCAACAAAATATTCAGTATAATTGAATGCAATTTATTGTACCGTTTCCTATCCAGTCTGAAGTGTGGCACTCAGGATTGTTGTCTGAACCTAACAGCTTCTACTTTCACAAGTGGCGTGTTAAAGCTATAATGAAACAATGACAGCAATCACAAGCATATATAATAAAAATCACAACATCTCTGAAAAAGTACTTTCTAATACAGGATATATTCAGCGATAACCCAATATACGTAGCAAGGAGAGCATCTGAATCTAAACCCTTGTGTGTGTGTCTGTGGGTGTGTGGAGCCTACAGACTCGCTCCTCAGTACCCGAGGCTGACATGGTGGGGAGTACATGGGGGGCCACAGGCTCAGCCAGAGCATATCCAAAAATGGACATAGAGAACTGAGACCCAAATGCAAATTGGGTTCATGGGATTCAGTTCTGAGTGACTGGAGATGTGGCTTTTTATTGGCTAAAACAAATGCTTCACACACTCCTCCTCGTTTGCTGAAGGTTCGATTAAACAGACAAACATTTTTGAGTTTTGGGGAAAATATCAGGAAAAGATTGTTAGAAAAAATGCATAGAATTAGCTTAAAGGATTTTTGACAATTCAAACAATGAAATGTGTATTTTATAAAATAGTTGATTTTGATGTACATGGCATAAGCAAATGAGAATGTCCAAAGGCGGATTTGTATGGAAACGACTGATGTGCATTGTTGATTTCTTAGAACGAATGAGAGATTCCTACTTTGATGTCTTAAGTTAACTAAATGTTGTAGAAATTATGTTATGAGAACTTCACTTTTATACTTAGGTCCTGTAAATCAAACTAAAATGAGTGTTTATTAAAAACACAGATTCACTCGAAAAGTGGTTTTGTTAGTGGTGTAGTAATGCTGTAGAAATTAGCATAAATTTGCCTCCAACCTTTAAATGACTCCTGTAAAGCAGCATGAAGAAACATAAACCGTAGAGGGGCGAGGAAAGTGACAGCCACGCTCCACAGTCTTTGCATCTCTATGTAAACACGCATTACTGCGATGGTGGCCCGATCCGATCGGGACCCCCTCAGTAACAATTCCGTGTCAGCTTCAGTTGCAGCTGATAAAGCTCCTGCTAAAGATACGATTATGACCCAACAAGAACAATCGCAGAGAGGGAGAGGGTTGCCCGCAGGCTCCAGAGGAGGAAGTGGACTATGAGCCATCACGTTAGATATGCATCCTAACCTCTGTGCTCCTGCTGTGATGAGTGGGACGTTTTCTCCTTGAGTGGGTAAAAATGTCACTATATGAGATACCGAGTGACTCTTTCAGGTCACAGCAGCGCAGCACTCCCACTCACAAACGTACAGTGGAAATTATATCATAAAGACTAAATGCATCGCTCGTTGTTTTTATGTGCGTGGCTGTGTGTCTAGGAATTTGTGTCATTTGAAGAAAAATGCTTATTTTTACATGTGAAGAAAAAAATATGTATTTCACAGGATCTTTTTTAGCAATCTCCTATTTAAAGGCCATATAAAATCCAGATTTGAATTTGAGCAGATTTCTTTATTTAGAAGTAAAAACAATCCTAGGTTAAGTCATTTTTTTCTTTCAGAGAAACACTTAAAGACAGCTTTCACAATTCCTGTGACAAAACATAAGAGCAGTATATTTTTAGTGCATATTTTCCAGTGTTAAAATTAATCAAAGTGTGTAGTGCAGCTAATTACTTTTAGCTTTAAATTATTCTACTTGTGTTTCCCTGAAATAGCAAATGCACCTTTTATTTTTTCCTTTTTGTTTTATTTCTCATTCATTTTAGCACTGCTATATGCAACCATCTTTGGAAACGTGACCACCATCTTCCAGCAGATGTACACCAACACCAACCGATACCATGAAATGCTCAACAATGTGCGTGACTTCCTCAAGCTTTATCAGGTTCCCAAAGGTCTGAGTGAGCGCGTCATGGACTTCATAGTCTCCACCTGGGCCATGTCTAAAGGCATCGACACAGACAAGGTACCCATGTTGACGTAGGCTACAGCAACGATCGTGGCCATTGATATTACTACTTGGAAAAAAGAAAGATGATTTATCCAAATTTTCATTGTGCATTCAAAGCTGAGTCATCAAAAAAACTAAAGAAATCTTTACTCACACATAATGTATTTATAGGTTGCATTTTTATTAGCGTACCAAATCTATATAGCCTGTGTTGCACATTAATAATGAAGAATGTGTTCATTTTTAAACTATTAACACAGTAGCTTGTATAGTATTTTTTTATGCATTATCCCAATCTGGAAACAGCGAAATAAAATGAGCTGCATTGTTGAGAGAAAAAAAGCACAACAAAGTACTTTTACCAGGACATGTACTGCAGCTCTTAAGATTGATTTCAGGAGTGTTATTTTCGCTCTGATGCATCATGAGGTCTGAAAGACATCACTTTAATTATTTAGGTTTAATCGATAATAGTATACTGCGAGTCATTGCTTAAAATAAACTGTTTATTCTTTAAAGTCACAAATTTATGTATCAAAAAGAAAAGCTCTGTCACCATTTTTGAAGATAGCTAATTGGTTTTGTCAAGATGTTGGTGTCACTTCGGCTCCTAACCTCACAGAACCAACAATCTTTTCATTATCATTTTATAGCTTTGACAAATCTGCAGTATTTTAATCATCGGTTTTATTTTAACACCAAATCTTAAAAGCCAAATCTGACCTCTTTTCATCTGTCCCACAGGTCCTCTCCATCTGCCCTAAAGACATGCGTGCGGACATCTGCGTGCACCTTAACAGGCAGGTGTTCAATGACCATGCGGCGTTTCGCCTGGCGAGCGACGGCTGCCTGCGCTCCCTCGCCGTCGAGTTTCAGACCACGCACTGCGCACCCGGAGACCTCATCTTCCACATCGGGGAGAGCGTCGACACCCTCTGCTTCGTCGTCTCCGGCTCACTTGAGGTCATCCAAGATGACGAGGTCATCGCAATACTCGGTACTTTGTTGACAAACTCTATGCCGTGTGTCATTTGGAGCTAAGTTGTTATATAGCCTATAAAAAATGAATGTCATTTATTAAAAAACTTAATCTCGTTTCTTTTTTCAACCAACAATTTCATTTCGAAGACGTGAGAGAAAAATGAAATAGAAATCTAAAAAGTGTGGCATGCATGTGAATCCTGCATCCTGAGTCACCGCAGCTGTGCTTCAGCAGGATGCTTTTGCTGATCTAAAAACTAAAACCACACTCTATAGAAACTTTTTCTACCTATGAAGCCTAAAGTCTGTCAGATTAGATCATATTACAGCTTTCTTTTAACAATTGCTTTCATCAGGCCACGTTTCCATAAAAGCTAGGTCTTTGAGGGACTCTAATAATATTTAACAATACTTTTAAAAGGTTCTTCCAACTAAACTGTGGATGTTTGCTGCTCCTTCTAAAATAGCTTTAAAGATATTTCATAATGTTTTTATAACAATAACAGGTAACGCTTAAGGACACAAACTAAACTTAAATACGCTAAACTTGTATTGAAATATTCCAGAGGTGTTGAGACTTTTCCAAAGTGCGATATCATTGATTTAAGAGAAGTACAAACAAAGTTTATAATCGGTCATTGTTTTTTTGTTTTTTTGTATGTTTAAACTGATGACGCCTGGGTCCCTCCAGGTAAAGGCGACGTGTTCGGGGACGTTTTCTGGAAGGAGACCATTCCGGCTCGAGCCTGCGCGAACGTGCGAGCGCTCACCTACTGCGACCTGCACGTCATCAGGAGAGAAGCTCTGATGAGGGTGCTGGACTTTTACACCGCCTTCGCCAACACCTTCTCCCGCAATCTCATTCTGACCTGTAACCTACGGAAACGGGTAAAAATGACACAGGAATCACCTTTGTTTTTTTTATTTATCCCCAGACTGCTCATATTGTGTTTATTCTATTAAGATCCAGAGATGTTTTGCTTTCTGGTCTTTACAGTAAGCTGCTCATATGTTCCTGTACCATTATCTATCAATTTTAATCAACATCTCATAAATTATACATGGGTATTCCTTTGAAAATCGATTCAGAGCTCTACTTGTAAAGTAAAACATCTGAGGCTGCAAAAATTTTAAATGTGATAATGTAACTGCCTTACAATGAATGAAAAATGGACAAACATGAATTTAAAAAGTTTTTCTTATAGTCAAATCAAATAAAAATCCCAGATGCAGGTCTGAGTCTTAAAAAAAAGCTCCATATTAAAGATTCATGACCCCTTGATGATATTATATAGATTTAACTGAGTCTAAGATTAATTCAAAGAGCTTTAAGAGGGTTTTTTTCTGTTGTTGTTCGCACAGGCTTAACTTAGTAAATGTCTTTGCTTGTGCCTGTGGACAAATAATGCTGATTCCAATGGATGTTGCATAAAATATAAATAGAGAAAGGAAATGGCCCGTAAATAATTTAGATACTTTTTTTTTTCCTTTATAAGAAAACAGTTGAGGGTACTCAGTTGTATTTCAATTTAAAGAAGAGTTTTATTACCATTAACTATTTTACAATCAAAAGGTTAGTATTTTGTGGATTCCTTGTCTACATAGTTCTTAATGTAGTTTAATTTATTCAAAAAAAAATTTCAGTTCCTGCAACTTATCTTGTCTTTTTGACAAAACAACAAAAGTGTGCCTCAGTTTTTTTTTTTTTTTGTTAAAAAAAGAAAAGTTAATTTTTCCCATTTACATTTTTGACTAAAATTTAGTTCAGTCAATCGTAAATATAAATTTGAATCTATTTAAACACATTACAGTTTATGTTCATAGACATTTCCGACTGAAGTTAATGTTTTTTCTTGGAGGAATGTGTAAAAAGTTTAGTCTTTAAATGTTGAAATCTGGTTGAAACAAGCCCCCAAAAGGATTGTATAGAGGCTGTTTTCACTTCATAATTATGTTATAGTATGCTTTGCTCTAATAAGACGAAAACACAAATAACTTCCGACATTTCTTATTTTCAACACCATCATATGACATTGTTGGGCAACGATTAGATTCATCAACTAATAGCTATTCATTCTTCACACAGCCACTGGAAACCGAAATATACTTCAGTCCAGCTGCAGGCGGCCGAGAGATCAGGATTTTGGAACACTATATGCTCCTCATGGGAAATTGAGTGTTCCTTGAGTCAAAACGCTACAGCTTTTGTCCATACTGGCCGCCTAAAATGGACCAAACCTGAACTTCTTTAGTGTTGCTTTAATATCCCAAAATTGTTGTCCTAGTGGCAACTGTGTCAGAAACTAGCACATAAATGATCTTTTTAAAATAAAATTTTAAATAAAAATAATTAAGGACAACCCTGAGCATTCATGAGAAAGCTTTACAAGAACAGAGAGGCTTATTCAGATACGCTGTAATAGAGGCTGCTATGAGATCTTTTTTTAAGCCCACAGCCGTGGCAACTTTTTAAAAACACTTGTGTTAAATGAGTCACAGTTACATTTACTTTTCTGTTGGAAAATTATTTTTAAAGTTAAACTGAATTGTTGAAATGCATACTTTACTGCTTTAATTTCAGGTAATCTTTAGAAAGATTGCTGACGTGAAGAGAGAGCAGGAACGCCAGAGGAGTGAGGTGGCTTTGTCCATTCCTGAAGATCACCCGGTTCGCAAGTTGTTCCAACGGTTCAGGCAGCAGAGAGACTCTCAAACGGCTGGAGAGACACACCCATACTCCGGCCAAAACTGTATCCAGATGGAGCCGCAGCATTCCCGTCACACCGACTCAAATGCCTGCAATCACCAGCAGGAGCACAGCACCAAACCACGTACAGAAGCAGGGAGTGCACGCAGGAGAAGCAGCACAACCACTGTTCAGCAAGAATGCAGTGACTCTGAAAAGTCAGAGCAACTATGCACTCAGGTAACCATGGAGCTGAGACCCAGTCGGAGGAGCTTGAAGCCTGCACAGAGTAGTGGTACAGGTGCCGAGAGAGCTACGGTTGCAGTCAGCGGCAGAGGGTGGGCGAGATTTAAGTGCGCCGTGTCTGCTGAGCCACCTCTTCCTGCTGTGGAGCAGGAAAACGACACACGGAAAGCGGAGGCATCAGAAAAGAGCCAGGAATCAGAGAAAACTGGAACGACGAGGAGCACAGAGGGGGGCGGCGCAGCAGGAGACGCAGGCGAGGAAACGTGCATCATGACCAAAACCGACTCCTGCGACAGCGGCATCACGAAGAGTGACCTGCGCATCGACCGAGCCGGAGACTCCCGGAGCTCTTTTGAGCGGAGTCCTATTGAAAGGAGCCCGCTGGACAGAAGTCCCTTCGAGCACAGCCTAGGGGTTTACACAGACGTATCACTGAGGCACTCCTTTCTTCAGCCGGTGTCTGAACAGTCTCTGCTCCAGACAACGCTGCACGAGGCCAAGCTGGAGCTGAAAGGGGACATCAGGAAACTGAGCAGCCGTCTGTCGCTCCTGGAGTCGCAAGTGAGCGAAGTCCTCCGGTTGCTGTCGTCTAAAAGGAGACTTTCGCTGCCTCCGACTTTCTCGAAGGCGAGAATAAAAAGTCACGACATGGTGATGTCCTCTAGAGTCGTAGCACCCAAAGCAGAGGAGGAATCTTCGTGACTCTGATGTGTATAGTTGGATTCGCGACCTGCATGCTCTGCTGAACTGGAAGACATTTTAAAACACGGAGAACTTGACTGCATGCTGATTTTACTTTGTGTAACCTATGCATCACAAACCAGGGAATTTTTTCTTGCAGACCTTTATACACATTTTGTGGCGGTATGATCCCAAGAAGGCACAGACACAAACTCTCACCAACAACAAGTAAAAAGAAAATACAGCTGCTTGTTGGAAATCAGTGCATCTTGTGCATTTCAAAGCAAACACATAATCTACTCTGCAGCTTCTATGCATGTAATTTATTAAGGACTGCTCAGGTGATGCTCAGCCATCATTTAGTTGAAATAAATAAAGCAACAGACAGCTGAAAAAAGCTATTTCCTTTTTTAGCAAAGCATTGTTAATCTTTGATATTTGTCCATATTGTCATTTTGTTTGAAGATGCTTAGGTCTGCAAATCTCATATCTAGTTGGTTGCTTGGATTTGCATGTTTACAAACCCAGCCCAGGTCAACCCACCGTTACAAAGGAGCAAGACCCGGATAGAGGTGATGGGCGAAAGAGTGACTGATGGAAGGAAAACACGTTAGAACGGATATGGACAACACTCTAAAGGCAAAAAATCTTTTTCTCAGGAACCACATGTTTGGTCACCCTGGACTGGATTAGAAATAGCAAGGACCCATTTCTAGTGTTGCCGTCAACACTGTCTAATTTGCTTGGACTTGAATCAATCAGGATACGGATAAGTAAATTTTGTTATATATTTTTACCTAATCTATAATACGGCTCCAGGCTGACTGGTCACACTGGTGCCCCTGGCTTTTTTAATGCATAAGCAGCAGTTCAACTGCATTCCTCCGGTCCCCTATGTTGCAGTTGTGGGCTTGGCTGGTCTTGACGAAAAAAATCTAGAGAACAAAAGCATTCTTGAGATCATATCAGAGAATCTGAATTTTAAGATGCCAGAAAACCCAAAGCACAGCCTGTGTTCTTTAACTATTTACTTGACAGATACTAATTAGCAGATTTGAGTTGTACATTCATCTGCTCGTGTCTCGGAGAAGACAGAAGCCGATTGGACGTTTTGTTCTTTTTGTAAGACTGGAAGCTGCTCAACATTTCCACTTGGAAAAAGGAATCAGTCCCTCCGTCTTGTCTCCCCATTTTCCCCTCATCACACAATCAAGCAACCAACCCTGGAGTCGGGTAGCTGAACGTGCCTTACCAAGTGCAGACTCCTATAGAGGTGCATTGATCAAGGATAATCAAATATTTACCTGATGGAGTTTACCTGTATTTCTCCCACAGCAATGTTATTAAGAGGACAAATAATTGTTCTAACCTGCACTAGTGTAGCATGGAAAGCTAATGGCAAATAAAAAAATATCACATTTATTCACTGAAGGTTTACACAAGCCAATTTCCCATTCACATAGAAAGGAATGCAATATTGTTGCAGCAATATCTGATGTAATTTTCCTTAAAGAGGACGTGAATATTTAAAAAAAATGACGCCATAAAATGAATTCACTATTTATTCTAACATGCAGCCGAACTTGCTCAGGTATATTTACTTTGTCTAGATGATTTGACTGATCATGGTCGGCCGTGTAGTTTTAAGTGAGCGCCGATTAAGTCAGCGTGGGCTAAGAGGTCGTTCAGCATGCTGGCCGATTTAATGCATCTGTTCTACGTTTGGTATATTTAGCGACCTTGCATGCATCTGAGGGAACCTGTCTGCTATGAAATGAATAATGAAAACAGTTTTGTTGCTCACCATCTGTTGTTTGGTCTGTAATGTAGCACATCTTTATCTCATGAAGGTTAGAAACAATTTTCAAGTCAGTTTTTTTGCTAAAGATGAGCTGCTAAAGTACAACAGACTGAAAGACTGAAAAGTGTCTGTGGTTTACTTGCTTTTTATCATTTTTACTTGAAAAGGAAACACAAAGGTTGTGACATGGCCTAAAAACACAGTTTAATTGTAATAATAATCTCATATTACAATTGAATACAAAATGGCTTACATTGTTATCCTCTGTGTAAAACAAATACTTTTCACAGTTTTAAAGACATTGTTGTTCCAGTTTTTATTTCACACACCCAGCACATTTAGGTAATGTCTCAGTATAGGTTCATTTCTTGTAATTGGGGCATTACGGTACGTAAACGTTTAAATAAATTACATTTAAAAATGATTATAGTTTTATGTTTTTATTTGAATTCTTTTTTTGTTTTTGTCTTTTTATTTTCTTTATTTTTACAAGCTGTCAAGTATCCCTGCACTCTTTTTTAACACATTTTAAAAAAAGAAAGTAAAAAACTTTTTTTTTACTGGCTTTTAAAAGAAATCATGTACATTAAAACATTTTTGCAGTCTTGGTGTCTCTGGACAAAACTCTGTCTCCTTTTCTTATTATGGGAAACACAAACATATGGATGCAGAGATCCTCCGATGTAACTGACCAACCTACCCGTCTATGAAGAGGTCTACATCATTAAAATGATCTTATATTGTTGTCAGTATAGGGCAACATGTGAACACCTGGATGGTTGCTCACATAAGCCTGGCATCAGCACTTTGAACTTGCAGGGAGGTTTTTGCTGACATATGTAAAATGCAATCATTCAAACACAATTGAAAAAAACCATGAATACCTATTTCCAGTTCTGGAAGTGACACACAGACATTTACCCAAAACCAAATCTTTGCCTGTTCTTATTGTCTACGTAAAACTCACAAGAAAACCAAAATCCATGAACAAGAACAAAAATCCTTAACATTTTCTTGAGGTTTCAAAGACACGAATGAGGTAGAATTTCTAAAAGCTCAAATTCACACAGAGAAGATGATATATATATATATATATATGTTTTTTATTTATTTTTTTATTTATTTTCCCAAAAAGAATAAATCACAACTCAGATATAATTTGTTTCGCAACCTTCCTGACTCACAATATAACAATGTGGGAGACAATAATTCAATTATTTGTTCATACATCATTTAAACAAGTGTAGTTGTAGTAGTAGTAGTATCTAAACAGCCATTTGGCAACATTATATATCTGTATCTTCTTTTTGTATGTATTGAGTTTACAGGATAATTATTTTTGCTGGGCTCCTTAGAATAATCCCCGAGTTTGGTTACTTTGTGTATTTATGGGTAATTCCTGAAAAACCAAAAACTAAAATGCTATAAATAAATAAAAAGCAGTAACTGCATGATCGTGTCTTAAGCCTGCTTTAGTCCTCCAGAACGAAAGGTGGCGCCAGTATCTTATTTTTATGTAATATATATATATATATATTTTTTTTTTTTTCTCTGGTCCGTTTTGTGTTGCTAACAAAATCAAAATAACAGGAAAACTATTGGAAAACAAAAAAAATCTTCCACGTTAAAAGAAAGACAAACAAATGTTATATTTTAAACGCATTAATCTAAATAATCTGAAAAGTGTGGCTTGGGCTTGATTCGCAGCTTCAGGGTTCTTGACTCATCTGTCCACCAGGTTTGCAAATCTTTGCAACATAGCTCAAGCTCGGTCAGACTAACTGTAATATATATATATATATATATATATATATATATATATATATATATATATATATATATATATATATATATATCCTACTGCATGATGCTGCCACAAACATGTTGTAAAGTGCACATGGTGCTCAGGGTAACGTATCATGTTTACATTTCTTCAGGAAGTTTTGAGATGGAGCTGCAGCTTCCTCCCCACGAGGGACCGGAGCTCTCCGTGGTCGACATGCACACAGGAGGGGAGCCTCTCCGCGTCGTCGTCGCCGGCTACCCAGAGGTCAAAGGTGAGACTCTGCTCTCCAAGCGCAGATACGCACAGGAGCACCTGGACCACCTCAGGAGGCGGCTGATGTTCGAGCCGCGCGGCCACTGCGACATGTACGGCGCCCTGCTCGTGGACAGCGAGATGCCCGAAGCAGACGTGGGCGTGCTGTTCATGCACAACGAGGGCTACAGCACCATGTGCGGACACGCCGTCATCGCCCTGGGACGCTTCGCCGTGGACTACGGGCTGGTGAAGGAGCCGCGGCCGCCGGAGACGCAGGTGAACATCCACTGCCCCTGTGGGCTGGTGAAGGCGTTCGTGGAGTACTCGGCCGGCAGGACGGGAGCAGTGAGGTTTCGGAGTGTGCCGGCGTTTGCCTTCGCCACAGGTGGGGTGGTTGTCTTTTCCTGTCCACGCACGCCGCGGCCTGTACCCCGCAGGGCTGAATGAATGGCTTTACACCAGATGTGACGGTGACAGTGGAGGGCTTCGGTGAGGCGACGGTGGACGTCAGCTACGGCGGCGCGTTTTACGCCGTTGTTGACGCACAGAGGTTCGGCCTGGATGTGAAGCGGTCCAAGACTCGGGATCTTGTCGACGCAGCAACAGCGGTGACTAGAGCTGTTAAATCCCAGGTGAGGATGCCTCCCGCCTTTGGAGGTGAATAGAAACGTTTTACATGAAGCCACAGGGAAGTAAACAGAGCCGGTAAATATGAGGAGCCGTCCTTCCTGCAGGTGAAGCTGCGCCACCCGGTCAGCGCCGACCTGGCTTTCCTATACGGCACCATCCTCACAGACGGCAGAGATGAGTTCTCACCTGAGCCCACTGCCAACATCTGTGTGTTCGCTGAAGCTCAGGTGTGTTAAGGGTTCATGCATCATCTGCATAAGGCCCCCCACACACACAGACACAAATATTCCACCTGTACATCTATTCATTTGTCCATTCACCTCTCACTTTCGTAATCCATCCTTCTTATTTTAAAGTGTTTAATTTTTGAATATGAAACATCTATTGAATGCTGGCGGTTTTATTCATGGAAAGCATGGAATTAGAGCTCAGCGAGTTGTTTTGGAGTGGACAAGTCGGACGAGTAGAAGCTTACTCCTTGGTTTAAGGCTTAAAAGACAAATGTGCTTCTCTGAGGGTAACAGGTACACCTCCTTAACATTTAAGCTGTGCGCTCTGCAGGTGGATCGAAGCCCAACCGGCTCTGGTGTTACGGCTCGAGTTGCTCTACAATATCACAAAGGTCTCATCCAGCTGAACCAGACCAGGACGTTTCAGAGCGGAGCCACCGGATCTCAATTCACAGGAAAAGCTATTGAGGTTTGAGAAATCCAATCATAAAGTATTCATACCCCAAAAACTAAACTTCCACTTGTATTGTTATAACCACAATAGATTCAGCTCCCTAAATAATCTTTGTATTTTGTTATAGGTCTGTAAACTGCGCAATGGTTCCAGATAGTAAACGTTGACATACACCAGTATCTTTAGCAAACTATCACCAGCATTTAAAAAAAGCTCTGTAGGATACAGATTTATGCTTCAATTTGTCCATGTCATATCACCACTATGTCCTCACCCATTCATATTTGCAGAAACGTGCTAAAAGTCAGTTTGTTCCCCATTTCAAATAAATAATAATAATAATAATGTATACTTTATTGGTGTAAACCACACTGAGGCAGCAATTTTGCAGGCGCCAGGTAGGCAGTAGCGCAAAGGGTCTTGCCTAAGGACCCACACTGGATGCTGTGGTGTATTGTTGCCCTGGGCTGAATTTGAACCCATGAGCTTTGAATTGGAAATCTGGTGACATTCCAAATTGAGCTATCCAGCCGCTCAAAGGTCACTGCTGCTAAAGGTTAGCAGCATTTTCAGATAAACTTGGAAACAATTCACACAGAAAACCCAGAGCAGATTTTTCCTCATTTTTAGCTGCTCATGTTCATCTGTAATCCAAGTAAACCAGGTCACTAAATAAGCAGAAATAAGATATTCTTTCTTTTTTCATTGAAACCATCAGTTTTGACTCTGACGGTGAGATTTCCACCTGATTTTATGAACTCATGGTAACTTTAGAGTTGACCCTCTGAGCTTCCCGTTTCTCTTCAGGAGACCAGATGCGGGGACTTCAGAGCGGTTGTGGTGGAAGTAGCCGGCCGAGCTTTTTACACTGGAGTTTCGCGCTTCATACAGGAGCCGGAAGACAAGCTGGCCCACGGCTTTCTGCTGAAATGAAAGTTGTGTTGTGTTTATTTTAAAGGCAGACGTGCATTTATGGCTTAAAATGCTCTAATGGCACCCATCGCTTTATTTGGTGAACTAGGATATTGTGAAGCAAATACATAAAAAAGAATCATAATTTAGCCGAGGCAAAGTGTATCTGGCTTCACTATGGATGTGATATTAGTTCATTAATAATAAAATCCTCTAGTTAGACTAGAAACGGTCACTCACCACTAGGTGGAGCCTTGTGTCTTAACTGTTGAAGATGATGTGTAACGAACAGTAAAAATAAAAGACAAAACTGAAACATAATTTCTCCCATTTATTATTATTAATATCTGATCAAATGGAAGGCAGTCTTTAAATTATAAAAGTGGAGATGTCTCAACTCTGGATGGATTCACAAAACTGAAACTCAAATAAGAAGTACTTATACATGGGTATTTTTATTTTTTTATATGCAGTGTAAATCCATCCAGTGTACTGAACACATTTAATCTGTTCAAATAATGATATTAAAGTGTGTCAGGGCCGGGGGGCTCTCTTTATATTGCAAGAACTGTGTTCTGATCTTAAAATGGCATCTAGCGTAACAATGATACTTTTTCAGTGTGCATGTGAAAGCACAAACCCTTAAATTTGGATGTATGCCGTTTATGACATGAGTGTTCACACATGTTGAGAGGCTGCATGTTGTGAGTAGACCCCAACCAACAAATAAAAACCAACACAGTCAAGGCCAGCTCCTTACAGGAGAATGTTCAAAGGAAACATATACACATATATATTTATAATAAATGGTTCCGATCAGTGATGAATCGAAAAATCCCTGCCTCTGTTACTTGCATTTCGAATCCCACCTGTCCCCACATCTCAAGTCCGGTGCTTTTTCTGCAGATGGGGAGCCGCATGTCTTTTTGGGAGACCTCAGGGAGCTTACCTCGGGCTCCTTTTCAATCTATGAAACCAGTCCGTACAAAAATGGCCCCTCTATTTGCCTTATTGTGGGATCAAGCACCCGGCTCTGAAGGATGAGTGTAAAAGCTGCACGTTTCAGTTCGTGCATAGATTCGGATGTAGAAAAGCAGCACAGAAAGGATCCTATCAAAGAAACCACAAGCATCTCCCACACCTGGGGGGAGGCTGTTCTCCAGCTTAGTCTCTCGTATCACAATCCTACCAGAATAAGAAGAGAATAGTTTCTGAATGTGTTGTGTAGTGCATGGCTCTGCAACAGGGTCATGATTTATATCAAGCCTATCTGTGCGGTGGTAGATGAAGGTGCAGAGGAATGTCCAGGTCAGTTCGACCCAGTGGCAAAACAGACGCTGAAGAGAGGAACGATAGCAGCAATGGAGGCTCAGATGTTGAGCTTCGTGACCGGACGCTCCCTGTTCGAGTCTGTGTTCTGGCTGTTGAACCGCTTACGGTTGCGTTTCATCTTGGACAAGTCCTTGTCGAAAACTTCGCCGGATCTCAAAGCAGAGACCAGGTCGTCAAATTCGCCGCCGTCATCCTCTCCGTTGGCTTTGGCTTTTCGGGCCTTGCGCTCTTTCTCCCTCTGCTCTTTAAGCTGGAAACACATCGGAACATATATCGTATTTATAGCTTCACAGCTATAAACCTTAACATTTTGATGCTCATAGTTGACTAAAGCTGGGAGTTTTTTATTTCAGCCTAAAGAAATGTAGCTTTTTCAAACCATTTATGTCATGCTTTTACAGTGGGCTGCGAACCTCAGCTCAATAATAATAATGTTCTTCACCATTTTCATTTTGGTTTGCCCTTTAAATTTGGATTTTTTTAATCTGTTTTTAGATATTGTGGTGAGCCTGGCAGTGTTCTGTAGTGCAGTAATACAAATATAAATGGTAGCAGCTTTTGAAATGTTATTGAGAGTTGGTTTAAACTTAGACACCGTTGGGTGAAACACAATTCAGAAGCAGTGTTTGCGAATTGTTAACTCCCCTACAGGTAAGATTTCTGCTCACTTACCAACCAGCTCAACTAAATTTGACAGTTATTTCTAAAAATGGTCAAAAAAAGCAGCAAGATTTGTACAAGAACCTCAAAATGGCTGCACTTTTGAAACTTGTTAACGTACATTTAACCAAACATTAGCGAAGGTATTTGGATGTGATTGGACCCGTTTGTATAGTTATGACTCTTTGAATATAAAAATAACATTTATATGTTTAAATAAAATTTGTGCACCTAGTTGTATCTTCTAAATCAGTTAAAGTTGTATTTTAGGTTATTTCGCGTCCTGATAAATTAAGTTATCAAACTATAACTATTAATTTGATATTCACACCCATGATGTGTATGTGATCTTCTGATAGGGAGTGCAACTTTTTTTCCATAAATGCCTCTAAATTCAAAAACTTTGCAGTAAACAATATCACGCACCTGAGCTTCCATTTTGGCCCTGCGCTCCTCCTCCTCCTTGCGTTTCCTAATGTTCTCGTTCTCCTGCTGAGCCTCTGTAAACGACTGCAGGAACTGGTCAAAGATGCCAAAGAACTCGTCTGGCTGCATCTTGCCGGCATCCTCCCCGAAGTGCTTCACTGCCCTCAGGAACTGCGGGACCAAAGCGAAGATGAACACGGAGAAGGGGGAAACGGGGGATTTAGATTTACTGCGGCGCTCAGCCGAACCGCGTCTTCCTCTGTCCTTTTACTGTTTTACAGGGGACTTGTTAAGGCTTCGCTCTCTTTGAAACCACAGTGGGACAGCAGTTATCTAAGCTTTGAAGCCCATGTTAGCTCAGATACGACTGGCTACTGATTAGTGCAGGGGTCGGGGGCTGGAGCCACAGCCTAAATTAAGGGAATGTGTTTGTTGGCTGTTTTAAAACAGTGAGTCTAAAAGCAGAACATTCAGACGGAAGATCATGCTGAGAGCATGTAGCTTTAAAAAGCGAGCCCTGACAGGACAAAATATAAGGTAGATCAAAGATGCTTTTAAAAGGATCTTAAAGTAGTCTGGTAATCATTTTGGTCTTCTTTCTTACGTCTTTAATGAATAAAATAAATTGTGTTTCTTTTGATATTGATAGTACATTTAAACAGACATAAATCCTATAGATTAATGTAATAATCATAAAATAAAAAGGGGAACATGTTCAGGCTTTAAGCAGTAATACTTTTTTCAACTCCACTGCCAAATAAATTTGTTATTTTGTGCTGCTGATTTACTTTAAAACAGACAAAAGCATCCATGAAATATCATGTTTGCGCAGCTGTCAGGTGTAATCCCAGTGTGAAATGATCCTAAACTTGTGCTCCTGTGTTTTCGGACCAATAAAAGTGTAAGGGGGTCGGTCCGGCAGCAGGAACCTGAAACTCATCCCCCCTGCCGTTAGCGTTGCTACAGAGGTGACTGGTGGGGGTCAATGAAACATGTAGAAACAGCTGCGGCAAGTAGCGACCAGAGGAGAGCTTTCAGCGAACATGTCGAGTGATGTCGGTGTTTTTTGTTTTTTGTTTTTTTTTGGTCTGGTCGACTAACCAGTTCTTTGGCTTCAGTGAGAGAGTCCTCCACATCGGAAAAGCTGAAGCTGGCCACCGTGATGAACTGGCTAACCACGGACACAAACTTGTCGCCCAGTTCCTGCGGGCAGTTCTTCTGGAAGTCCAGCTCCTGCATGTGAATATTAAAGATCAAGTGAATTCAGAACAACTCCGGAAAGGCTGAGAATCCATTTATTAAAATTATGTAACAGCTGTGATAGTACGGTGAATGTTTGACTTACGCTCTCAACACTTTTTAATCCACTGCGCAGGTTGCCAATATCTTTTTCCAGCTCGGTCATGCTGCAGTAAAAGAGATAGTGGATCATTCTCTCTCTACAGAATGAAAGAATCATTTTTACAATGGCAGCTGGGAATTTATTAGCATCTGGCAAAGATGGGATGCTTCCTCCTCTATACTGATGATACAAAAAATTAAATCAAAACTTCGGCATTAGGTCGGACATAAAAAGGGACGAATCCCACAACCTATAATTTAAATGCTCTGGTTTTACCAATCTAGTACTAGACAAAAAAAAACAAAAAAACTCAAGCTGCTGCATTTACATCGATGATATAATATATGCTCCGGGTTTGAGAAGCACTGTTATTCTGCCACAAAAATGTTTTAAATTAGCATATGTGCAGTAAAAAGGCGACAGTGAACGGAAGCAGCTGGAAGTCTAAAATTTCAACACAATGAGTGTTTTTAGTTGTGATGGTTAAACTGACCGGATGTAGCAGTCAAAAAAGCTCCAGGTAAGTGGAAAAACAGTATTGTGTCGGTAGGGCGGGCACTGCATTAACTAGAAGCTATTAGTCCTTAAGTAACCATCCGCTAAACCTGTGACTTAAGTTGCCTGGCCTCACCACTTTTCTGTATCTTGTGAATGCTAAGGTCCCAAAGCATCCCAACAACAAGATTTATATCTAACGTCTTAGACTTGGGAGACTGCATAAAACTTAACAAAAGCATCAATATACGAACAATTAGGATAATACAAGATAATACCATCTAGTAGCCGAAAGAAAAACATAACGCACTTGACTTTAGCTGCCTCTGAGATGCTCTGCAGGTCATCCTGGAACTTCAAGACTTTAGGGTATTTCTTCTCCAATATGGTGATCAGGTAGTGCAGCAGAGTTATGTTTCTGAGTTAAAGAGATATTAATAATATATTTAGTGTTCTGCCTTCATTTATTGAGTTACAGGAACTACAGGACATATCAAGTCTGTCGTCATACTTCCATATCTTCAATTATCATATATTAGTATTGATAGTGTGGCTGAAAGTCTTACTTGTCGATACTGGATTTGGTATCTGCAATCTTGTTGAGAGAAGACACTTTAAAGCCGTAAGCATTGCCCCTAGGACCCTTGTTCATGTAGTTTCCAAAGGCCAGCACCACCTCCAAAAGCTGCTTAAAGTTTCTACTGTGTAAGATTTCCTTGGAGGCCTTGATGACAGCTAAAACAAAGGAAAGGACAGCTTAAAATGACAAAAATGTGACTTAATAGAGTTCCCCACAAAAAAAAACATATAGAAAGCCATAAATAAATACCATTTTTCATTACAGTATCATCATATTACAATTATTGTTGGATTTGTTTATTTCCCCTGCTGTAAGGTGCCATTTTAGAGACAGAGGGATGTTTCGGTAAGAACAGTCAATAGTCAAGCGACCTATCAATTTCCTTATTTCTTTTGAATTCATTTGTTTTTAGCTCAACCAACAGGTTTTATGTAAGAGTTATGTTTGGCGGACAGAGATGGCCGTGGAAACAGGTTGACTGACCAAACAGCTTTATGATGATGTGGCCATATTTTAATCGAGAAAACCTCCGCTACAGCAGTTTTTAGTTTTGTGCGGCAGAAACCACGAGATTTTCACCCAAAATGTCCTGGGAGTTAAAAAAAATATATATAAATAAAATATATGATGCAAAATATGTAAACAAGGCTCCGGGAGACTTTGCAAGAGAAAGAGGCCAGCAGGATCACACATATCTTTCATTGCATCTTCCTCTACAATGGGTATACCATTGCTTCCTAAAATATTAATGTTGATTTACGATAAACACTCCTGGAGTTTAATTACTCCTTAGTATTACCCATACAGTCCACAGAAGTTACATCTTTAATAGAAGTCCCAGAAATTTCGAGCTCCCCCCTGAAGTCCCGAAAGAGGGTCAAATGACCCTTAGTCCGAACTGACGACTTTAATGGCTCCAATTAGCATCCTTTCATTTGTAAATGTGGCCATTGCCTGAGGAATCTGCAGGGGGGAGTAGAGAATTTAGTTATGTTTTTCTTTTAAAAAAAGATGTGAAAGAAGTGGGTTCAAAATGACAGACAACTATTATATACAAACTATTATATATTATATATTTACTATTGTAATAAAACTATTATAAATTATATTTGTACTATTATAATTAAACTATTATATATTTAATATAATAATTAAACTATTATATATATTAAAAAACAAAACAAATTAATTGTGTTGATCCACCTCAACAAAGATCTTGTAAAAGAGTGTAAGCACAAGAATGTAAGCTGCTCCTGAGTGTGTCTGCCCACCCCCCAGCTGCATTGTTGTGCAGGGGATTTGCATAAGGTTGCTAACACCTTAGCAAATTTGCATGCAGCCTTTTGTGCTGTGGGGGATAAACAGGTGACTGCTTCACCTATTTTGTTCACAAGAAACAAAATGCAGAGAAGGCTCACCACTCAACAGGCATTGGAACTGATCCTGAGCAACACCAACCCTTGTGACTCAGACGGAGAAGACATAGTCCTTCAACCGGATTCGGACTCTGAGCTGTCTTCAGGTTAGATTTTTCAAATTACCTATTTTTATTCCCTGACTATCTTTTTTATTTAGAACCAAAACAAAATGTTAATTTGAAATTATTTATCTTGCAGATGAGGAGACTCCTCCTATACCAAAAAAGAGAGCTCGGTTGGCGAGTGAGCCGACAGAGACCGCAAAAGATGGCACAGTGTGGCGTGAAGTTCAAGTGGGGAAACGTCTCCATTTCACCCCAATAAAACCGTACCCTACAGGTGGCGAGCCCAGGGCTAAGGCCAGACAAAGTGTCCGGAGTCGCCTTCAGAGCTTCCTCTGTTTTATCACTCTTGACATGCTTCGTAGCATTCAAGAATGGACGACTCAACAGAGAGAGACTGTCCGAAACTGTAGTGATGAGGCTGATGGAACCATTCATGGACAAGGGCAGAACTGTAACCACGGACAATTTCTTTACATCATTGTCACTTGCACAACGACTGCTTAGCCGGAAAACCACAATCCTCGGCACAGTCAACAAGAGTCGTCGGGAAATTCCTCAATCCACTAGACAGATGGACCGCATTGAATTCACCACTCAGGTGTTTTCAACCATTGGTGCCACACTGACAGTGTATGCACCCAAACGAAAGAAGGCCATCTATATTCTCAGCAGCATGCACAGCGTGGTTGAGACTGAGGATACCAACAAAAGGAAGCCAAACACGGTCACACAATACAACCACACAAAGTGCGGTGTGGATGTAATGGACCAGATGGTGCGGGAGTACAGCGTGCGTGCAGTAACACGGAGATGGCCAGTCGTCGTGTTCTACAACATGATTGACATGGCAGCACTGAATGCGCATGTTCTTTATCAGGCATGCACTGAGGTGCAGGAGAGACGGGTGGACTTCCTGGTTGAGCTTGCAAAAGAGTTAGGTGACTCATGTGAGTGAAAAGAAGGCACGCAAGGAGAAACTCCTTCGGCAACAACCTTCCACACCCAGCCCTGGCAAAAGGGCGAAGTGTCAGGTCAACCATCGATGCACGAACAATTGTGCAACTGAGAGATGTGTTGACTGCTACAAATACACGTGTGGCAACTGTACCAGGGACATACCCAGGCAGTGCCAGGTATGTCCGACAGTGCAGACAGACTGCTGAGTGAGTGCTGAAATGCCACTCACACACACACACGCAGCCCCCCACTGCATCCTATTGTAAATATGTGTGGAATTGTTTTATTCCTTGTATTTTTATTATTATTTTTATAACAAAAAATAAAACGCATGGAAACAAATAACAGTTGTTCTTTTGTATATTTTTCACACTGAAATTTCAGTCCTCTTGACTTAGACACTTGACTTAGAGGGCCATCAGGGCAGCAAATTAGACAGTCGACTTTAACCTTCTATTCCATGGTGGGACTTTTTAGTTGATTTTGAGGATTTAGGAACATAAAAAGAATATCTTAAAAGAGTTTTAGGTTCCTGTAATTCTACACATGTGTGAAAACTCTGCGTGTTTGGGAGGTAAGAGTTTGTCCTTTACCAGCTGCTTTGCACTTTGGCGTGCTCTGAAGTAACTACGGTGCGTTACACAAACAGTCCAGTAACGATTTAAGACAAAGAAAACTGTTTTCTTGCATAAATCCCAACTACCCTGTTAACATATAGGTTCTTCATTTTCATAAGTGGAAATCCAGACATTTCTACTTAACCGCTAAACAGCTTCAAAAAGTAATAAACCTGATGCTTTTAAAAGCTTTTGTTATTGCAATAAGAGATTAACTCATTTTAGGTCATATCCTTACCAGGGGCTGCCTATTAATGTGGCCGGGTCGGGTAAGACCTAATTTCAAGACACTGCCCACCTTCAATTTTGGGTTTTATCTCAGCTATCCTCTCTGCAAACTTCTTCTTGAAGTACAAAGACTGCAGCCTCTGCTGGTAGTGGTTTATTCTGAAAGGAAGATGAAGAGCACACAAAATTACATTCGAATAAGGAAATAGATACAATTTATTTAAAAGCCACAAAACAGACCGTTCGTGAAACCCAGAACTAGTCATCTCACTTAACGACGGACGATTTGTGGTGATGGAGGTATTTTTGGCAGGATTCGTAAGAGCAATAAACTTCAGAATCTGAGGCTTATGACAACCACAGTGCTTGTATACTTCTTTTAAATTTCTATAAAAACTTTAGTGTAGGTTATTGGAATAATGCAATGCCTTCTAGCCCTTTTTATTATCAGATTGTAGCATATTTTCTGCAGACCAACTGTCATTATCATTTCCTCTTGAAAAAAAAAACAAATAAAACAAACCAAACCCTGGACTAAGAATACTTGTATTACATTGCTGTTTCTATTTATTCACCCACTAAATTTAGAAGTCCTTATTCACAGTCCGCCATTGTTCCCTGCTAAGTAGAAACCCATGTGTCATTTCGTTTATCTTTGCGCTCCGAAACAAAGACTATTGTTTGAGCTGCACCAACCTGAAGCTCTCAGTTCTCAAGTGCAAAGACCCAGCATGCAGCAAATGTAATTACCTGCTCATCTCATAGAGGAAGCGCTCGGGTTTGGCCATTCGATCCAGCTCATGCTTGTGCTCCTCCAGGAGATCGACGTCACTCTTCTCGGGCACAAACTTCAGCAGCTGATGGGTAAAAAGAAGATATTTCCAAATCTAGAACTAGTATTGTAAAATTGCTCGTTAGATTTGTGCTTCCATGTTCATGCCTGCTCCAGCATGTCTTTAGGGAGGTCCTCGTGCTCATCCATGGTTAGAATGGCTCTCTTAATCTCCTCATTTGAGAGCTTCAGTCTGCCGTACACAACATAAGAGTCGATTAAAATCACATTCTATTTTAGCCTAGTGCAGCGGGTTTGTCTGAACTCACCTTGAGAGCAGGATGTTGCAGTTTTGAGCCCGACGACCATCAATGACTGACAGTTCCTTGACTTTCTTAGAGCCCAAAGTGTCGTCTTCTGCTTCTTTCTGTTAGGAGTTATGAGTAGAGACATATTTATGCATTTTAACAGGTGGCACACATGTATGCAAGTCACAGAAGCAGCATTTATAAAGCCTCCTTTCCACCAGACTAAGACTAGATCACAGGATAGAAAAAAATATAGTGCTCAGTGTTTTCAGCATTCACAAAACCTCTGTGGCTGTTCATCATGGCAGATCCTGCACAAGGAGCTGGCTAGCAGCAAAAGTAGCTCTCTCATGATGTGTGGTCTTTGGGGTCTGGTATGGCTTCGAAGAACCGGAAAATGTTACGCGTAATGGGCCAAGGCTGTAAAAGTTTTGGAAAGTGGGACGACTAAGCTTTAAAGTCCTGTCCCTGGTTTGCGTTTAAGACAGAAGAGTTCACCAAGACGCAGAAGTAAATATTCCATAATTCTCCAAAAAGATTTCTTATTTTGGTTGCAGGAAGACCCAGAAAAGATGCAAGCTCTTAAGGCTGTAGCGCAAAGACAAAATGTAATGACAACCAATGATGAAAATACTGACAGAGGTTCGTCCTCTAAATTTCAGCTGCAGCTGATAGTCGAGGTGCAAGTCAGATATATTTCTAGGAAACTCCAGATTGTTAGGGAATGTTTTATTGCACAGGTGAAAAACCAGTGACATTTAAATCAGAAATCTCTGAAATCACAGTTCTAAGACAGTGAGAAGGGGGCTTTAAACAACCTATGAGAGAAACTAAAACACTACCAAGACTTAAGACACATAAAGACAAAACATCCCACATACTCTAAACACCAGACAGGAAGCACACATTTAAACAAATAACCAAAGCTCAACAAAACTGTAAACGTACTGTAGAGAAAGATCAACTCACCTGTTTGCTGTTATTGATCATTAAGAAGTCCTAGAATGCAGCACGAAGCAGGGAAGCATTCATTAGAATGAGTTAAGCAGTTACGTGGTTGCAGCCCATAAGAGCAGACAGCAAAAATGAGTCAGTGACAGTACGCTTCAGTGACAATGAATCAGTGGTGAAGTGAGAAGAGGCGAACTGGGATGAGCCGTTCAATTAATCGATGAGTGCTCGTCGTCACATGCTGTGCACATTAACGTCTGTCGACTGTGTCCCTGTCGACCGACTGTGAAATTTAATTAGCCTAAAATATAATTCAGTCCATCTCCTTAAATGGGACGTGCAAGCTCAGCATAACTGTGGTGGTAATAAACATGCTTGAATCTACAAAACCAATTTTGTCTCGTAAAAAAATTTAAATAAATAGCGTGAGACCCTTATACGAAAAGTTAAAGCTACAAAAAAAAAAAAAACCAGACTGTGAATTAAACTCATGCGCAAAAATCCAAATACAAGAGATCGATGGGATTAAAGCATCAAAGTTGTGAAATAAGTGAATATTCTTAAATTATGGCAAACTGAAATGATTAATAGTAAAAAATGAAAACAGAGCAAAATCTGAAAATCACATTTTTTCTCTGCGCAATAGAAAATGATCCTGCATCGTACCTGTTGTCTCTGATACGCTGAGAACGTCTTTTCTATGTCTGTCAGATCCAGTATTTTAAAAACTGTGGTGTCGTCCACATCCATCCAAACCGTGCCCTCCAGTTTATTCTGTGCAATTAGAAAATTAGACATCTTAATCTACGTCACTGGATTAAAAAACAAAAACATGGGACTGAATGTCTTTACTGTTCCCACCTCAGCCAACTTGGACCAGTTGAAGGACTTGAGAGGATTGGACGGCTGAGGAATGTTCTTCTTCTTTAAAGACGGGCCCAGGGGGGCTCCTGGTGGTGGAGGGATGCCCCCCATGGGTGCACGTCCAGGGGGAGGCGGAGGACCACCGGGGGGAGGGGGCGGTGGAGGAGGCATTGCACCACCTGGAGGAGGAGGTGGAGGAGGAGGAAGGCACACGCCTGCAAATCCTGGAGCCGGTGGAGGAGGCAGAGGGCTGCCAGGGGGGCCAGGCGGCAGAGGAGGACCTCCAGGAACGACAGCTGCCGCCTGTCTCTGCAGGGACAGATTGCAAAGACAAGGTATGGTTGAGATGTGCTTGCAATATCAATGCCCCCCCTTCATAGTTTTCTATGCAAACTGCAAACAATAATAAAAAAATAAAACATTGTTTTTGAGGTGAAAGGTTATTTTTACACTACGTAACACCAACAGACCCTGCTGAGCTCGTGAAGTTGCGCTGTAAGTTCAGCCACTTGCTGTTTGACATTCTTGTGTTCGTTGCTTTCTTTTTCCAGCTTCTCTTTCATCTTGTTGAGCGTCTGCATCATTTCTTCCTTCTCCTGCGTCTTGGCGTCGCATTCGCGCTCTTTCTTCTCGAACCTTTGCTGCAGCTCGTGGTGCTCTGTAGAAGATACATTTCTTTTAAACATCAAGTCCATCTAATGAGGGTTTTATGTACCAATATTAAAATTACGCGCACCTTTCCTCATTTTCTCTGCCTGCTCCTTCCACTGTTTGACCTCGTTTTCATTGACCAGCCTGCACGGCAGAACGACAACAGATAATTAATCACAGCCTGTAGACAAACTTGAAACAAAAAGCTATTTGGAGCCGACGCTGTAAACTTGGTGGCTTTCGGACGCATCACTCTTGTGCATTCCTCGCGCCCACTGTCATGTAATTTCTTCCATGTCCTCATTTTATTTAGCTGCGTGTTAAAGGGCGAGCGGAGCACTTACATTCTGACCACATTCTTTACATTAAAGTTCTCCAGTGGAGCGATGTCTGGGTCGTGACCTTTGTCGTTCTGTAGGACCATCTGCTGAACGATCCGGTCCAACAGCAGCCAGTACTGTACCGTGTTTCCGCTTCTCTTGTCTGGAAATAAAAGCACAAGAAGAAGAAAAGCACATAAAAGCTCTTGACTGAAAACACAAGTTTTCAGTCAAGAGTCCTGAACTTTTTCTTACTGTTCAACGAAATAGGAGACAAAATGTCAACTACTTTTAGATCCTTATATTATGTGAATATAATGACTGTTTGGATTGATCTTCTGCGTGAAAGTTTTATTATAAAGATCCTACTGGTAGCTACAAAATTCTCCATTGATGTATTGGGACTCCTATTTCCAAAGGTCTTACTTTTAAGGTCAAGTTAAAAATCATATTTATGGTTTTGAATTGAAAACCTGAAAGAATGAGACTGTTAAAAAGCAGGATGTATATATGGATCAACTAATGGAGGGATTAGAGAATAAAGGGATGGATGGATCAGGAAAATGAAGAAACAAGGGATGAATTAATAGATGGATAGATAATCTCTCAGGTTTAAGAACTATAAATAGACCCTGGAAAATAGTACAATCCAGCTTTTCAGGCCGGCCTGATAGATGTTTTACAGTAAAGTAAGTTAATTGAAAGAAGTTACTTTATCAGGAAAGCAAACATATCAGATTAAGAACTTATTTGTTTAGAGGCTCTTTTAGTTGTAAACAAATAATGTGGGAACCAGGAATTTTGTGAAGTTTTACAAAAACAAGTTGACAAAGTTAATGTTTGGCTCTAAAGTAGATCAGTGTTCAGGTAGACAGAGAATGTGCTTATCCAATTTTCTGGACCATCCAATCTGGACAAAGTAAACACTCTTATCTTTTTTGGCACGGAACCGAAGAGTACAAGCACTGTGCGCTGTGTGGGAGTAAAACTGCTACGTATGAACCACTATTTCCAGCCTGATGGAAAAATAAAAACTCATACAGAAATGCGTACAATCAACACATAATCAAACCTTTTTAAAGAGAGACTTACGTGGCATTAGCAGACAGTGATGAAGCACAGACATAAAGTGCGGGTATGCGTCGGTGAGGTTCATCTTCTTGCGGATGAGATCGAAAACTTGCGTGGCACTTTTGGTGTCTATATGTACCTAAAAGGGGGAAAAAAACAACCACAATAGGATATTCAGTTTCTATGTAGAAAACATTATATTCTGATTTGCAGGAGTAAAGGAGGTTGCTCTCTTTCTTACCGACTCAAACCGTTTCGACAACGCCAGCTCATCCTCGTTGCGCAGCATCTCGAAGTAGTCTAAATGCCTAATGGGGTAACAGAAATCAGCTTAATTATACTGAAACAAGTGAAGGATTAGGATTTTTACAATTCCTTAGAAAATCTACTGCTTGATGTGAGAACCTTTAAAGTAGTAGCACATTTTCATCCTCATCTCTGTTTTAATTTCATTTTATTACTAATAATAGGGAGAAAAGCAGCATCTTACCTGTCTAACGTCGAGTTTTCATGCAGTCGCAGCTTATCGATCACAGGCTGGATTCCTTGCATGAGAAATTCATATCGAAGATGGATGCGAAACTCCAGACTAGTCTGCTTAGGAAAAAACAGAAATCCATTAACGGATATGGGTTGTTAAACAAAAATGGTCAGTTAAAAAACAAAAAAACAAGTGCAAGGATTTAATACAGTACCTCTCCAGCTCCTTGACTCAGCACTGCATTAATGAAGGACATGATGGCTGTTTTCAGGTTGACCTCATCTCTGTACCTCCCTGTGCTGCGGTCCAGCTCATTTATAAGGGTCTGAGGAACGAGAAAGTGTAAAGAGCATTTAATATCTTTGGAAAGCATCCCCTGGTTTGACTCTGAAAAACGGCAGTGACCCACCTGGAAGCGCGTTCTCTCGCTGGCGAAGCGTTGGTAGTGCAGCATGGCCTCCAGGATCTTCTTGTGCCCATCGGGTACCAGGCAAACGGCGCCCATTATTTCCAGCACTGCCACCTTAGTCTTGATGTTTTCCGTGGCCAGGCTCTGGGCGATGATGTTGATGCTCTCGGAGTGAGCGAGGACGTGGGCGCGGCCCTGGGAGTTGTTCATCAGGGCCTTGATGCAGCCGATCAGCGACGTGTGGATCTGCGATTCGGTGGTGTCGTAGTCCATGCTTTTCAGGAAGTTCAGGATGCACGTCAGGCCATCCAGGTCGATAAAACGGGTTACAAACCTGAAAAAAACAAAAGAAGTTCAATAAAAGGAGAGATGATGATGGGTGACTTTAGAAATAAAGATGAAGAAGGAAGCTGTCAGCAAGAGATAAACAGCGAATATTCCAACCTCATAGGTTGTGTTCTCAGAGCCGTCTTCAAGCTCTCGATGGTTTTGTTTCTTTCTTCCTCATCTTCCTTCTCCAGAGCCAGAAGGGTCTTTCTCTGTCCAACAACACACGAAACCCCGATAGTGTTTAATTTCCTGCTTATGTTTTAACATTTACCATTTTTCCATTCACCTGCACGATGTACGTAAGATCATAGTAGCCTCAACATTAAGTGAGACCCCTGTTAAAGATGAGAGTGTGTTAGAGAAACATGTTTCAATCAAAGTTTATGTTAGGGATTCATAAAAATAATTACAGGGGTCAGTAACTGTGGTGCCAGTGAGTTAGTTAAAATAAAAAATGTTTTCCTTATAGTATTTTCCTTATATTAAAGGGTTAAGTTTTCCAAACTATCTGGTGTGAATTTATTATTCTGTAACAAAAGTCCTAATTTATTTTCAACATTGTTTTTCATATCATCACCTTCACCAGGGGTTTCAATGAGCATGGGGGACAGAGTACTTAAAATTTCCTTTAAAATAAAATAAAAATAATAATAATACTTTTTGTACAGTTTTGCAACCCAAAAAAAAAAGGAAGAGTTTTTAGGTCAAACTTTTTACTTACAGCTGCCATTGAATTGAGCTGATCAATATAATATTCTGGCCAACTAGTTGCGCTTTTGTTTTCTTCTTGTTCCTAAAAAAATGGAAATAAAAAAAGAGAAGCAAATTATGTGGAAAGCATAAAAAATATTGTGATTTACTAAAGGATTTTTAAAGTAATAATCATACAATAATATAATGTGGGGATTAAATAGGACATAATCAGAGTGCAAAGATTAACTGGATGAGATCAGATTTTTAGGACATGCAGCTGAAAGTCACGGTAAAGGACAAATTTTCATCTGGTTCTTGTCACACATTTGTCACTTTATGAACATCAAAGACGGACTTCAAAGCAGAACTGGAGCTTCTTTCGCTTTCCTTCTACTCTCCGTCATTTGTCAGATCAATAAACTGTAAAAGACACCAGCAAAAATGCCACGCGGTGCTCGGGGAGGAGACAGAAATAGCTAAAAGTGAAGAACTCCTAAGTAGGACGACACAGATTTTCAACCCATTTTCTCTTCCGGCCCTTCGGTATGTGCCAAAAAAAAAAGAGATGCAGACCAGCTGCTCGAGAAGATCTTGAGATTAACAAAAGATCGTTAAAATCCTGGATTAGGGACAAAGTGTAATTTATGGGAGACTAATCTCGGCGGCATGTTTGTTTCTCAAGTACATAAAAACATAACTTTTCATGAGGAGGATTCTCCAAACCCTCCGAGGAGACAGCCTCCTTCTTCTGAACTTGGCTTGGACATAAGAAGGACTTGCGACTCCCAGTTTTCCTCTTGGTCCATTAGGCACAAGCCAACTGTGACCGTCGGAAACTAATTGAGCATCAGAAATTAAAGCGGACCGTCGAGACTTGGCTGGTCTGTGCGGATTGTGCAGCGACAGTACGACCCGGATCCTGCTGGGTCCACTTGCAATCGTGCCAGCTTGACCCAACGGGAGCTGGAAAAAGTCCAGTCAATTAGAGGAGCGGCTACAGAAGTGGGGCCACTTTCCTCTTTTAATGTTGATCTTCTATCTCGGATGTCTTCAGCCTGCTTTATTACTCCGGTTTCTTGAGGGGGAAGAGGGGAGTGCATGTAGAGGGGGATTTATTTTCTCAATGCTTAGGAAAATAAAGATCAAAGATGCTTTGAAAACAGGAATGAGATTCTGTTTTTAGTAGGACAAGCCTGCTTAAAAGTGAAGTTAGGGTTTAGTCTTCTTTGGGCTTAGATGAAACTAGAAACCTGAGTGCAAAGTCTCCTCTAGCCACCGGATCAGTGAATCTTCCTCTTGGCAAAGGATGTAGCCTTGAGTAGTGCTGACAAAAGACTGAAAAGATTGATGCTTGATAGGATGATTTCATCAGTTCAGGTGTCTGGCCAAAGCAAACAGTCGCTGCTCTGACAAAATTATCTCCCCTGTATCCAGATGGGCTTTAAAAGTAAAAAAAAACCCCAAAAAAAGAGCACCTTCGTCTCTGGTGGGCTTTTAGCGGACCTCGATTGTAACGCCGCTTTCGTCCTTATCGCTGATCCACCCCCCGCCCACTACTCTCATAAAAGTGCTGCACCTGTGGAAGTGAACCTTCCTGTTTGGCTTGGACAGCCAAGTACTTCCTTTGGCTTCTTCCCCTCTGTGCCCACAGAGACACAAACTGGTTCAGTTTGTGTCTGTCTGAGCTAAAGCCAGAGCCTGGTGCCGAGTCAGCAATACTTGTGCATTTCTGCCTTTGCTCCAGTCCCGCTCCAGCAGGTCAATGAGGCTTTGATCCATCTAAACCTCCCCCAATGTAACAGCAAATAAACTAGTCTTTAAAAAGGTTTTTGCATCCTTTTAACTCTTTACCTTTTGTCATGTTAAAACAAAAAAACTTCCAATGTAATATATTTGGATTTCAAACTGTCAACCAACACAAAGTACTCATAGTCTGGTTTACAATCTTCTTCAGACCCATTTACTCAGATTCATCTGAATAAAAGTAGCAACCAACTGGCTTAAGAAGTTACCTAGGATTTGTATGAAGAGGTTTTAAAGCAAGAACCACCAAGACAAAGATATCATACTGAACCGACAGGTTGTGAAAGGAGAGCATTAGTTACAAATGCAGCCAAGACGGCCATGGTAACACTAGAGCTGCTCCACAGGGAAAGGTTGACAGGACATCGATTTGTACACACCGCAAACGTTTGGTTTATGGAAGAGTGGCAAGAGGGAAGGCAAAGAAGTCCCATTTCTGAGTTTTCATGTAGTGGACACAAAAAACCTGGATGATTGTTGTCTTGTTTGAAGGAAATTGTGCCCTTGATACAGACTTTGAGAGAGCATGGTGGCACCATCATGGTATGGGAAGGCTTTTTTTTTATACATCCCATGTTAACAATGAATCTTGTGATCATTTTAGGAAAAGGTTCAACGGTAATGGTTGCCTATAAAAGACCCATGGCTAATAAAAAATTATGAGCTGAGAAGAGATTTATTTGATGCTCTGTTTGTAACTTGCCCTGTCCTGCCGGAGGAACAGATGTAATCTACCCAAGAACATCTGAAGTGAACCGTAAACGTTCAGCCTAATAGTAAAATAAACAGACAGGATTATAAATGCTTACAATGAGGTAACGTTTTAGGGCTGTTATCATTTCCGCTTTGCTGCAGTATCAGAAAGTTGCCATAGCGATTATCTATCAACATGCAAACACACGACCTGCCAACAGATTCACTTTAATTTTTACAACTGGGTGATGCATCAGATGAATAATTAAAAGGACAGTAATTAAGGATCTTTGTCTACACACTGATGCAGTAAATGTACTTCTCTCTTTTACATATGTAGAAAAAAAAAAGATTGGTACAACTGCATGCCCGGTCACTACGAGTCGGGGCAGGATATCCTGGAGTCATAACTCATGCTGCATAAATGTAAGGGCACCCTCAGTGGGGGGGTCACCTCTGTTGAGCTACACTACAACAGGCATCTGTGTTTTGCTGCATGCTGAGGAGCCTTTGATCAGAAACAAAGAGCTTAACGAAACATGACGCGGTTTCAGTGTAGTCTGGAATATTATGGCTATGTGGAAACACTGAGGGGACAGGTGTCATCTCTGCAAGCATAACGTCCGGGCATGAAGGTTTCCAGCTTTGGAGTGCGATTAGAAACTAAAACAGCGGCTTCAACAAAAAAAAGGACCGACCTAGATGAATTAGGTGACTTGTTCATATATCACTATTATTAAGATAAAGCAATTAGAAAAGAGCCAGTAGTCTAACACTTGAGGACAAAGTTATTAGCAAAAACTCCACACCATAGGTGATGATCTAGATGTAGAAATGTTCAGATGTTTAACTTTTGCAGGAAATAAACTGATTATTGATTACATATACGCTGCAGGTTTAATAACTTCCATTTAGGGATCCTCTGACACAAAAATATGGGCCGTTAATCTGATCTGATATCGATATGGCTTTTATGACTTTAAGAAAATACATTTTTTTCTAAACTTTTGACTTCGTAAAAAACACAATTGGTCAATTTTTACTGATTTAACCGATACATAAACATTACTAACACTGACTGCTACTAATGTCGATGTTGATACATATATAGTTCTTTATCTACTTGATTTTCTTGTTTATTATAATGAAAGGGCAACTCTAAAAACAAGCTCTAGAGAAATACCGACTGGGACATCCCCTGAGTTACGCTGCGTAAACTATAGGAAATACGAGGGATAGGCAATTCCATTGTTTATCATTATCCTAAAAAAATATAACGTTATGAAAGAAATATCATGTGATACCAATGATAAACATTAAGGGATGATGCTTGGAGTCCCCGAAAACAATAATATGATTGAGTTGATTACTTTCCATGAGATCATCAATAGATGCTCTTTCGACTTAATGAATACAAATATTGTGTACATTTAAACTAATGGATTCACACGGGTTTCAATTATGACAACCACCTAAAGTGGTTTAACAAAGTTAAACTTTTTCCTCTTGAATCGCATATCATACTTTTACAAAAAGTCACATTATTTTCGACACTGTTTGACAGTCTGGACTTTTTTGTCTATACTAAGAAAAATTATGTTCTGACACAGTAGGAATGTGGTTTGGAATCATCTTTTTGCACAAGCTTAATCGTAAACAGCCACCAAAGGTTGTTGAACTTGTCATCTTCCTGCTGGGAGGAATATTCCTTAAATATCTAAAGCACAGGCTTAGACCGACTAGATATATTTAGGCCAATGCAGATGGTTTTCTTAAAAGCGCTACGTAGAAAAAGTGACAAGATAAACATTTGACACAAAGTCAAAAATTGGCTTCTTGCGAGACGCTTACACACAAAAAAAAAATAACAATCCGCAGTGACAAATTTTTTACATCAATGAAGAATGCCATCAAACATTTTGTTTACAAAAGACAGCCTGCTGTAAGCACAAAAATATGTAGTTCTCTTGAACAAAGTGCAAACGTTTTATGAACTATTAATAAAACAGCCGGGAGATAAAGGTCAGAAACAGACATACTTCAGATATACTTCAGGCGATGCAGTGGGTCAAGATGAGAGTGTTAAAGAAGATAATCATGCACTAAATTCATGATTCATGTTAAACTTTGACCTTTTTTTTCAGAATCAGTATTCCAGAGTTTTCAGTCCTATATGATCATTTAAAAACAAATTTTTTTTACCATGAATTAATGGCTATAATAAAACAGTTTTCAATCATTTTCTTTCCCTTATATTTATCTAGGCCTGGTAACCTTAAGACCAGGTAGCAACCCTGTGAAAGCTGGATTCTCTTACCTTCTTCTTGCTGCAGTAGATCTGCCATTTCTTCTCCGCAGCCAGGGCAAACATGGCCTCCCTGTGTTTCTCCGTAAGGTCGAGCTCATCCTGAAAACGGAGCAAAACGTATTCAAAATTTCTTATCGAAGCGGAGATACTAATGATCTGCTATTAATTACGGATCTTCACTGCGTTTGCAAATTTAGAAACATTCACATAAATCAATGTTGTTTCCACACGCACACAACAAAATATGATCGCCAAGAGAGGCTCAAACAGATCTTATGTCAGCTGCAGATCTGTTTGCGTCGACTGGTGTCTGTCACCGTAAGTTTGGGTCGGGTTGGGAAGTAAATCTGATCTCTTCCAGGCGTCACACGTTGCAAATTTTGGGGTAAAAAAAGATACTGAGTGGTTCGGGGCTCTTGGGCATATGGTAACAAACATCTGGAAACAACGTGTCACAATGTGTGACGTTCCCAGAGGCGGGTATAAAAAAGGCTGCTGACGGGAACTGTTCGGACTGAATACCAGAGCTAGTTTGGGAAACTGGGACGTGTCAGCGAAATATCTGAGGTTTAACGTGAACTTTCGGCTGGAGATAGATGCGTCTAATTAGTTTCATGTGAAGAAGGTAATAAAAGGCACGAGAAAGCTCTTAAGCAATTTAACACAAAGAGGGAAGATCTAAAGACCTGAAAATCAATATGTGCATTCATTACTTTACCTATAATCAATCAGTGTTGATCAATCCTGTTAACTCAAGTGCTGGAAAAGTCTCAGTGCTATAACTCACAGGGCTATACAGTACATTAAATCGTTTTAAGTTGGGTACATACAGATGCAAACCCATTTGTTACCATCAATGGTAAGTTGAAAAAATGTAATTTGAGTACATTTAGTTAGTGGGGAGAATATCTTATGAAGAAAAAAATCACGGGTGCCACAATTCTTGGCACACGCTCCAGTTTATACTTTTCCACAAAGGAAAACACTTTAGCTGTAACCTATCAACAGGTTGGATGAATGAGTGTAGATTGCCCAGATTTAGGCTGGGTGACTAAAATTCCCATGGGAGAAGGTTGAGTAAGTATCTGTGTTGAAAAGGACATATATGTTGGATCATTATCCTGTTACACTTGCATTGGTGACCTTTAATAGGATGAAGATTCTGTTTATGTATTGGTTCAGTTCAAAGCTCACTGTCTATGCAGCGCAACACCTCCACGGTCAGGCAAGTCACACAAATCACAGTCAGCAACTCTAATATTCACTTTAATACTTTTTTCCCTCTGGAAGATCCAACAAAGCTTCCTTGGATGGCAAAAGATCCAAAAAAACTTTAAGGAAGCCATTATATTTAAGAGGCTGTTGTTTAATCCCCTAATACTAATCAAATGAATGTGCATTGTTTTTCAAAGCAGATTAGGCTTACCTGGAGTTACCGTTGTAAGAAATCTTAGTTTATGCCAAATATGACTAAGGCAAGTCCCAAAAAAAGTGAACATACTCAACAAGTTTATGTTTGTGATGGTAGGTTAAAACAGCGGTTTCTTATGGACTTAATCCCGCAAAATTAATCTGTAATGTCATCTAACTACTTAGGAAGAGACTTAGGGATCCCTGGATGCCATAGCATGTTTTGGAGAATATCTGCCCTTCTTTATTGATGTGTTACGTCGAGACAGTTAAGATGGATGTGGAGTCCTGTCCAACCCAGCATCATATTGAGAAAAGGGGCCTCTCATTTGATTTTGTACAAGTTGAGCAAGAAAGGTCATGACTTATTCATATGATGTTGCTAGACACTCCAATTAGCTGAAAGTACGAGTAAAAAAAACAACTTTATTTTCAAAAGGAATGCTTAAATGTTTAGTGTGATATTATACTGCTGCAATAAAACTTTTTATTTGAAGCCTTTTTTCATTTTTTTAGGAGTTTTATGGGAAAATAAGCTTAACCCTTATTTGTTTTCATCAAGCTCAATGGTTGATGTGTAACTGATTGTAATGACAAATATGTCAACCACTTTTCTCACGATGTTAACCTTTGTTTTTCTCTTCCTAGAAAACCTAGTTAGGATGCAAATGAAAAGAACAGCGACCGTTTTTTTTTCTCAAACAAACAAAAAAAAGACTATGTGGCGTTTTTTTCTTGAGGTAAACAGAAGCAACAGAAAGCCTCCTTGTCTTCACACTAAACTTACTCAGTCATGTCTTCATATGGAACGACAGAGAAAAACAAGCAATTAGCAGATGGAGCGGGCCGAGACATAAAGAACCCCTGAATGAGGCCTATTGATGTGCAGAGAGACTACTGCGGCCGCCATGAGAGGGGAAACAGGGCTAGAAGAGATAGCAGGACCGCACAAATTAGAAGTGACAACAAGAAAGAAAGGAGAGCGTGCAGGCCTGGTTACTAACAAGATATAGTTACTGTAAACGAGGACAAACTGATAAATAGTTGTGTTTTTAGACGTTACCAATTGCACTGTTAATATTCTGAAATCTGTAAATTTGGTAAATACTTTCATTAAATAGTTGCTCGCTTTTTTAAACATTTAGATTGGATCCTTCTGTAAATGTGTCTAGAATGCTCTTTGCTGTTTGAATAAATGTAGAACTTTTTTATTAAGTTAGATGGAGAAAGACGAATGCATTTGAGTTTCCGGACAACACTAAATAAAAGGCATCTTCCTTGATTTTATGTTTTGTAGAGCACTAAAACAAGCATAAGAGAAGGAAAGCATGAAGGTAATGTCTTACCACCAACTCAGAGAACATGTTATCCAGCTCGTCGTATCCGGGCATCGGCAGGGACGGCTCCATGCTCTGCAGCGCGAAGTCGTCCCGCAGCTTGTAGGTGATCTCCGGGTGATCATTGCTGTTAAAACAGCAAAAGACGAAGGAGAGGCCACCTCGGCTGCCGCCGCCACCGCGCTTCCGAGGAGCCATGACTGTCGACCGTGCGGCGCAGCTCAGGTAGGGAGGATGGGAGGCTCCCTCTGGACCGCTTTACGGCCTCCTCCTCCTTACAGTTGGGCCTCCGTCAGAGAACGCTGACGAAACAGACAAAGAGGATTTCAAATAAGACAACCAACCCGTGGTTTCGTCTTTAAATACAAGCATGCACAAAAACTGATTCGTTTACAAAACGGGTCGTTTTAAATCAACTATAAGCCGGGTGTCACAGCAAAGTGTCAACAGAACATGTCTGAAATGGCTTGTTTGGAAATCAATTGTATAAGTGCCATCGATGTTTTCAGTTAAATGTGCAAATGCTAAAAGGAGAAGCTCTTCAACAACATCATTACTCCAACATGTAGTATTTGTTCAGCACTCAGCACAAGGACTCTCTTTTGTTGTTAACATACTCCTTCTTGAAACGGAAAAAACAAACTCTTTAAGGGAGATTTTTTTTTTCAAAAATGTGAAGACTTTATTCCTAAAAACACGATAAATTGCGGCTATGTTGTTCATGCAATAAATCTCAGCTATGAGTGCTGGATTTTTACAGGGGGCGGCCGTAATTTGGCCGGATTAGTGGGTTTAAAGCCTTTCTTGTGTCGTTTCCATCAGCGGCCACAAACAGCTTTAACTGTTGCTGATGAGGGAGGTGCCATGTTAAGAGCGTATTGTCGTTGCAGACTAAAGCATGACTTTTAACAGCTGCGGTTTAACCAGTGATAGTTGAAATGCCTACGATCTTCGCTTGAGACTGGCTCTACACGCCAGGGCAGAAACAAATACACCAGCTATCATAAAAGCAAAATCTTACAGAAAAGGACTTAAAAGATGTCACAAAGTTTTGTTATAAAAAGAATCACTGGAACATTTAGAGACTTTCAAATGGTAATTATTAGCGTGCTTTGGGTAGTTAGGAATTTGTTCGCCTTATCCACTTTTAACTTTTATTATTTTGAAGGTTTTAATGTTTCGGTTTTTCGGAAGTTTTTGACGCAGAAAGCTTGTACAACTAAGTGTTGAAAGAATATGTGACATTCATAAATAAAGTCGATCTGTACTATTTCCTTTAGAGCTCTTAAGCTCTCATTTGATCAAAATCAACAGGCATACGAAGGGATCCTAACCAAAATAAATTAGAATGACTTAAAATAACTGTGGTCATAGATTTGAGATGTAATAAATAGACAAAATAGTGATGCACTAAAAAATGAATGAATCAGCCTCAGCAAAACCAAACTCTCTATAAAAGAACAAGATGAACCTTAAATTTGGATTTTCCACAGCAATTTCTTTAAGGGCTTAAAGGATTTCTAATTTATAAATTTAAACCAAGCATCTTGAAAGCAACAGTTAGCATGAAACGTAAGTGAAAAGAATATCGACGAATCTTCAACTTCTTGTTTTCCACCTCAGTTTTCACTGTTCATTTTTGAAGCATGCCGACTTCTTTTCCATCCTTGTCTGACCTGAAACGAGCGCCCTAAACGCAAACAGACAACTGACAACTGGATCTCCAACCTGCTATTCGTTTTTAAAGTCATTAAAACATCTCTCCTGTGTGGCAAATTGCAACAAAGATTTCAGCATCTCATCATGGCAGTCCCTCCACCTTTCTGTGAAAAGAAGCGGCATAAACCTTCGGGAGGAAGCGAGACTCTGACCTACGGGAATTTTTGGACGCCTTCTCTGGGTGGCCAGATTTCTGCTGATCCCGACCACATTCACCTTTTACAAAGATTTACCAAGCGTAAGCGTCTACATCCAGACCGCATGAATCACAAACTGCGGGGTTAGTTTCTAAGTTTAATCTCCTCAGGTAACATTCTCCACTGTAATCGGAAAACTGCTGGACAGTCAAATGGCTGAGGTAGGATTGTTCATCTATTTGTCCTAAAGGAGAATGTGAGAGCTAAGACAAAGTCACAATCATGGAGAATACATGAGTGTGCTGTAAAAGTGATGATTTCATTTACCACAAACAATAAGGAATGTGTACATTTGTCAATATGTGATAAAGGCTTAGTGCTTGCTTTTGGGGGCTTTTGGAACGACCATCTGGATCAGCTTCATTTCCAAAACTAGATAAATAAGGAATGACGAATCTTTAAAATGCAGATCCTTCAAAGAAGTTTGTGAATTTTATTACCCTTAATTAATTCTTTTTAAAAAAATGCGGTTTTACTACTATGTTTGGAATTTCTGACAGAGTCTAAGTTGTGTAGACACAAAACAAATTATTAGTGTTTAGGAAGGTTTATAAATAAAACATATTCCCATCCACTGTTATATGTAAAATGATAAATGCAAATTGTGAACATCTCTAAACATGTAAGAGTCCATAAGAACTGTGCGATTTCGTCTCAGCCTTGTGCTGTACATTACCCAGACATGTTTGTCATCTGCAAGGCTCTGTTTTAGCTTCTGGAATCCCATTTTAAAAGCTCCAGCTGACCAGCTGGGCAGCGAAAGCTTGCATAAAACTTTATTGTATGTCCGGAAGAAGCTTCCCAAACTCTACAGAAAGTTAATCACAACCAGTAATATGTAAACTTGTTTTACTTTTTCTTATTTTTTTATATTTTTCTATCATATACATGCTTTTCTGTTTATGTTTGAAGAAAACTGCCAAATTTCTCTGCAGTTTTTAATTTAAATTTTTTATCAGAAAGAATTTTGGAAACTATTACTATCAAAATATCAAATCCACATGATTATACGAGTAACAGAAATAAAATTTCTTGTTTATAGTGAAACACCGGGTCATGCTTTCTTACTTTTTGCCTGCTATGTCAAGACTAACTAATGTAAAAAATACATTTTATTAGAAACTTCACACACAGTACACTTTACCACTGCTCTCTGTGGGCCAATAAAGCCCACAGCAAAAATAATCTCAGGTTTGTATGGTCTATTAATGTACTTTTACATACACCGTTGAGTGTCCACGCTGCCTGCAAACAGACAACCACATGTGGGATAAAGTACACAGCAGCTCCCTCTTCCTTACACAAGAACTAGTGTATTTATTTTGACACATCCTCGATGTTTCAGAATGGACTACCGGAGGCCTCAACAGCAGCTGCTTGGCTTCACACTCACCTTCTATTCTGGCGTGAAGGGAAGAAGACGTTCGAAGCCTTCTTTGACCATATTAGTCCAACACAACACCCGTGTTTTCCATTACCTAAAGCCTGCTGTGAGCTTTGTGTAAAGTTGTCAGCCATATTAAGCCGCAGGAACTGGTACAAGGTAAGGTTTAAACATACACAGAGACCGCGTTACTGCGGAGGCTTTGTTTGTTCGCGCTCATTGTTTAACAAGGGAGACCTGTGCACTCGGACGTTAGACCCCAGAGGTTTCCTGACAGTCGGTCAAGGTTTCCAACAAAAAAACAAAACAAAAAAAGCAGGCTTGTTTAAACTGGAAGACATTCATCTCCTTGCCAGGTGAGCACCTGTGACCCTGAACAACACCGACACAAAAGCAATGTCAACTGCTGAAGCCAAGCGTTTTAGCTCATGAATGTAAAGCTTGTAATAGACTATTAACAGTCTATTACAAGTTGGCGGCATTAAGTGTAGTTCCAGAAATTATCCTCACAGACAGGCATATTTGAAATGTGAAAAATCTGAAATGGTGATCTGATGGCGATCCCATGCAACAGCTGCCCTTTTCCCATATAATCAGGGAGAATGCTGTTTATTCCAGCCCAAATCTACTCTTGGACCGGGCCGCAGGAGGAGTACCATGCGGTTTGTCGGCTCCCGCTCACAGAACCATTCTTGTTCTCCTCAATTCGTGCACATTTAACAACACCCCGCCTGCTTGTGTTGGGACACTTCTCAGTTTGTTTGAGCAAGATTTCAGTGGATGGTTTGGATGGTTTTATTGTTTTCTTGACCATGTGTTTTTTTTGTATTGCGGATGACCTGGCGGTGGTCCAAGCTGTAAAAAGAAACCCCAGTGTTTGCGAAGCGCCCGAGAGCACGCGCATGATGCCAGCACGAGACCCGCCGCGTTAGAGCCCTCAAAGCTGTCAGGTCCGCTAGAGGAAAGGCAGAGGTTTGGAAGAACGTCGCAAACTAAACAAAGAGACACTCACATTACAAGACATGTGACAAAGAATGAAGAGCAAGACATCAAAGATGGCTTTACACTTTTTAGTGCTTTCTCTGTCCAGATTTTGCTTTTCTTTCATTTCATTCAAACATTTGATAGATGGAGTCTTCTATTAATAACTGAAGACGAATGTTGATCCTAACAGGAAGTTCCTTTCTGTTATAAAATGCTGGATTAATGCACCAAGAGTCAATGAATATAAGGCGAACCTAATGGCATCAAAAACACGCTATAACAGACTACAAACTAAAAACACCGGTCCCAGACAAAAATATAGATATCTTGTTTTTATTTAAAAATGGTAAAATATCACTTTGGGGCTGATGGTTCCTTTTGAGCGTGTGCTCGACTTGGAGCAGGAATTCAACCTTGGAAAAAGAACAGAGTGGACAGCCATATATTGGAAACAGATGTGTAAAATACCTTCTCCTGCACCAGCTGGCATATCTCAGCAGTTTCTGACTGATTGGTTTTAAGGTTTTTTGTTTTTTAAATATGCAGCGGCCAAAACATGTCAGATAATATGTCGCTTTCATGTTGGCTGTAAAAAAAAAACAGTTTATTTTAGTGTTGGACAGGGAAAAAAAAAGAAATGCAAGGTTAAATGATAATCAATAAATGTATTACATAATCGATTTGCTTTATACTGATTTTTCTTTTTAAAAGGACATGTGACATCTGTTAAGTTTGAATGCAGAGTTTTGCAAAAAATCGGCTTCTGTTTTTAAATGAAATGCAAAAATTCTTCACATTTCAAATCGATTTCCAAGTCCTTTCATTTAAAAAAATTTAAACCGGAAAACAACTAAATACAGAATAGGAGCTGGAGAGAGTGAGGAAAGGTAGCGAAGAAGGAAGGCAGGAAGGTAGAGGTGGTGAGATACAAAAAAAGGAAAGAAAAGAAATATACTTGTGAGGAAAGTTAAGAAAACAGAAAGAGAACATAATAATAATGTCAAGTGTTAACTGCACTAATTTAAATATTAAAGACAGTTTAAAATGTCACTTGTATTATAACCTCCTTGTAATAAAAACCTCCTTTTGCTTGTATTTAATAGCCACTTGTGGCAGTAAGGGTGGGGAAAATACATTTTCAGTTCTCCTCTAATGTTTTCTTAAACAAATCGGAATTAGCTTATGTCAGAAACACTTGGCCAAGCTTTACAAAAACAAAATATAAAGAACAAATTCAAACACAGTTGGCTGAATCTCTGAATGTTAAGCTTCATATCCGCAATCTCAGATTATAATTCTACAAAGGTCTGAATGAAAACTGCACTTTGTTCAAAGGGATAAAGATCAGAACGCTATGAAAATATCCTCCCCCCCTGAATGGAGGCAAAATACTTTTACATCTGAAGCCATGTTTTGGAGCAGATCAAAAAGGTAGTTGAGCCTCTGGACATCAACTATCTCGGATTTAAAATTTTATTGTTATACCACATTAGACACTGAATATAGATGCACTTTACTAACGAAGGTACATTCAAAGCTTAAAGAGAACCCTGTGTATTCTACAGATCATCAAAAACAAATTGATATAATAAAATCACTTAATAAAAAAAAAAGTTTTATTTAATTGTGCATTGTGCGTAATTCTTTGCGAACATAATTGCCATTTATGTTTCACTGATTAGTTAATGGTGGACTAAAAACGTAATGGGTGAACAAAGACAGACCTGGAATATCTGAGCCATGACAGCAAAGGTGGCTGAAAGATTAGCAGAGATTCAGAAAAGTTCTACTTATTCAGGAGATCATAAGACCTAATGAGTCGGAAATAAAGACGAATATGATTTTGCAGTCTGTCTCTATTGAAATAATAAAAAACAACAACAAACAAGGAAGTGTCTGCCGTTTCAAAAATAGCAAATTGTAGTAACCCTCCTACATAATAAAGGGTAATCCAATCTTTCCACATCCCTGAAACCTCATGATCTCTACACATCTCCTGAAACTTGATCGCAGGTTGGATGAGACTCGCTGCGGACGAGCCGCTTTTAAGCACCCTGAGGTTAAGAGGCATCTTCGAACAGGAAGAGGGTGGAAGATATAAGAATGAGAAACAGACTAAGCAAATTTAGAAGATCAGTGTTGGTGCTATAAATGGCTGCTGGACCAACAAACTGATCTAAAGAGAGGGGCTGACATAGTTTACCTATAGCTGAAAGCAGCATTATTTCATCAACACAGGACTGCTCAAAGTCTGAGCTGACAGGCAGATTATCACTGACCTTTGTTGCCAAGGAAATGCTGAACATCGCTGAGTGTTTTAACCTTTTCCCCATAAGGAGAAGTGCGATGGTTGCTTCCCCATTCAGATTACAGTGTGTTTTTAAAAGCCTTTCACTTGTTGTTTCAGATAAACTGTAGTCCAAAGGACCAAATCTATATTTAAAAGTAGCCAAAAGAATATGAATAGTAGGGAGGACAGAGATTAAAAACCAAGCTAAAAGGGTGTTTTTCTTTTTTTTTTTTTTATAGAAAAAGGTTGTCAAACTAGTTTTGCAGACAAACTCTACAACCCCCCCCCCC
>JAVLVB010000407.1:9119910-9148465 GCA_032876305.1 Orestias chungarensis | reverse complement strand
AAATGGAAAGGAAAAACTGATTTTACAAATTCAAAAACAGAAAAAAAAAAATAAATGATTTAAATTGCCATGGACTTAAACTTCCTGGCAGGCCCACAGCATCACAGATCCTCCAATGTATTCAACAGTGAGCAAGAGATGTTTTACTACTTTCATACTGGGTTTGTTTGCTACTGAAAAGCTAATTTCTTCTCTACCCAAGCAGAGTTTGGTATGCTCCAGACGTTTACATGATGGTGTGACTAAATGGCATGTAGGCATCATGTAATAGATGTTAACGAGGCTGGGTAACTTTTACAGATGCACCTTTCTGCTTCAGGTAGATTTTAAGTGTTTTTACGGATCTTTATGTGGAGTATGTGGGCGGCGAGGTGCAACAGATCGCCAGGATGACCAGCCAGTAAAACAAATCGATTCACCGTGAAGGAGAAGTGAACAAAAGGAAGGTAGCAAACTTTGTGAAAGATCAAGACAGACCCCCACGAAAAACAAACATTTGATGAGCTTTGGCAAAACTGACTGACTTTGATAGACTGAAAAGAGTAAAACCAACAATCACACGGCATCTCAATCTCTTTGCGTGTGCACAGCTGCTCACATTCAAAAGATACACACATTTATCCCTTATTGATAAAACATGAACCCCTAACAGATCAATAAAGGAGCACAAGGAGTATTGTATTATTTTTTCAAATACCCCAAGAGACAGCATGAGCCTAAAAACCCCCCCGTCTCTTCCTCAGTTGCTATGGTAACCACAGCAGTGGGTGGGTGGGGGGGTCCCCTGCAAGCTGAGTGGGTGATTTAATGTAAGCTCCTTTCTAATGCACATTACCCTCCTTTTTAATCTGTTCTGGATGCTTATAGGGGAAGAAAATAGGATTGCCCCTTTAATTCAGCAGACAAAAACAAGACACAGACCCATTAGGGATTACAGGGTAAAAATCCTGCCTCATCATACAAAGGGTAGTTGTCGGTCCATTTGTGATGCGTGTGGTGTGGAGCATACGGAGCCTCCTGGGAGCAGAACCAGAGAAGTGCAGGAACCAAGAGAGGAGGACCAGGAGAACCATCTCCCCTGAAGGTGACTTTCTCTCTCTCTCATTGACCTGGTTATTTCCACTCCCTCCCCAATCATGGAAAAAAAGTGTGCCATCCTCCCTCTTTTTCACACTGACTTGATGCTGATAATGGTAGAGAAAGCTGGGTGGGAGGTAACCGCCCGTACATGAGACCACATATTTCTACCACCACCTCACCCCATCACCAGAACAGCCTTGTCATTACGGGGCATTCCCGGCGTGCACGGCACAACTTTCCACACGAGAAATCTGCCCCGGGGGGCCGTAACAGGAGCGCCCTGTCATCCTGCCCCCCACTCCACCCTCTCTCCGGTTTCTATGGCAACACCACTCCCTGTGCCAGCACCTCTCAATTAGACAGACATGACACAATCACCTACGTATTGGTACGAGGAATCCAGCTGATGTTCTGGTGGGTTGGGGGTGGGGGTTAATCAAAGCATCAGCCACACTCGCAGACTGATAGCCTCTATCTGCTGGTCACATGCAGCCTGCGCTCACATTCCATTCAGCAGATAGCCCGCTTCAGCACCGGCGCTCCGTTTCCTTGCATTAATTTGATTATAGGGTACAGGAGACAGATTTGTAGGGCTAGTCTTACCCTGTCCTGGAGAGACTTTGCCTCTGCTGTGCTCTGAGCATTCCCTTTATATCCTGAGCTCACTGCAGCATCCAGCTCTCTGCAGGCTTCACAGAAAAGAAAATGTGTACACAGCACACAGAAGAACCTTTCCTTCCGCAAGGTATGTAATCCATGCAGGTTCAGAGTCGAGGTTGATAATTTGTTGTCCCAAAAAAAGAAACATACGAGAAAATGAAATTAGAAAATCGTCCGAGACAGAAAATCCCAGCTAGAAGGGGGATGGTACCTAGAGGGGGGGGACAAACAGGATAGACCTGCCAGAAACACAACAGCGATCAGAGATCTTGCTAAACATTCAGCTGGCCAGCAAGAACTTCTTAGGAGATCTTGTCTCTCCCCAGCCTTCTTCTCCACTCCCTTTCTCTGCAGAAAGCTTTGGGGGCAAAGGGGACAGGCACAGATGTTACTGGCTTAAAGCCACACCCCTTTTCAACACTCCCCGTTCTAATAGGATGCAGCCAAGCTGTGGCCGCCGCCCAGCTCGCTACCTCCCTCCCCCACCTTCAGACAGCGCTTAGGGTAGCTTGTTTAGGGCTTGTTTAGAAAGCTGCAAGATGGGAATGAGATCAAGGTGTAAAAAAACCTGCAGCGCAAATGTGGACCTAAACTGAACACGCGTGAAAAGTGAAAGAAGTAGTAAGAAAAACATGATTGTTCTCTACCCTGGCATCCTTCTGGCCCCCAAAAATCACACTTTCGAGCATAAAAATCCACATGATCCCTTGGGATCCATTTTAAAAGTGCATCACATTGTGTGACAGGAGAATCATTTAGAAGATTTATTTTTGTAAACAATATCTGAGACTCCGACATGACTTACAGCACATGCATCTCAGCTAACTGCTGACTGTCACACGACAGCATCCACAACACTGTTTCCTCTACTGTACGTTAATTATTACTGCTCATATATATTTTTTGTGTACTTTCCGTGGCACAATCATCAGCACTGATTATTATTATTATTCATCTTTATTCAGGCAAGAAGGAGAAAAAGCATTTAGACAAGTCGTCATAAAACAACAGCTGTCTTCTAGACGATTCAAGCCTCCACGCCAGGTGTCATTCAGTCACCTACTTTTGTTATTAAAAAGGTGAATCAAGCATTGCTAGAGGACAGAACTGGATGTAGTGATAAATCCACACCGACCCTATCCTTGTTTTAAAACAAAGAACACATTTCCGTTACAAAAAGAGCTTTTAACAGCTACTTTTACACAAAGTACATTACCAAATATGGATGCCAATGATGTCAACGTGATTACGTAATATGCACTGATGCGTGCTCGGAGACGCACCGCACCACCCAGATCAAATTTAAGCATCAAACAGGTATGAAAACTTTTTTTTTTTAAAGCAAAGAAATTTTGAATTGTAAATAGTTGTATTAATTCCATACTGGAAGCCAATTTTATACTGTTATTAATTATAGTTTTAGTATGAGAAATAACATTTATTTAATCGTAAAACAGTTTTGTTTATTTATTTATTTTTTACTCTTAGAGGGCAAACTGGTTATTTACATGATGGCCATGGTGGAAGTGTTTCGGTGTTTTGAGAACATCGCTACAAACTTCCTGTAGCTATTCAAAATACTATACAGTCTGTACAGTTCATGCCTGAACTTACCATCTAGGAACAGGAAATCTTACCCATCACCAGAACCGTTGCCCCCCCCTCTCCCCCCTCAGAGATATTCGTCAGGAGTCGCCACTGCAAACTAATGTGTTATAGATGCAATTTCAATTTAATTAAAATATACTTCATACTCAAAAACACAAAATATACAAAAATAATGATTTAGATAATAAAAAATAAATAGGCGTTCTTTTTTTGGCACCCCTGTTTTAGACATAGTAACATAGTTTCTGCAAGAATTTCAAGATTAATTTAGTGTGATAGGCAAAAGACAGGCATTAACCCATAAACTGAAATTAAAAAGGCCAACCAAAGAATGCTTTACAATTCCAGGTTAGGGTGCCGGTCAGGTAGATATTCATGCTATTCCTCAGACTTTTTTCTTCCCATCACAACATGCATTTGCCCTCATGAACTAAAATCCAGCTGGAAACAGTCGCCACTGTCTTCTTGCTTCTTCTGCTACTTTCACGTGTGAAAAACATGTTAAAAGTTATATGCAAAGTTACGACGAGGGTTGGTTACTAATGTCACTTTCCATGTTTCCAGGTTGTTAAAAGTTCAAAGTCTCACAACAGCTGCATTTCCCCACCACTCGGAGATGCCAGCTTCTAATGTCGCCTTCATCTTTAAGACTTCAGAAGCGGATCTAAGTCACGCATTAAAGCTGGCCTATACTGTTTTCCCGACCAGTGAAAAACGCTGCAACTTTAGCTTTGATCCATGGAGCCGGGGCTTGTGTGAAACTGTTCATGTCTGCCGTGTTGGTATAGCAGCAATGGCTGAGCTGAGCCGGTGCAGTCATGAATGGATAACAGTGGAAGCTGTGCAGTCCTGGACAGCTGCCTCTGAAAATGTTGGCATGCAGCTGGAATAACAGACAGGACCCGTTCCCATGGAGGACTCCTGTTCTGGTGGGACGTTTCTCTCCTCTGCCAGCAAAGACAAGAGCCACCGCTGATGTTTTGTTGACCTTAAACTCACCTGGTCCACCAGCAGATGGACGCACACTGAAGGCGATGACAGTTTTTCACCGCAGCTCATTTATTGTCCCACATTTGTGTCCCGTATTCATTTGAGGCTAAAACAACAGAAGCATATCTGAACAAACTAGCTGATATCAGTTTTATCCTGGATAAAAGATCCAGCCTCAGCACTTCAGAATATTTCTCCGCCCACAGTTTTTAAAAAGGGAGTTGAAAACTGTTTAGGATCGTTGAAAGCTGGAGGAGTAGCTATCATGCTTGATTGACACAACACACGGCAATCTCCGGGTTTTTGGCATTATCTGGCAGAAACTGAAGCCTAAAAGGTTCTTTACTTTCAGGTTTCTGATATTGATGAATGTCTATCACTTCTAAAGGAAGACACAAACCATATTCTTGCGTTTGGGTTGCCTAATAAATAAAATTAGGTTAAAGCTAAAATGATTCTGACTGATGAGATAATACTTTTGTTACTACTGAATTGTGAGGAACAGCAGCTGAAACCAATTTACTGTGGGTGGTGCGATACCTACAAAGTTTAACTATGATAAACTGTTTACTAACAAAGTTATTGCAATGAATAATTGTCCTTTTAATTTTTCCTACACATCTTAAAAGCCAGAATTTCAGGGTTTTCCAAACGCCCGAAGTATCTTTATTTTTTAAATTTGAACTCACAGCAGATATTGTCAAGAAGGGCATACTTTGTATGTGGGATCAGCATGGATGCACTTCCATATGTTTTTATTTTTCCATACTTGTCAAGACCTGAAAAGCGCTCAAATTCAAGTTTCACACTTTTCCCGAAAGCATAACATCCCTATATTCTGAGAACTTAAAGCAAACAATTTAAATGCTGTTTATTAATGCTAAAATTCTGCACAAATTTAAAAGCAAAATTAAAGTTGAGCTAAATGTAAGAAAACTGCAATAAAGGGGGAGCAAATGACGAACAGTAACAGCGATGCACCTACGTGTTCACATGCTTCTGTAAGGGTGGGGCTGAATCTATAAATTCCAACCACGCAGCCCTTCCCTTCAAGGAGACTCCATCATTGACCAAATAAAATGCCAGGATTGGAGAGGGTCCCTCTGGTCTCTACCCACCCTTCAGAAAGCTTGTAATTATCCGCTGAATTAGGTCCATCACTGAAGGCCCACACAACACCCAGCTGCCACCAAAGCACAACCGAGCAAGTGTAAACAACAAAAGGTAGTCCAAGATCTAAGAATAGCGCTTAATAGGTGGGATATTCAGAAATGAAAGAGTAAGGGGAGTTTTAAAAGAAAACAACCAAGAAAGGAACACTTTTTTTTCTGAGTGGACACACCGAACAGGCCAAGTTGTGTTAACGGAATTATATTAAAAAGGCAGGGAGGAGTGTTTTCAATTTATACATCATGACATCAAGTATCCAAAATTATTCTGTCACTTATCTCACTGGGCTTGCATTTCACATAGCATTTATATAGTGTCCTAATTCAAAAAAGATGAGTGTCGCAAGGAGCTAGAAAGGACAAAAACCTACGTAGAAAAAAACAATAGTTTGATGATACTGAACAGTTGAGGTTACTGTTAATGTTTGAGCTGACGGTCAAAAATGTAAAATATATTTGGAGAACAAGAAAAAAAAATAGATGTTTATATATTCATAGATGCATTCAGAAGCATAATTAAATACAGAGGCAATGGGCCGATATGCAGAACATTTCTTCCACCGATAGGTACGGTGGTGGTAGCAATATGCTGTGGGGATTCCCCCCCCCCCCCACTTCAGCTGGGAGAGGACAACTGGTTAGAGCTAACAGGAACTTGACCAATCCTAAATGTACAGGCGGAGCTACAATGGAGTGGCTGTTATGAAAGCATGCTAATGTATTAATAGGGTCCAAAAGTCTTAGGCCTAAATACAAAAAAATTTTTACACAAAACTTCGAAACAAATTATCTCCATTTAATCTGACCGGGCTTGAACTGTTTAACACGGAAGGATTAGAAAATATTTCAACTTCGTGAACGTTGATCCTGTAAAATATCAATTCGGGTGGGGAAAAAAGTAAGAGAAGCTAAATGTTGTGATGCATTGTAGTTTATGGTGCCTGTGTGGTTTATTAATATAAAATAGTACAACACATACAGTAAAAATAGCAGTTACAGATCAGAAAATGTCCGTGTGCACAAATATTCAATACGAATCGCAAAAACTCCATCTATAACCAAAATGTTGCCGATGTAATTCTATCTAGTTCTCAAGCAAATCGGCTGTATTCCGGACCAAACGACTTGCTAAAACAAGTGGAAGAGCTGTGGTGGAAAAATCTGACAACATTAAGCAGCTGCTGGGAAACTGCTTGTGGCAGATTGACAGAGTTTGGGGGTTAAAAGATCGGGAGCTTAACTTGCAGATCTCGCCAGATGTAGGCCAGCGATGAGAAACCAGTGCTTAGGGTTTTTACAAAATAGAGGAGCATAAAATGAGTATTACAGAAGAGCTAGGATACAAACTAACCAACATACAAATCAAATAAAGTAGTGTTAATCCAATATAATCCAATTAATCCTCTGTCTGCTCTGAAGGGTGAGGGCGGCTCCACACTATTAGCTACTGACACACATAGGTGCTCTTGGAGTTGACCCAGCAGACTAGATCCACAGGAACAGGGTCTAAGGTTTTGGCCTCGTCTTACTCAGCCAACTCAGATGAGAATCTGGCTCTCGACTGGCTGGATTCATTTCATTTGAAAAATCCTGTGTGAAACAAGGCTCTCATACAGTGTGCAGCAAGGTGTCTGCAACACAAGCTGCTTATCTGCTGTAATAATCTCTGCAGAACAAGAAAACAATAAGGGACCAGGAGACAAAAAACAACACAAAACTAACGAGCATTGCAAAGGATAACCTAAACCAAAACATGCACAGCAGAAAGAAAGAAAAAAAAAAAAAAAAGATGTTTGGAGGAGTTTAACAAGAACACCTGGTGTTTAACAGTGTTGACCTGGCAGCGTCTGCCCTGCAGCGCCTCGGCAATCAGCTGGAGAACGCGAACGTTGGAAACAAACAACTCTGCGCTCGGGGCAGCGCTACACGCAGATCAATAATGTATGGCAAATTTATGACATGCTAAATGGTCAAGGTGCTGTTTGGTAAAACAATAAACCCTATTATTGTTTTTAGAATTTAAATGATCATTTAAAGAGGAACATGGTTCTTTGAAAAGTACTCACACCCTTACAGTCTTCTGGCAGATTTGTAGAATCAAATCACTTAAACAGAGACTGTCCAACAGCATGAAGTAGGGCAACAGACTTCAGGAAAGTAATAAGAAAAACAAACAAACTCCAAAACAGATAAGAAACCAAGCGACACACATCCATCAGGCTGGAAAGGGTTATAAAAGCTACATTTAAGGGTTTGGATACTCAACTAAACAAACAGTGAGAAAACATTAAAAAACCTGTGAACTTTCTCATCCAGGAGGCCTAAAAGCAAACGCAAAGTGCCTCACTTATCTGCCTTAGTTTAAAATTAAGCCAGAATACATGTTAATAATGCCCAAAAGTAACAATGGTTGCAGAAACAGAACACCACGCTGATGGTCAGTGTTGTTAGTGCGATGGGCTGGGGCCCGCTTGCAGCTTTACGACCAAGATAACTTACAAAACTGAAGAAAAAAAAAAAATGCAAGAGAATGTTTGACCTTCAGTTCATGGCCCTCAGCTTAAATTTTAATTAATATGCTTTGCCATGACATTAAACAGGCCAACCAAAATTACACCAAACTGAGCGGGCTAATAAGTGGATCAGAGGCAATTCATCTTAAAATCAGATTAAAATGTGTAGTCAATTCCAGCTTCCTCCCTTTACATGTCCCTGGGCAAGGCATTTAAGCTCAAGATACGATATGCATGTCCATGTGTGAATGTGAAAACTTGACTTATGTTTATCTGGTAACAAAATATTTTTTATTGCGAAATATTTATGAGAAATTTTTTTTTTTCAAATGAAGAAATCTTTAAGACCCTAATGACTCATAGTAATTTTAACGCTGCTGACGTTGCTAATCATTTAATTGTTACTCAGGGAAATACTAAAGCACACAGATATGATGTACTGTGGGAACCGGTTCCTTTCAACAGCGGCTTAACGTCAAGTTCAAAACACCCAAAGCATCTGGAGTTCAGGGATGACAAACTCACAGATAAGGTGAAGATATATTCATGCCTGTCAATGCACAGTTTCAGGCAGAATGAAGAGACAGTGGTTTGCGTCTGAAGGTAACTAAAGAGTTTGGGACTCTTTGTAACAGGGTAACATTCTGCCTAACAAAGGCATCTGTTCTCCAGAAAAAAAAACAATGACCAATCCTTTTAATTCAGTTTAAACGAGCATGACTGGCATCAGCGGTCGTTAACAGAAAATTAAATTAACCGGCAAACATACCAACAACAAGTGAGTGTGAGCGGTAAACAAAAATAAAAGAAATCAAACATTAAATTAAACAGATTTTTACGCTAAAGAAAATAAAGAGATGACCGATTTCTATCAAAAGCTCGTTTTCAAGCGGTTCTCGGCTAAAGCCGAGGTGCAGGACATAGTCTAAAAAAATTTTTGTTGTTTTTTCCATGCCTTGCTCTTATAGGTCAACTACAAGTTAGAACACGAGCCCAACTTTCGGCTGGGTGAGGCAACAATTTAAAGCATGCCACGGTATGGCACAAGCTGTTTTGTAAAAGAATTACAATATCTGTCTGCTTATCAGGGCACGGTTACACACAGTTAGCTTTGTGCACAGACAAGGCACGTGTTGGCGTCAGACCTAATCCAGTCAAAGGAAACAATCAAGAAGAAAAAAAAAGAAGGATGCATGGCATAATTTGGAAAGCCACATGATGTTTTAATTATAAATGCACCCTGGAGGCTTACAATTATACAACTTCAATTTGTAAGGTCATCGGAGCGGCTTTGATTAATGCCCATATTTAAACAAGATCGGAATCTGGTCTCCAGATCAGATAAAACATGCGGCAGGGGAAGTTCAAAAATTCCCGTCTCGGCTGCTGCATTGAACCATCTGAGGAACATTGTGAACGTAAAAGCTCAGGGCGAGCCATGTTGTGTGGTTAAAAGACCCACTTGTCAAAACTGTGAGTTTGGCGGCCAATAACGAAGGCGGATTGTTGCGTGTGGCACAGTTCACCCTTTTGAAATGTTGGACACGCGTCGGCTTTCAGTGATTGAGCTGCCATTGCCAGAACTTCAAGTAGCAGCCTGAACTTATTGAATGGGCTGTCAAGCAAAACGCTGGCGCTCGACCAGCTGGAAGCTTTCCTTCATAAACAATCAATCTAAAACAAAAAAAAAAAAAAAGCAAAAAAAAAAGACAGACAACAGCACACAGACCCACAGGGGAAAAAAAAAAATCTAACTTTCCCTTGCAGGACTCACCGGCTATAATGTGACCTAGACAAAGGGGCACAGGAGGCGAGCATGAAGTGAAACATGAATCCCTCCAGGCCTATTAAACCTCCTCCGTTCTTCTAAAAGCAAACTCTTGGTTTCTGGGACTCCCCCTCACACGTGCACGCACACAGGACCCTCATGTGCCCTTTGTCTGAACGCCCTAAACGGCTTCACTCTTTCCACATCTTGTGGCCGAGGCTCAAACGTGATTCATTTTGATCCCCATTGTCATGTTAAGCTAAGGTTTGTCTCGTTTCAGATTCAGACTGCCGGGAGAGAAGCCACTTCTCCAGCTTAAACAGCTAAGAGTAAAAAAAAACAACTGATTTAATTAAGCAAAAGTGCGCAAGCGGAAAGGAATTAAGCGATCTAAACATGATAAAAGTATGAATGTATAACTGTTACATGGCAAACCGACAGCTTGAGACAATTAGTCCAAATGACAGGCCACAGAGGAGAGACCAGCACCCAAAAATAGAGACGTCACTCCATACTGCGGTAAACTGTTCACCACTGATGAGATTTAATGTGGCAGGATGACACTGATCATAAAAAGTGTTTCACTTCCTGCTTTTGTTACAGCCAAGCGAAACAGGAGGAAGAGTCACTATGTTACTTCCCAGTGTCTACAGTGTCACTGGATGGTTTATTACTCAGGTATTACAGTAAAGCATTTCTTTATTATTTTAAAAAGGAAACCTCCTGTACCTGGGAAAATTAGAAAATGGTTTAACATTTCAATGTTTTGACGTTATTGTATTGTTTTGTATTTTTAAAAATGTTCCTTTACCAAACGGTTTTCAGAACCACTTTCACTGCAAACACTATAAGAGTTCTATTAAATCCCGACCAGCTTTTTTCCCCATATACTGCTTGCGGGAAATCAAAATAAAAACCCTGATGTCCTTCCTACTTCTTGATTCCACTGGATTTATTTTGGGGCCATCAGATTAAAGGAGGTTCAAAACAAATGCAGGAAACATTAAGATTCTAAAACTAATCAGCTTTTGTCAGTTTAGAAAATTATTCTATGCTGGTCTTATTTTGAGAGGCTCTCTCTCTGCATTCATTGCAAGTAGCACAGCTCGTACTGCCGGCGCCCTCCGGGGGTACGGCTGCAAAAGGTTCAGATTGCCCAAAATACGAATCAGATAGGTCACCCAGTTCTGGATATAAAACTAGAAGGCAGCAGATCGAGGATCTTCACGGCGGAGCGTGGGCTAAACTGGGTCGGAGTTGAAAACTCCCAACATACTCGATAACTGCAGGTGTTGTGGTGCATGGAGCGTGATTCAGACGTTGGCAGTAATGTTCACAATGACATCAGGTTTGTGCTCATCCAACTCTCCATGACAGCGCATGAAGTGTAAGACTGCCCAACATCTGCTGTTAACGTGTTTCTTCTGTTAAGTCGGGGGTGGCTCGCAGACATTAAGACGCATTTTCAGAGTCAAGACGGCGTAGAAGGACTTCCCATGAAGAATCCATTACTAAGACCACTGAAGTCACTCAGACTGGAGCACATCAACGAAACATCTGCCACCACAGAGTGGCTTCGCCGGGCGCCGTGTGTGTGCCGCCTTTTCACCTCTAAACAATCAGGAGGGTCAAAAGTCAAGGGTGCCGCTGAGGGACAACAGTCACTCCGTGGGCCTCTAACCAAACCCGCAGATGGATATGTTAATTATAGTTAGGCATTCAAAAAAAATGTGTGTAAAATTATTACTCAAGCAGTGCCGTTTTATACACAAGACAGTTTTTGTGATGATTTTTGTTTTTTTCCCCCCTAGAAAATCTTTAAATCAGCAGAGAGGGAAAATAAATAAATAAAGGAGTTCCTGCAAGTAAAATAGTTTGTTTTGAGGTTTTTTAGCCATCTGAATCCTGGCATGCCTCATCTTGTAATCCGTTCATCTTGTAGAAAAGAAACTAAATAGAATACACTATGCATATGTCCTGTTTTCTTCTTGATTACAATGCTTGGAGGGGAGGGAGGGGGGGTGGATTTTAAACACACATTTTCTGTATTTTGCCTCCAATAAACCATGTTAAACGTCTCACAGCTAAATATCTGGTTAGTGCTTTTTGTGTTTCTCTAAGTTATGCCAACATCGCCTCAACAATCCTCAAAATATGAGGCTGGGCTTTGGGTGTGGCCAACACTGACTGTCTGGAGAACAGCTGCCCTGATATTAAGAGCAAGTGCAAAGGCAGGGTAGAATGGTGGGGGTGGGTGGGGTGCAGTATGGCAGGGGGTACCATGGTGACAGAGCAGCTCTAAACGGAGATGGGATGCAAAATGACCCCATTGTCTGGCCCAAGTGAAGCACACCGCACGAAGAATGGCACATTCAAACAGTCATACAGGCCCATTGTTGTCACGGGCCGGCCGAGTAAACGCAGGTCCGTACCGATGCCACAAGGCCCACCACGAATCGCGCTGAGCACACTCGATCGGGGGGGGAAACAGGAAACAGCGACACCGTCTGGAGTTCCTCCACGTCTGCCAAACTAGTCCAGGTGTTCTTAGGTATCATCATCATCAACCATAAAAAACAAAAACAATCCCACAACAGGATCAAACTTGGAGGAGGAAGCTGCGGTTATTACGAAACAGCTGCTGCAGGTGATGCAATCAAAAATCTGAGAAGAACGATAATGCGATAAAATGTAAAAGCAACAACAAAACACTGGCGTATGTTGGATTATATCTACAAAATTCCTTATACATTATTGACCAGCTGAATGGTGCAAATAAGACTGATTATAAAGATTTAAACACCGAAACAAGCAAAACTGAAAGATAGCATGCGGGTGTGCAGCGGTAGTCGATGTTTAACCCCAGAACAGCAACAGGAATATTTACCAACCGGATTTACTGCCTCAGCTATTGAAAGCCAGCGTGTTTTCATTCTTCAGATATCCACTAAACACTAAAAACACAAAATGATCAGAGACAGTGACAAAGACAGAGTGGATAATGAACAGGTTAAACAGGCCTCCGCGGTGAATGATTTAGAGACCTGGCTTTCAAACAAAGCGTAGTGTAGCTATAACATCTGACTTTTAAAGAACTTTTCCTTTTCAATTATGTGTTGAAGTAAAGACAAGGCATGTAAAAAAAAAACGTAATGGGTGGGGGTCTAAGCACAAGGCATCTGACATCTGAACTCACACATCAAAGCATCGCACAACGCTCCCCCAAAATAAAAGTAGGAATTGAAGGCCTCCAGTGAACATTTAAGCTTATAGCGTAAAGATTTCCCCGTCAGTTTGTCCGGTGGGGCAGAGGCAACTGCTGGAATTGATGTTGAAGAGCTCCCAGCAACCTCTTAGGTGTAGCAGCTTTCCTAGAGGGTTCAAACGACATAGCACAAGCCAGGTGTTTGAAATTCTGATTGCTCCCCCCCGGTAACAAATGATAATTTTTGAAAATATAAAAGATAGCCTTCAGTTACACAATGGATTTTTTTTCCTCAGATTTCTCCGCAGCCCTGCTACTTCGAGAAATGAGTCACCAGAATGCAGCCATGCAGCAGCATTGAATGGAAGCAGCTAGAAATCTCACATTTACACAACATCGTTTTAGGTTTTACTCATTAAAGTTTAACTGCGTTCATCACAATTATACTTTAGGGACTCTGCTCAAACTGCATACGTCTATAAACAGCTGGTTTTCTGAATTCAGAAGCTTTCCTTGTCAAGTTTGGAAGGCACGGAATCATGAAGTTAAGAAATGACCACAATTACGCCAACAATTGCAATAACAAAAGCGTATTTTCCTAAAACTTAACATCAAGCCTGTCACTCTCCTTATGTTTTAACAAAGAATGCACAACATATTTATATTAGCACTGAAATCAGCCAATATTAGTCATGCAGCAAAATGAGAGCCTTTTGCAGAAAAACGTCAGAAAAGCAGCTATCGGTTTAGAGTGAGGATCTGAACTGTGACCTTTTATACAGACAGATTAAAAATGTAAAGCATGCACCTTCACCTCCAAGAAAGTTTATTCACAAACAACACCTTCACAAACAACACCTTCAGTCAGTTTAATGGTCTGGCTGCTGACTCCTGAATGAGTAGAACTATCGCTTTACATGTTCCATCCCTCTCCTCTGTTGTTATGGGAGGCATTTAGTTGTTCTGTGGTGAACCATCCAGGGAGGCAAACAGACTGCAACAGGCTCACCCCAGCTAAAAAGCGATCACAGATCATTAAACGTGTGTTGGTGGTAAACGTACTGACAGACCTGCATCGGGACTGTCGCCATTAGTGGAGAGCCACCTTTGGTGCCGACTCTTTGGTGAAGGGGTTCAGAAACTGGACTGGTAAAAGTATTTACCCTTGCCTCAGGCATTTATATAAGTATTATCAACTGACATCGAGCTCTAAATGGGATCACCCCAAACAGAAGCAAATGAAAATGAGCAACGTGGCCAACTGAGTTTAAAGAACAAGAAGGAGGCAAAAATCAACATTCCCGGCACCTGCTTTGGCTGAACACGGTGTCGCTTCAGAGGAAATGATGCCACGATGTGTCACCTGACGCTCTCAAGATTGCAGAAAGCCGATTGACACCAGGTGACAGCAGGCGACAAAGTCAACAAGCAAGAACAAAACAAGGCTGTCATGGCACATGCAATGTGTTTTGTTTCCACGGGCCGGGCCCAAAGGCGCACTAAGCGCCTCAATGGAAACAAATTCAATTCAAAAGCGCTCGGCCACAAAATACGAGCATTCTTAAAACACTCCTAGGACAACGAGGCAGAAGTGCATTAAACAAATAAAATAAAAAGCCGCAAGTGATTGAAAATGGGCATATAAGCACCCTAGGTTATGTAATTGTTTTTGCCTCGAACCAGAGAGAGCTTAGGTAAAAGTGCAGTTTCAACACAAACTAATCACCGGTGCGGTATTTAGACAAACAGGACTCCCAGTTTAAACGTCCAGGCCTGTCTGCGTCTCTCTCTCTCTCTGAGCATTAATGCTGTGGACAAAATAACGTCAGACGTCTCCAGTGTTTACAGTCAAAACATGTCTGCGGATGATTCCCCAGGAGTAAGCCTTCTTACAAGCACATACAGGCCCCCTTTTTAACCATGTAGGACTTTTTAATGCTCTGGAATGTAAATCTTTTTTTTTTCTTTCTGAATAATGTCCAACTGGGTTCAAGACAGATAATCTCAGCTGTGGACTCTGGGCAACCTGTGATTGTTTTACTCTGTCCAGCGATTTATTTCGCAGCGTGGTGGTTGGATACCTTATCGTGACAGTAAAGTATTAAATGTGCGATATGATTGCAAGCTGGCTGGTTGGTTCAGGAAAGGTCCAATCTGCAAAACTAAAGAAACTGTCAATTAGTCAATTAAGATTAATACTATAGAGGTGGATCAAAAACATAAAGACAAAAACAGATTGTTTCATATTTTTTTTTGTACGGCTGAAATTAAAAAGATGCTGTTATTGGGTGGCCTGAAACTTGATCTTTGTAAAAGTTTGTAATTAAATGTAAAAAAAAAATTATATATATAGCAGAGTGCTTTAAAACATTTTATTTTGAAGAAACAACTTTTCCCAAGATCACTTTAACACATATAAAATGTTTCTATTTAATTATAGGTTACAGTGACTCATTCAGATACATTTCAAGCAAAAGTACCAAAGTGCATCAGAGTGTACGGAATATTTAACTGTGGCGCATTTAAAGGAGCTTTTATGGTAAATAAATCGTAGATGCTGCATTTAAAAACCCCTAAACCCTTTTTTGGAAATGCTCTGATCCCGTTTCTAGGCTCCCTCGCTCAGGCAGGTTCAGCCTTGGTCCGAACTCAAACAAAAGACACGCAAACCCAGACTCGGTTCCTGTTTATCTGCGTCTGCTGGGCATCTCTCGTCCCTGTTGATGGCGGCGCTCGTTGTTAGCAGCCGAGGACACCCAAAGCGGAGCATGAATGAACTCGACCCAGCATTTACAGCCCTGTTGCCGACCTGGCCTCAGCCGCGGGGCTGCGGGCGACCAGGTCATCGATAAACTCGGCTCCGGTTCCGGTAACACCGGGCTTTCCTGCAGAAAACAGCGGACCCTGTACTCACCTCGTCCGGCTGGACATTCCCGTGACTTCCTGTATTCGTGAGTTCATCGGGTAAAGAAACAAAAAAAAAAACAGAAGAAACCGGCTGGAAGCGACTTTTGTTGACTGGTTGGTCCGAGCAGAGCGTCACACCTCGAACAGGTATTGCGCACGCGTCGTTCGATGTTCACCGCGGTGCTTCATGGGGGTTGTAGTGCTGGACTTTAACCGCTTCTAATCAGCGTGCGCACACAGATAAGTCTTGTTTCCGCTTTGCTTTGACACTAGTGGGCCTGATTACTAAAATATCCTCTTCTTTTTATTATTTTAGAGTTTCTGGGAACCAGCAGTAAACCTGCAGACTTAGAGGAAAGTTAGGAACATATGGGCCAATCACATATCTGATCATTATTATAATTATTATTGTATTGTTAGCAGCTTTGTTGGTAAGGGCAATCTGAAAATCTATTCTGCAACGAAGGGAAGTTAAAATACGATCTCTCTTTTTAACTTTCATCATAACTCCTGCTGCAGCGTTTTTAGATCAAATGAAGACTTTTGCCTGCATTTTATGGATGTCCTGCTAGTTGAGCGTCACACGTGTTCAGCCTTGATGCAACAAATGCATGGACAAGTTTTCCAGCATCACTCCTAGAGGGAATATTTCTAATTTTGTTGATATTTCAGAGGCGAAACAGGGAAATCTTAGAGACCTGTTTGATATGTGATTGAAACGACATTTCCTCTTTAATATTTGACTTCACTTTAACATTTACAGTTTCTTTTGCTTCTATTTTCTTGTCCACGTTCTTAAAGGCTGGGGGGGGTTTCTCCCTGTTAAAGGGGAGTTTTTCCTCCCCACTGTCGCTCCATTCATGCCCAATATGACGGATCGCTGTAAAGTCAACAGCCTAGCAAAGGAAGCTTTTGTCTTAGATATCTGCTGGTGGTCCAGGAGGAGTGAATGCTGCAAGTCAGTGACTTGATGCGATCTGTAGGATTTCCTTAGATTGGAAACTTTTCTTTAAAGTCATTTACACGATAAACCAACTTTGGTGAGCTGTTTGAAAATTAGGATCAATTTAAGTGATGAATGAAATTATTAGTAGCGTTTTATTTGTTTTCTGTCAAGACGACATATTATAAACTGGTGCTGTGTAAATAAACTGAATTGAAGTTAACGTGGTTATGGTATATATAGTTTATTAATGAAGGGTTTGTTCTCCTCAGATGAAATTAAAGTGGAGATTTTAAACAACAAACATGATATGGCCTGAGACTAAATGTGGAAAACTATTTTCACAAGTACAGTGAAGGATGTACGTTGTTTGATTGCTTACCTTCACAGGTCCTGATAAACTTGTCAGTGCCCTTTGTCGTTAAAGACATTAATATGGGAGCATCGAACATTAAAAACTCAAGAGGCCTCTGCAAGTAACAGGATTATGATCAACTATACTGCAAAATTAACACTTAATTAGGTCATTACACCCATTGAGATACAATAATAAGTCCCTATGTGTAGCCTATCTTATAACATGAAATGTTATAGTACCTTACCAAGAATGCAGTAAATGAGCCAAGAATCTCGCACCAAACAAAAGTGGGTTTATTCTGTAAACAATTAAGTATTATTAATCATAAACAGCAGTGTGTATGCTGCACCAATGAATGATATTTGGAAAGTTATTTTCAGTTTGTTATAAATAATAAAGAACACACAACGAAATTGCTGCAATGTTTAACGTCGTTTGTAACTTTGCAAAATGATAAAACTTTTTTACCACAGAAGTTATTCCACCTATTTTTTGACTCTTATCTTGCACATCTATTAAATCAAGCTTGTGTAATCAATGTGTACAACTAAAACCAAATGTAATTTCTTCTCCAGTTAAGAACCCAACCTGCAGGAACTAAAACCGAGAGGTAATGGAAAAAAGGGATTTACTGCCATCTGATGGTACAAAAACAATTACATGCCTTATCAGAAAAGAATCCACACCTAATTTTTTTTCCCCCTTTAAATTTCATTCAGCATTTTCTATCCATACTGACAAACAGTTTGTCCAGCACAAATTTGTTGTTTTTGTTTAAAAAAAAAAAAAGTATATTTTTTAAAACTCACTAAATAATTGCAGCACTTGATTAATAATCACAGCCAATAAAAATATATGTGAAACACTGCCATGCTTGATCTTTAGTGGAACATGAATCAGAAATAACTGCCTTAATAATCCAGAAATTATTCCTCACTAGACATTTTGAACTAAACACTTGCCATCAAGACTTAAACTACTTTCTAAAGTTCATTTATACAACGTAATTCTGTTTAAACTATATTGTGCATAAAGTCTGCAGTAATGGATTAAAATATTAGGGTTCAGTCTGACAGCTAGAAAACAACTATCACAAACGCTTAAAGAGAGCAAATAGATTTTATTAGCATTTCAGCAACATAAAGCTCAAACAAATGGGAGTGATTCTAATATTCACACCCTACATTTGAAAAGTATGTATGGCACAAACCAAAGGATGCAGGAGTTATACAATGCTGGCCCAACCTGATCTGCAACACAGAGCATCAGATTTGTTAAATGCTATACCAGAGCTGAGATTAAATGGGTCTGCAGCAATTAAGTCGGTCCTGAGATATTATAGTGGAGCTGGTCAAATCGAGAGAAATATACTACGGATGACCTTCTGTACTTTCCAGCTGGGATGAAACAAAAATATTTAAAAACAGAAGACATATATATATATATATATATATATTTTCATAAATCGAGTGTAAAGGTTTCAAATGAGGAAAAACAAAAGAAGGGTTAAGTAAATAGTTTCAAAACTGTAAGTTTTTTTCAAAGATATTAGTCAGATATTTCTACTGGGTTAGCCTCGACTTATTTAAAGCTTACATATATATATTCATAGCCGATTTCCATTTCCTGCATTCCTTTCATACATTTTATGAATTTGCATGTTTTAAGAAACTCAATATTTCAGAGCTGAAATTGTAGCCATACCTTCTCTGTATTTTTCCTTTAAAGCATTTTCGTGGGAAAGAGTCTGCAGCATGTGGTTTAACCTGGAACAAAATTGACCTGTAAAAAGTATTCTCTTTCAAGGTTTGTCCTGTTTTTCTTCTGCCTAAATGGTTCCCTTGGTAAAGATGTGAATAAACAATAGAATCATCTTTAATTCCACAAGCATAATCTCATATGAACATTTCACTCATATTTTATTTACTCAGTGAAAGAATTAAAGTAAAAATAACAAAAATCCTCAGTAACACTTATTGGGAGCCCCTCAAACTTACTTTATGTTTAATTGTTAGGTTTTAATGTCCATCGCCTTATGTGTATTTCTGGTCTATTTTTAGTTAAATCCATCATACTTAAATTTTTTTTGCATTGGTTGAGCAGAAATGTTTTCTCAATTACTTAAAGAAACGGATATCTACAGAACGTCCAATCCGGGTGTCTATGGATCTATATTAAATAACCAGTGATATCCTGTTTGTATGGGGACTTATGACACATAGACTCTGTTATTTTCAGTCACAATTGAAAAAGACGACAAGCCACTTAAGTAAGGCAGATACAGATGTGCTAATCTCCCAAAAAGAGAAAATGGCTAAAATAGCACACCTTACCAGAGCTTGCCCTTATATACAGTAAAAGCAGTTTATAACTATTTTAAGTCTTGAATCAATTGGTATTGTGTTTTTACAAGGTGGGATAGGAGCCCAATTTTATAATGTGAGCGCGCACACAGAGGGAGTCATGGTGAATGGGGTCAAAAAAGTGCTAGGGGCCCCCGATCAATTGTGGAGGGTACTGCATAAATGACACTACTTAGGCTTTCAGCAGCATTTTAAAAGCAAACCCTTTCTTTCTCTGTGCAAACGCAGCTGTTAATTGTTTTACGCATTTACACGCACTCGCACAGTTACAGACATTTATTGGTGAATCAAAACACTGATTGTTGCCCACTTTCATGACATTGTCTTCAGGATGTGCTAATTTCAGTCTCAGACATACTGAACACCAGTTTACCGTAGAGATCATATAATACATTAAGGAAAATTACTGTTCGTGCGCTCGCTTCAATTTTAACAGAGGTTTTTCTAAAGATCCACGTTAATTCTGTTTACAAATTTTGCATATTAGCTCAACAAAAGTGACAAACTTGTTAGTGTTGTGTATGAAATCATGCTTATAATGCATGAGAGGTCAGATCATATTAATCTTCAGTCTAATACTCAGGATTTCATTTTAACCCATAAAATTTCAATTTCAGCTCTATGGCAATATCCATGGTGACTAACGGTTAGGACTAATAATTACTGAGAGCAGTAAATAAATGCATAATCTCCTTTTTCTTTGAGTTCTTGCAGAGAATATGAATAAAAACTCAACTTTACTTGATCTTTGGTGGATAGTTTTTCTGTAATAGTGTTTTTATTCAGCCGGACAAAAACGGGGAACAGAACGTCCTTGAACTCAAACCGGACTTAAAGATAAAACCTCCAGCTATTATACAGTATCGTGTAAACCAGTGCCATCAGAACAACTTCATTAGCGAGGTGTCTGAAGTGGGAACACTGCAGGAAATACAGACAAAGGGTAGTGTTTTTGGAACCTTCAAATCCTAATCTGTTAGAACAATGAGAGAGGTGCGGGCGATGGAGGAAGAAAGGAAGGAAGGGCGCAAAAAGGATGAGAACAGTTAAAAGACTTTAGAGTGCTCGTCTTTGTGTGTGCAGATATGGATGGGTGTGTCAAAGTTCGGCTCCCTCTGCTTACGAGGGACAGATTTTGTGAACGCACAAGGCTGGGGAGGGTTAATATGGCCACAGGGAAGAGTCGAGGGCACCGGACTCCTCTGTTGAGTCTCTAGTCCAGGCGTGGGACATTACGCCAGGGAGCGCTGACGAGGCTTGATTCGAGGACAAAGCTGCGGGAGACAAACGCAGAAATCAATAAGATTTGTTTAGGATCAATGAAAAACTTCCTCCTGGTGTCTTACAAAATTTCTGGGTTGACCACAAAATGTTCTTTTTTATTATTTGGACTATTTCTCCTGTTTCTTAATAACAAGTTAGAATATATTAATCTAAAATTTTTAAAATAAAGTATTGAAAGCAGAACTATAAAAGGGTTAAAAAGTAAAAAAAACATGCAAGAATAAATGCTACAAATAGATGCTAATAATAGCAAGTACAGCCTGGATTTTAATCCTCCCATCTAATGAACCACTCCGATATGAATATTGAACAACTTCATCCGACTGTCTTGGAGTCAGTCAGAGGATTTCTAAGCTAAATTGAATTTAACCTCATCTTTGTTAAACTAAAGTGCTTTTGGCATCTTTTTAAGTCAATCTTTATTTGTTTTCAATCAAAATGCTTCCAGGCCTGCAAATTTAAAAGCAGCAATAAGTTTTAGGCTCAGCCTGTCATCCAGTCTGTTGTTACACAAGACGTCACGCTGCTGCTTTTGAAGAGAAAGAGACCCAATGTTCCAAACAAGCATAGATTATATTTCTCGGGCCACAAATGAGTCTTATTAACCCGTCTTAAGTTAAATTCCAGCGATACAATTTACAAAACTGTGGAAAACTTGACTTTTAAACCGTTATTAAGGTTGCTCGTACCCCCAGCAGGTTGCGTGGAACGTAGCCCTCCTTGTCCTCCAGCCGGGACCACCACCACTCTGTTTCATTTTCATCCTGTCGTCGCAGGATCGTGATGGCGTTTCCCTCCTTAAACGACAGCTCATCCGGACTCTGGGCTTCATATTCCCACAGAGCGTACACCGTGCCCTTGTTCATGACGCCCAGCTTCTCCTGAACGCCTACACAGGAGAGTCAACAACAATTTGTGTCGCATTCGAATGAGATGGACCGGCGGTAAGCTTATGAAACCAAGACTTTCCTCACCGTATAAAAACTGGGAACACTGAATGTAGCCCTCCTCCATTTCCTCGCATTTGTCTGCTGCCGTCTCCACATCACTAATGGTGCTCGCGAAGATGGCGGCCCCCGACTCGACCAACAGCTTGCAGAGGTGGACGCTGTTGCAGGAGGCGGCGCAGTGAAGAGGAGTCCTGCTCAAGGAACGGCACGCAACAGTTTAGGGACAGAAGATGCAAGAGAGGAGTCGTCACGCAGAGCTCTGTGTGCCGGACTCACCATCCATCGCTGTCTGCAGCGTTGACGTTCACACCGAAATCTAGCAGGAACTTTACGATGTGGTGGTGTCCCGCACACACAGCGTTGTGCAGGGGTGTGATGCCCTCATCGTTTGCAGTGCTAGGATTCTCGACCTAGAAGAGGAAGAAAAGAAAAAGAAAAAAAAGAACTGTCAGGGTAGAAGATACAAAGCAAAAGTATTCACCTTGATGTTTTAAACAATCAGCGATTGTATAGCTAGGATTTTATATGGTTACCGTGAAAGAAGTGGAAGCGTGTGAATACTTCTGCAAAGCAATATGAATGCAAACAAGTCATCTTAAAGACAAACCTCATAAATGATCCTCTGAACCAGATCAAACTCCCCCTCCAACGATGCATCCAGCAGCAGGGCTAAAGGGTTAAACTTGACTCTGTAGCCGTGACCAGTTCGCTCAGAGTCAGGCTTTTTCAGGTTTGTTCGCTTCTCCTATACCAATAAAAGCAGGAGATATTATTTTATTTTTTTTTAGAACTAATGAACTGTATAAAAACATGAAAGTACACCTCTGCTCGCCTCACCAGCTGTTGAGAGCTCGCCGTCCCGCTCTCCTCCGGAGTGCTGACCTCCGGCACCGGACTGGGCAGAGATGCCTCGGAGCCTCTGACGTTGTTGTTGTCGTCGTCCTCCGGTTCTTCCTCTTCGTCTGGATCTGCAGCTCCTTCTGGTGGCATGGCTTCATTGTCATTAGCATCGGTGTTGGGAGCTTCAGAGCTTGCCTCCTCGGCTCCGGGTGGCGGCGGTAGCTGAGTCTCAGAGAGGAGATTGCCGTTGTTCGTGTCGGCCAGCGAATCACCTCCTAGGCATCCAGGTGGGATACTTGGCTGGTAAAATGGAGTTCCGGTACCGGCATCGCTATTTCCGCCTGATCCCCCGCCGCCGTTCCCCTCTATGCCTCCAGCTAAAGTATTGAATCTCTGGTACAGCAGCTTCTGGATGTTGGGTCCGCTGGGGCCCTCCGGTTCTGTGATGGAACTACGTTTCTTCAGCGGCCTTGGAGCGTTGGCCAGCTTCTTACGGAGCACTTCCAGGTCTGCGTCGCTCTGGTATCGCAGCGGCGAATGAACCATAGGCGTTAGCTTGGTGGGACTGAGGGGCCGTGGAATATTCTCCACACTGGGAGGAGGCGCCGACGGCTCGAGGCGCTGGAAGTTCTCCTGATCCTCAAGTTCCCCGTCTACAGAGTCGTCACCGCAGACTAGGCCTTGGAGCGCCGGGAATGCTCCGCCCACCTGAGCGTACAGCAGGGGAGACGCTGGTGTGGAGCTGGAGGGCAGAACAGGCTTCCCGTATACTAGGTGTAAGCAGAGAGAGGGGAATTAAAGCAACCCAGGATTTCAATATATTAAATAAAATGTTAATAGAAATGTTCCTAAACCGTACCTGCTTTAACAGCGGGCTTCAGTGGTTGGCTCTTTGGCACAGCGTGCTGCAAATACATGTGATAGATGGAGCTCGAGTTCACGGTGGGCGGCCCTTTACGGGGCGACTGAGGCCGCGTTCCTCTGTCTGGGATGAAAGGACGCACCGCCACGGCGGGCGGATGATCCAGGCGCTCGCTCAGCGCGGGAGGGAAGAGCACAACGTTGGGCTGGAAGGTGGGGCTCGGGGGAACGGAGATCCGCTGCTGGATCTGCTGAGAGGAGGAGCCGGTGGAGGACGGCACACGAGGCCACGCGGGCGCCGGGGGGTTCGGAAGCGGACGCGGAGGCGGCGCATCTTTGCGGCGCTCCAAGGAGCTGGCTGCGCTTGCGGAGGCGAGGTGGGACCCGTACGGCGGCGGCTGTGGTTTAGTCATGGCGGGGGAGGATACAGCGAGTTTTGGATCTAGCACCTGTGAAAAAGCAGAAAACCACCAAGGAAAGAAAAATATTAAGGGAAGCTCAAACAATCTGGCAGCTTTCTGCATCTTGGCCGCATTTATATTATGATGATGTCTAATCATGTCGCAACTCCTAAATATAGGGAGGACAAAATAACTGATAGGCTTACACTTTCCAGACTATTTTCTTTCTAACTCCATCATTACAATGTTCCCATTCAGTAACACAGTTGGAGCACAGCGTTCAGTTGGTGTCCTTTCGAGTTAGCCAGATATTTTACTAGCATGCAGAAGATGAATCCAGGGTATTTACAAGAGAATATTCTTTGTTGGGACACTGAACACATCAATATCACAAAATAATATGAGAAAATTGTGTTTGAAAATTATATTATGCTATATTACATCTGAAACCTCAACTCTGTTGGTTTTTTCATTTATAGTAAGTATTTCTGTAGCAATTCAGTTTACAGTAATTAAGATTTGTTTTATATCATTTTAACTTTCAAAACTGATCGTTTTTAGAAATGTATCTTTTATTACTAATATGTAAAATAAATAAACTTGTGTTTATTTTTCCTTAACGTTACCAGTATGTCCCATGAGATTTCTCTGAACTATTTTACAGTTAAATGTCAGACGTGAGAATTTTATCCCTACAGATTGAGGGTGAGTCCGATCAGAAATGACTATTAAAACCATATTGTTCCTCACAGGCAAAGGATATAAATTGGCAGCAGTTAACAGAGTTTTAAAAGATTGAGAGATGATGAAGGACTAGAAATAAGCGGCTTACCTTTTCTGCATTTGGGGTTACGGGGGAGCCTGAGGGAGGGCTCTTTCCCTGACTGTCGGTCCCTGAGTCTCGTCTTTCGGGAGGCTTTAAAGTTGTACCGGTCTTGCTTATAGTAGGCCAGCCGGTGTCATTAGCTACGACACAAAAAGTTCACAGTAGGTATGTTGCAAAATCCTACTGACAAATATCGCTATGCAGAGTTGCCACTAAATATGATCTTTTTCTTTTAGATGTGACAGGACAGTGGTGATTATTGGTGAGTGACCACAAACATTAAAAACAGAGATGAAGCGAACAGGATTTTCACATATTGATGCCAGTAACCAGAAATCATAAAGTGACACAGATTGTTAGGAGTCAGCTTTGTCTTCTATTTATTGCCTTTCTACAAATTGTCCATTTCATATCATGATAATTATTCAGACAATTGTGGGACTTCTGATGAAATGCTGAGAATGTTAAAAAATTATTATATTATTATCAAAATTTAGGGAAGGTTGTTTGTTTAATGCAGGCCAACAGGAAAACGAAACATTTTATAATCTATACAGGATTCTGAAATCTGCAATGGATTATTTTACACTAGATACAGGTTCTTTAATTTGCTGCTTTAGGTATCTTTGACAAAAGATTTTGTATGTGGGGGGAAAAAAGCAAACAAACTAAAATGTTTCTTTTTTGGATTCCAGTCCAGTGTAAAACCATGATAAAAACATTTTTAAGTGGCCGAAAAACATAAAAAATTTAATGAATAAATGACCTTAAATCAATAAATGATTAAATGACTGAAATTCGTTAAGATGTGGTAAACCAAAATAAATTGACAAATGTAAACATTGCTATTTCACAAGAATGTCTTGTTTTTTAGATAATGGATAAAATGAATTAGTGGACAATGGACAATATTTATATATTGTTTTAAACCTACCCAACGTAGCGCAAGCAAATCTGACAAAAGCAAGCAAATACTTTTTAAAACTGTCCAGGATCCCTGTGTTTACGTCTGACACTGAAAATTACACACTGATCCATGAATGAGATGTAAATCGCAAATGAAACAATTTGTGACAAACTCCTTTAACTTTGTGTTAAGATGTTGTAAAAATCCATCTGAAATGACACACATTATAAATCAAAGCTAGAAATTGTTTCTCTTCAGTCCTTCCAGCTTTAATATAAAAGGAAAACTGACCAATAGGATGAAAAATCCTTACAGCAAAGCCAATGGATTTGGATGAATTGGTATTTAGCTACTGCACTGGAAGTAAGAAGTTTATTCTGGCTGGATCAGCTCATTATTTGTATTACTACTCCACAGTAGTCAATTCTATACAGTAAAAAAAGACCAATTCAAAGACAGAAAGGGAAAGAAACAGAAAAGCAGAAGCAGATATGAAGACGAGAAAGTTGGAAAACCAAAATGCTGGTGACCAATGTTTAAAAGATTTCATCCAAAGTTACAACATGGATTTATTGTACTTCTTAGATCAAGTGACTTAATCAACAATAAGTCATGCTAACAACTAAAAACGGAGACAGTTTTTGTGTCATCATGCTTTTGCAACCTTCCATAAATTAAATGGGAAGCAATTTAAAACTGGTTGGTGAAGTAGTAATAGGAGTGTTTTTGAAACTTGAATCAAACAACTTGGTGATTATATGGAAATGTTTTAGATTCAAGTCAGCGTCTTATGCATCCAAAGCGCTCGACATAAGTGAAGGATTCCCGCTGATTTAGATACTCAATTATCTGCATGAAGGTTAGTGCTTTAACAGGCAGATGTTATGAAATCGAGAAGAACAAATATATGTGAAAACAAAAGAGCCACTCGACTTTCGAACCTTCTCAAAACTGTAAAGAACAGGCTCTTAAGGGGGGAAATTATCTTGATGTGACATGCAATAACATCCCAATAATGTTGGAATATAGTTGTGTTAAAGTTGCTTATGTTGTCACATTACAACAAACTACAGCGTTTGTAAGAACAGACCTACATAGCAGTGCATAAATGGGATGTTCAAGAAAATCAGAAAACAACAATATATACGTTTTGTGCTTTTGCCCTAAAATCAATAGTTTTTCCTTTCCTTGAGGTTGCAATTATAAAAGTACAACTGCTCTTTTGTGCTGTACCTTCGTTTTGCCACCTCTAGAGATATTTGGAGAACATGAAATGTTGATCAACGTTGCTATAAGGATACAACTTGGGAAAAAAAACTATTTAGAAGCGTTGGAATCTTTATTTTTGGGGTTCATAGCAAACGTAAAGCCCATATTATGAGTTAACTATAAATCTCCATGACTAACTTTTATTTTTATTTTTACTTTGCCTTTACTTGTAACATTAAAACGACTTCGCTGTACGTAAACTCAAGAATGACATTTTTGATAATTATTTCATGTTAATTAGCTAAAGTCTATTCAGACTGGACTAAATGTGTCTCTGGACATTAGTTTTCAAGTTTTGTTACAACTTTTGTGTTAAAGTTTAGGTCTGGAATTTGAAAAAGTACGCCTCGATTGTAGCTTTGGTTGTATTATTGTGATTTTTTGTGCTGAAAATTAAACCTCTGCCTGAGTTTAAAGTCTTTTGAAGCTTCTCACACATCCATCAACAAATCAACTCTGACCAGCTTCTCTACACTTCCAGCCTGATGCTAACACCGCCATATTCTTAGCATTTAAGCTAATTCTGAATCTCGCTGGAAAAACAGGTGTCGTCTGACTAGAGAGTTTGTCCTGAGCTCTGGATCTCGGCCGAGTTACCATTGGACTCTTTGCTGCTTCTTTAATTACAGCTCTTCTCACTCGGCCTGCTGGACTAGGTAGACGGCATTGTCGTCCCAGGTTTAGTGAGCAGGGTCATAGTTTTTATATTTAGATGTCTTGAGTGTCCTTATTATTTGTACTTTGAAAGCAACTTGTTTCACACTTTAAGAGTTATCGTAATACAGGTAGCCTAATACAAATGGAAAACAATTGTGTTATATTTTTACCCATCAACATTTTGTCAAACTGAAGTCCTTTACAATTATGCATGCTATGTGTTGGTCGATCAGAGAAAACCCTAATAAAATTCATTTAAAAAAAGTAATGCATTGTTGGTCTGCAAATATTGGAGGAAATCACCACAATGCCATCAGTTTAACATTAAACTAACCACAAATTGGTTTCTGAGGAGGAAGATTATTAAAAAAAACAATTCTCTCTTTTTGTTATCAAAAGTAAAATATCTAGTGCATGCTGAGGATCCTGTGCTACAATCAAGAGACAAGGTTCAGCCGTTGACTCGCGCAGCTCTGTGCACTCACGGGACGTGCCGTCAGAGCCACTGGAGGCTCCGGGGCCCGGCTGTGACTCTGGAAAGGACGGGGGCACCGGATCCACAACGATGTCTAAATCAGACACTTTCCAAGGACCGGGAGGCTTTCGCACACCGTCTGCGACCAAAAAGCCCGACCCGCCATTGAAACACAGACATTATGTGGACGGGACAGGATCAACGTGAGGAGAGAGACCAGGAAAAACAAAGAGAGGGAGAGTACAGTTCACACAACACGGTGAGAGAGTGAAGGTTAGAAAGGAGGGAAACAGAAATCAAAGAGGTCAAGTCAAAGCAGAGATCCAACAGTTCATATTGAAAAGTAACAGATTGGGTTCATGCATAAAGTGTTCAACGTGAAGAAGTGAGACGGCTTGCTTGTCCAAAGTGCCAAATACAGATTGAATTCTTCCCCACCCAACAGAAAAAAAATAAAATAATTATATATATATATATATATATATATATATATATATATATATATATATATATATATATAT
>JAVLVB010000407.1:9091141-9117563 GCA_032876305.1 Orestias chungarensis | reverse complement strand
GGGGGGGGTCCACAGTCCATTTCAGAGCTAAACAACAGATGGATCAAGTGCAAATTAATATGAGAGCATTTAAGAAAGACGCTTTCTAACGTAGAAATTCAGATTTTAAATCCTTTAAATGAATTTTATCCATTATGTTTTTGCATCCATTCCTTGTCTCTTTGCCACAAGTCATACTACATCCCATCTTAATCATTACATAACTGCTTGGCTCGGCATGACACAAACACATTAGCTGTGACCTGAAGTTAACCAAACCGAATGCAAGCCTGCAAGGTCTGAGTAGCTTTTAACTTGGTTTCTAACAATTAGTGAGGCGACTGGTGCTTCAAAATTACAGCTCCATCAGCAGAGCATCAACTCAAAGGGTAAATAATCAGTGTCATATAGAAATATCTGGACAATATTCAGGTTGATTAAAAAAACCTAAGATAAAGGAATATAATGTAATTACTGCTCTACAATTGATCCGTTTGTGCTCCCCTAGTAAACACAGAAAAGTAGCTAAACTAAAAGTTTAAAGATTTTGGAAGTATGATAAATGTATTAGTAAAACGTATCATTAACAAATCTCAGTTAAAACAATTGTGCTGGTAATGCACAATTTTAAGAAGTGAGACGTTTGCTAAAATTTACATCTGTAATTTGAAGCCTTTATAAGAAGATCCTGTAAAACGTGACCAGAACTCTTCATTTTTAGATTAGAGTAATGCCGTCCATTTCCGCAAATCTTTCTACGCACTGTTGGTCAGCTGGTTTTTTCCAAAAATAATCCAACTAGTAAAAACAGAGTCAAGGTTTGGCATCCTTAAATGGGCCACACATTATTCTTAAGAAATAAGCCAATATAAGTGACAACTGATAATAGACCCACCAGATATCAGCTGGTTACATTTGTTTTATGCTATAAAAAAAACAACATTTATCAGTTTTTATGTTATACATTTAATCCAAAACTGCGACAATTATAATCAAGATGTTACAGTTATGTAGTATCAAATGTTTATGATTGTGTAAACCCTTTTCAATTGCTTAAAGGAAAAATATTAACTTGCTTAACAGCATTAAGACCTTTCTTATAAAAGCTGCTTTTTGCGATTCCACAAGTATTATTATGATTCATCTTAGATGAATTCAAGACTTTGAGCATGGAAGGCCTTATAACCATCTACCTAATCTTTAGCTTCCTGTCCAGATTCTCTGTAACAGCAGTTGGCGACTCCAGTCTTCAATGTAAATTATCCTGTAACCTTAGTCGCAGAATCTTCTCCTCAGTACAAAGTCCAGTTCTTAAGTGCTGTTATGAACTAGTTGTATGTTAAAGCAGAAACATTTAAAAGTTGCAGAACCGGAGTTGCCCATGTCTGCTTTATTTATTCAGGTTGGAAAGAAAATAACAAAACTTTGGGCTTAACTGTATATTGTTTTAGCAACTGCAGAAATAAATTTTACTTTTTTTTGGTTTAAAATTAAATCTTTAATATATTGGTTTATATTTATGTTTAAAATGTTGAGTTAATACCATGTTATTTTTAAGCCAGCTAGACTGTGAAACTGTCACCACCACATATTTCCTAAAATAAACAACTACACACCCAACCAAAGAAGAAAAAGAAAACAAACGCATTAAACTCCAGAAACTCAAAATCTATGCTGTAAATGTTTAGGGAAAACTAAAAGCATAAGAGAAAGATTGAAGGTTTTACCTTTGCAACAAGCATCTGCTGCTGAGCCTCGATCTGCTGCTGCTGTCGTGTGGCCATCTCCTGCAGCTCTGACAGCGTGAGCTCTACACGCTGATTCCCCACCTACAAACAAAAACACACACACACACTAGTTATTACACCAAAATCTCAACGTTGTGATCCTGATGTTTACACGCAGTGAGATATTACAAGAACCGCTGATATACAGACAAAGCAAGGGATAGTGAGAGACTTCCAGTCAGGTAAAAAGTAGAGATTGGTGCATTTTCTATTCAAACAAACTGGAAAAATAGGCGTAAACATTGGAGCTTAAGTTCCCATTACTAAAAGCTGCCTGAACCAGAAAGGTCATGGCCGGGGATTTTGCTTCTGCCCAGGAGCTTTGACAAGTGGGATGCTTTACTTTAGCAGATACCTGGCTTTTGGTTCAGCCAAAGCATCGAGGTTTAACAGCTCTGAGCAAAAAGCTGAAAGAGCTGAAAGCTGCCAATGAGAACGAGTGTCACATGTGTGTCTGCGTATGCGCATGAGTGTGTCCTAAAGCTGCTACTCAGGTAAATGTGCCATAAGTCCGCACATCAAACAGAAGTCGTTGAGTGCAGAATAATACATTCGACATTCAAAGTTACATAAGCTACACACACATTATATAAAAGTACAAACGAGCCAGAATAACAGAAATGTTATGCAAAATATTCTATTGTGATTTAAAAAAAAAGGTATCTGCAACCTAGTGTGGGATTCTTAACGATAGTCTCTCGTCTCAAGGTGAGAAAACATGAAATGTGATGACGACTCAAGTGAGACGATGAGGGCATTATGCCATTTAGCGTCATAAGCTTAGGTCAGATCAAATGACAGAGAAGATGCAAGAGTCAAAAACACAACGGCAAATATTCAGAGAGAAACATTTCTTACAACAAAAAGAAAACTCCTTGTACTGTGCAGAACTTGACTGGATGTTCACCCCATTATCTTCAGATACTGATTACATTTTTTTAATTAGGATATTGAAGATTCAAAATCATGTATAGCCTAAATATCTGTGTTTGTGTGTAGACTGACAAGCCAGGCGGATTATTGTAACAGTTTTTGGATCAGTGGTGATGAAAACTTGAAGCAACAACAATTCTGAAACAAATAGTATCACCAACTTGGATATCTTATAATATAAAGAGAACCCAGAGCTGCTAGAGAAAAGCACTTTCAACCGGCAGGCTGGAATCAACAAGCACTACTCCAAGGTCAAAGTCGTAAAACACAGCTTATAATCTACTACATCAGAACCTTGTGACATATTTTATGGGCAACAAATTGGTATGTTTTTTTTATAGTGATTTCAACTACTGGAGAAATTCCCCTCTTCTTTGTTTTCCGCACCTCAACGCGGTTCACAGAGCTCCTCTAAATTCAGCATCTCTTATAGCCGAACAGACAGCGTTTCTGACAAAAGGGTTTGAAGAGTGACTGAATGATGGTGCGTTCACACAATCCTCACCTTACAAGAGATAAAAAAATAAACCTTACATAAAAAAAATTTCACCAGTTCATTTTTTTTTTTTTTTACAAATGTGAAAGTTTTTAAAACAAATTGAAAAACAAAACAAAAAGGTTCTGAATAACCTGCAGGGTTTGCATCTCTACAAGGCATCCAGGTAACAGCGTAGAAACGATGCAGAAATAATAATAAAAGTAGCTTTCACCTGCACAGCCATCATCTCACACAGTTCTCTTATTCGTCTACAGAAAATAGTAACGACATGATACATCAGTGCTTTCAAAGCAAAGGAGATTTTTTTCTTATGCTTTCCAATTCTGTTTTCCTTCCATCCAAGCTTCTAAACACCCTCCAAAAGATGCAGACAACCTCTGACTGACAGAGCATTCTGAATGAACTCCAAACTTCTTAAAACTGCCTTACTGACGAGCTTGAAAATGCTTCCAGAGCTTCCCTTACGTTCAGATGTACAGAGAAAGGAGACGTGTGAAAGAGGCACACTTTTAATATAAAATACCAGCTGTTAAATGTGTAAAAATGTTTGCTTTATATGAGCTAAAACAGCAGCATGTATATGGTTTATCTTTTGCGCTAAATTCTAACATAAATATTAAATCCAGTGTGATTTCCTTTTCTGCATTTCCCTTTTGTTTGGGAAGCGGCAGCATTGAGCTCAGACATGCTCCGATGTCTGCGGGGTCGCCGGCCCAAATTCAAGCAGTCTGTCGCGACGTGACACTCAGCAAAGCATTCACACGAAAGCATGTCTAGAAGAGAAAAAAGGGAAGGATGACAAGGAAGTTGCACTCAGACTCACTCAAGCAAATCGGCATCGATGACCGTTCATCCGAGTGAGAAACGGAAAAACACGCATGCAAACCTTTGGAGTATGCCAACAAAACGAACTCCTGATCAATAAGGTATTTACACCACAACCAAAACAACAAACCAATTCAAAATATGCTCTCCCTCCATAAATATATTTAACAACCTTGTCTTTCCTTGAAAACAAGAGGGTTTTTTTTTGATGTAAAATGAAAATCTTCGTAATCATTTCCTTGATGCAAGTCTGTTCTAAGCATAAGCATTCACTCTTCTGATGATGGGCAGTGCTTGGGAAAGCAGCAGCCTGTGGAAATGCTGAAGAAAGCCAGAGAAATTGTACTATTTGGGACAATTATATAATCCAGAAGGCATTGTGGTTCTGTAAATCTGACACATGGAGGAAAGTGACACAGATGAGTTTTGACAGTCAGGGAGACTTCTGGAAAATCATCCATGCAGGTCAAGTTCTTTGAGTTCCTTTTATCCCTATGAAGGAATATGATAGATATGATAGATTATGATAGATTTAAGGTGTTAAAAGTGTGCTGTAAATAGGTAACAGAGTATTTTTAATTTGGAATATTAATTATTCTGTTTCTTCTTCTATCACTTGTATTTGTTCAGTCTCTAAGTGGACATTTGCATCTTAAAAGTATCAACTGTTTTCTTAATTCATTTCAAGAAACAAGCAAAGACATTAATGGAAGGTAAGATTTTGCCTATATTAGTTTTACTAATATAAATCCCAAACCCAATTATAAAAAGGAATATTTACAGCCATGTTTAAAATGGCAAAAGCCAGCCTTGTGAAACAAAAATGGCATTAAATAAAACAAACATTCAATTTTCATGCTGTTGCCATATTTCTATCACTGTATTGCATAAGTATTGCATTAGAAAAGGATGATTGAGATGGAAAATTTAATATAACCTCCTGAATTTCCCAAGATAGTTTTAAGGTCACATTAGGTCTTTTATATTATCCCCACAAAGAGTTAATGCACTAAAGGGAAGATGCTGTACAACAAACTAAAATAATGAATTTATTCTACTACTTCCAGTTTATTAAAGCTGAATGTGATACAAGCTACTGACAAAATTACATTTTGCCTATCAGTTTATTTGCTCCAAACCTTTAAGGGAAAGCATGCCGTATTCCTTTCCCCCCCCACTAACATTATCACATTAGATGAAAACATTATGAGCATGTTCTGTTAAGAGAAGGAAATGTTTCAAAATTTGAAGTAACTTGTGTGATTAATATAAAGATCTGACCCATGTTTTACTTTGTACGAGAAACGTACAGCAAATACTACGAAAATGTTCAGAAGGTTTGAAGTAAACCATTTAATTTGATTAAATAAAAAAAATTCTCACATTCTGACAAACAGGGATAATACTATTTAACATCCGCTAGGTAATGTTTATAGAGTAACTAAATATCTGCTCCTAACTGTGTATTTATTTGCATGCTGTGTGTGAGTTAACCAACTTTCTCTATGAAATGCAACAATCAAGCATCCTTTGCATCTGCATTTCAATTTATTGTGTAGCTCTATTGAAAAACACTAGATAAATTGATTTTTTTTAACTATAGCACATCATGCATTAAAACAATTTATTTAGCTGTTTAACTTATTTTCAATCACATTGATGACATTTAATCCCTTCAAAACACAGAAAAGGAAGAAGGATGTAGCTCCTGGCTGCTCTTGTCCCGATGTCAATCTTTCAAAAAACAAAACAACGAAATCGCAAACCTCTCATCTCACTAGATGCACTGGCTTCTTGTCTTAACCCCAACGGTTCAATTAGTTGCATTTTCTTGCCCACAACACTTAAGACGGAAAAATCTGGGACAAATGTTCAAACAGAAAGAGGATGTCATGCCAGAGGGAGCTCTTAACGGGAGTCGTTCGCATCTCCTAGTGCAATCGTCCAAAGAGCCAAACATGCACGGCACCAGTGTCCGAGAGCTTTACAACAATATTATAGGGTATATAAATCGTTACTCTTGCTTTTACTCCTGAGATAGAAGGTAATATTAACTGTCTGAGAAAAATATACTTCAGACTGAAGTGTTTACCAAAACACTGTAGGAAAATGTAGGTATGTTTGTGAGCTAAATACACTTCAGAGTACATAATAACAGGTCACTAAAGCTCATAACCGTAAATTATGAACTTTGAAATACTTCTTACCCCGTTCTCGTTGTGCTTCTCTCCAGTGCTGCCAGTTCTGCGACCAGTTTGATCCTGAGACTGTTGACTCCCTGCAAAACAATTAGGCAACACCAACCATAACAAACCAAGAAAAGACTCTTACGAAAGCGTAAACAAGTGCAGAGAGGAGTGCGCATAAAGCAGCGGCTTTAAAGAGGCACTACACAATGATTGGAACCCTATGAGAGAATAACTGTGTGTGTAGGCTTGGTGCAAAAAACAAAACAAACTGTGCATGGGTAAAAATGTTAATGTTTAGAAGAGGACAGTATTTTTTTTTGCAGCGACAACATGTTTTTCCAAACTATTCACAAGACTTATTAGGCTTTTCTTAACAATACACGACGTATTGGCATTAACATCAGTATCGGCCAATATTAGTTTTCTGACATATCGGAATAAAATGTGGCCGATATTTATTAGAAATGTGAACGGGCGGAGGTCGGCTATTAGGCATTTGTTCGAGCACCGAGGAGAAGCAATGTTATGATCCCTTGCTTATATTGTTAAACAGGTAGGGATATATTTATACAATTTTGATAAATATTTGTTATTGGCCTTTGTTACAATATAAATGTTGACAATATTGGCCCTAATTTTCATAACCTTGCATTTCAAATGTGTTTTTTTTTTAGGCTTTGAGGGTCAAAAACATTCAAAAATATTTTTTAAATCTAATAATATACAATTGTACTTAATGCTTCAGAAATATTAACCCTGGGCACCCTGCAAAAATATTTATTTACTGAATAATTTGCATGAATTAAGTGTTGAATAAACCATATTGCAAATAATTCTAAATTGATTCATTTTCTTGTACACATTTCAATGTTGAGGCAGTTTGGGCTTCATGTATTGAAAATGTTTAACATATCTAGGTTAAAACTAAATTAAAGCTTTGTGCTGATCTTGGACTGATGGGTTCGAAAGGGATATAATGGTTTTTTTTGTGGGTTTTTTTTGGCTAGACTACAAACACATTGAGCAGAAAAATGATTTTGAAAGTGAAAGCGGATCTAATCTCTCGTAAAAAAAAATTTTAATGGTTAAAAACTTTCTGTCAGAATTTGGCTTGAAGGAAGACACACCCAAAAACATTTTGGTTGTCAAACATTTTCTAATAAAAGTGAAAGAACTGTCCCCTTAAGGGCCTTTCTGACGTTTATCAAAATAAACAGTTTGATATGCAAGAAGAGAAAACAGTAAAGCACGTGAACCTGACTCAGATCACCAAAATACACTTACGAAGACAAACGTATCACCGATCAAGAGCTGACTGACAGTCAAGACTGAATCCTGCTGCGGTTTGCACAGACACTCAAATCAGAGCACTACGCACCTTGATCGCTGCCCTCCGTAGGAGAATCCTCATGGCGTAGGAAGAACTTTACTTCTTGTTTTCGAGGCCCCCACTTCTGCAGATGTTCATACATCATGTGCTCAAATGGGATTGCTCGCTCTGTAAAGCAGAAAAAAGAAAATATTGAAATTAGGAACACATTTATTAGCCAGGATTTAATCCACCTGCATGTTACCAGCAGGGTTGCAGGAGGGAGATCAGCGGATATCTCCAAATCCAACAGTTTAGTCTTGTAGATGTTATCGTTACAGACCGGTGAGTCCAAGAAGACGAGAGTGAAAAAAAAAATAAAAATAAAAAAAAGACTCAAAAACACCAGAAATATTTTAGAGGAGGGGAGGGGAGCTTAATTAATAAATGTCGAGCAAAGATGATTGCATAACTTGGGTTTAATAACACCCTTTGTTTGGATGCAGAAGGAAATAAAGAGCTGACTGCACCATCTGTCAGGAAGATTAAAATGACATGAAAGGAAAGTCTCAAGCTTACTAATAAGGTTCAGGTAGCCTCGCTTATGCAATATTTTGAAAATCCTCCTGATCACGGCAGACACATGAATATGCTACGAGTATTAAATCTTTTGTAGCTTTACAAAGGATCTCACCGTTGCCTCTCCAAACCTCCGCCAGGTGGCAGCCGCTCTCGCCGGGCTCTTTGCAGAACTCGACGACGTCGTGGCATGTCGTCTCGGGCGTGATGGGGACCTCAGTTGCCGTCTGCTCCCCGTCGCTGAGGTACACCTTTAGTATCACCTGAAAGTCACGCAGAGGGAGACTGAGCGAGGAAAACAAATCCCACAGAACAAAATATGGCAAATCTTACATATACAATGAAGGCAATGATCACGGAGTCTACTGATGTGTAAAGGTGTGGCTGAAATATGGAGCTTTAAACACCACAGTGACATACAAAACCTGCTGTGCTGATGCCACATTATTCAGCAGACCATCCATGACTAATAGTTTGAGCTGCTGATATACACATGACTGTGCCTGCAACTTTTCTGTTTACATAGATTAGGGCTTGATATAGTGTTGAACGTGCAGTTCAAGCTGGATGGTAGAGCAGAACAAAATTTCCAGTGGAGCTTGAGAAGGCAACTTACAGAATCAAAAAGTTCTTGTACGTTTCAGAAAAACAGCAACACTACATTCGTTTTGACTACAACTCTAATAATAAAAGTTAATCTACTAAAAGATACTGATAAGAAAGAAGTACACACATTAAAGCAAAATCCTTATATATAAATATTATCACAAGAAAAGTGAACATAGTAAATGCTCCTAAACATAAAGAAACAACTTAACTGGGGAAAAGGTCTGATTAAAATCTTCAAGGTTCATAAACTGTTGCCCTTTCCTGTAACTGTAACCCTATCACTCTGATGTTTCCAAATTACCAGCTGCTTTGGTCCATCAAAAAATCCTTACAGTTTCTTTTAAAGTAAAGAATTAGTATTTTTTGTCCAGCAATAAAACCACATTCAGAAACTGAACATGACTGTGATTATGGACAAATTACCTAAACTGAGAAGAAAAAGCAGAATCTAAAAATAATCTAATCCTGTTTGAATAGCAGCAGGGCAGTCATTGGGTTTCGCTAACATCCACTTTCCATTTCCCAGGCAGTGATCGCTGAAAGTTTCTATATCACTTATTTACATGGTCTCCAGTTTGCAATGTGAGAAACTCAGGTCACTCTGACCAACTCCGTCTTCCTCAAAAAACATTTGAGCCTCCACAACAGAGGAAGACGCTTCCATCACTGAATCCCGACAAATCCCTTGGACAAATGCTAGAAAGTACACCGAAGGGTCTAAATGAGTCCTTTTTAATTTTTTCAAAAACATAACGGGATAGAAACAAGCATCATTCATACCAGTTACTTTTCCTGAGAGCAAATTATCACAAAGGCGGGTTATATCAGGGTAACGTCTACAGGCACGATTGGTCCATTTGTTTTCCGTGCGCTTATATTTTCATCATTCTCCTTTAGCTTAATTAACTAGATTTTAACACACAACTGACCCCGGTGGTATTGCTTTGAACTTTCTAGATAAAAACAAAACAAAAAACATTAAAGTGCAAAATTAACCAGTTAAACACAATAGTATGTAATGTAATACAAGAAATAAATACTGCGGACATTTTTCCCCCCGTATTGCCTGCATCTGTTTTGGAGGTGATCCAAAACTGTGACTATTGTTTTCCTAATTTATTCTGGACCGCAAAAAAAAGATTAAAGCTGTACATTTCTGTGAATGGTGCCAGGTTTCACTTTGATATGAAATAAACATGAAATAAATCTGGGTCTACACAATAAAACGGATTTAACTTTGGCCCACATTACTCACATTTGTAAAAATAACAACAACAACAAAACAGCTAGTGTTCATTTCCAGCTCAGCAGCACCGACATATATAATTTACGGTCCAGTCACTGAGCTACCTTTACATTGTAACTCTAGGAGTAAGGGAAAAGTGCCTCGGTACATCGGTGGTGCAGACATCCGATTCACTGACATTTTCAGCAGCGGGTTAAACAAACCAGGGTGATTACTTGTTCTTGGAAGCTTGACTAATATGACCAGAAGCCCAAAAGGTTCAGAGGCATAAACACATTTTTTTTCTTGGCTTGATTTGCAAAAGTCACAAAAACAAACAAACATGTAGCTAGATGCTCCATCCAAAAGGGTTAGCGTGAACATTTGCATATAAGTTTAAGGGTAGTGACACCTTATTAATAAAATGTGAATCTAGTTGTGAATACCTCCTTAAAGAAAAAAATCTTTCTTATCAGTTTGAGTCTTGATGGCATGAAATTGTTCTCTTTATGTCTTTTTAAACTATTTTATCTGTCTGCCTTAAAACCACCCAAATCACAATAACCAGAAGAACCAAGGTGCTAATTCAAGCTCAATTCATCCACACATACAAATAGACTAAAATTACACATGATAATCAAACATCTGCATAAGGATGACAGCATATGAGTAAGCAGGACCACTGGAGAAATACCAACCGCCCTCACTAAGTTGTGCCTGCCCGTACTCTTGTTTCTCTTCACCGCCCTCCGTTTCCTCTCGATCTTCTTTTTTGGCAGCGGCTGATGCTCCTTCGCCCAAATCGGACTCTCCTTGGAGAGGCTAACAATGGCGCGCAGCAGTATATCCACAAACCTCTTCATCGCGGCCCTGCAGCTTTCGCAGTCATGAGACTTAATCGTTCTGCCCTCTAAAGCCAACAGCGGTATGCATTAGAAAAGTGGTGCAGAGGAGACTTGGGAGGAAAAAACAAAACGAAATGCGAGCTGGATGTAGAGTTCGGTGAGGGAGGGATGGATGGACAGATGGGGGAGAGTTTGCAAGTGTGTAACTAATGGTGGGAGAAAGAGAGAGCGGGTAAGAGAGGGAGAGAAGGCAGAGGAGGATAACGACAAGAGTTTCAGACAGAAAAGCTTGGTTGAGATGGAAAAAGAAAATACAACCAAATAAATACTTTCATTGCTGAACGTTTAAAGCAGATGCTTGCTGGGTTTGCAGACAAGGCAAACAAAAGCAGACAAGATAATCAAGCTAATTCAAGAGGTTGTACGTCAATTCACCCTACAGTAAGTGATAAAAATCACGCTGCCATTTAAAATGAATATAGATTGATCCTGTTTGTAACCACTGCAAATCAGTTCTCGATATTTATTATTGTTAATGGAAATACCTTAAGTATTTCTTGATTTCAATACATAAGACAATTTATGTATTGTTTCAGCTGGTTGTTATACTAAAACCCATTTTTTTATATGGGTTTTGGAATAACAGCAATTTTAGAACAAACAAAATCAAGAAAATCCTAGACAACCCCAAACATCATCTTCATGTTATTGAAAAGCAAAGTCTCTTCAGTCAGAGGCTTAACAGGTTAGTTGCAAAACAAAAAGCTACAGAAGATCTTTCCAGCCCACACCCATCACCGTTTACAACAAGTCCTCAGTGAAATGAAAAACTCCAACAACATTCAATTTCCCTTTGGGAATTAAATTTTTGATTGATTGATTTTAGGGTTGTTGAATGATCAAAAATTAGAGTGAAGAAACTCCAATCAAAGCAAAAAAAGGTATTAGAGAATCTCAAAAGCACGGTCACTTACAGTAGCCTTTTTACCAATAGAAAATTACATTTAGTGAATATTAAAAAGCACATGATAACTAAAAGTTCTGTCCAGGATGGAGCAGGAGGATTCATCACATTTCTAAATGTAACCCCAGGACTTCTATGTATAACACATCCTTGTTTTAGTCAAATGTTGTCAAGGCAGGTACAAACTAATGCATTTTCATTGCGAAATGTCCTATACAAAATTATCAAGATTGCAAAAACATGAAGGAAATGACCAACAACAATTAAAGTCTTAGCTGAGACAAGGTTCACTTATAAGAGTCCCACAGTTAGTCCTGGCCCTCATTTACTCACAACAAAATGAACACAAACAGGAGATTAAAGAATAAACTTTCCTAAAATAAGTTTAAACAATGATACCAAAAAACAATTATCTATACAGTCAGATCCTAAAAAAAGTGAGCCTAATCTAAAATGATTTACTAATTATCTGTAGAAGGCAACCGCTACGTTTATAATTAAAATGTTTCATGAATTTGTTGAATTACATAAATAAAAAATGGGATTGCAGTGTTACAAAAAAAACTAATACAGAGTCGGACCAATGAGGTAGTTGTGTGTAAACAGAGGGTATGACACCATTGAGGTTAAGTAACATGTGGGAATAAAAACAAAGATCAGAGCTCAGCCAATTTCGAGTGAGGCAGTGACGAACAATAGGACCGCCTATGTGGCTGTTTGCTGACCGAGCAATAATGTTTCTGCGAGCTTAACATGTACACACTTTTAAACTGAATGCATTGGTTTCAGGTTATCATCTATAACCAGGCTGGCTGTCATGTGTTACTTGACAAAGGAAGGAATACACGATTGTCTGTATTTAAACGTAGAAAATATATTAATAAGGAGTCTCTGTAATAATCAAAAATACAAAAGCAGCTAAGATCTTTACACTCTAAATAAGCCGATTTATGACTTGCTCTGACTTAATAGGAAATTGTTGTGCAGTTATGCTTTTCATTATGCAGCAAATGTTAATGTTTCACACAAAATATGAAGCAGATTTGCAAAGATTTTGCAAAAAGATTAAGTTAAAAGGTCAACATTTTTTCTTTTCTTTGCTTTTTATAGTGAGACTGCTTAGGAGTGATGGCTGACCAATGTTCCCCTAGGACAGCACTCGGCAAGTATAAATAATAATGTATATTATTCCAGCAATAAAAAAGAAAGGGTCATCTTAAACGATGTAAGCTTTTGAATAAATCAACACCTGACTCCTTCCATCTACTAAAAAGAATAAACAGTAACAACCATATTCAACTCTGAATATTTTACTCTTTTATGACGACCAATTGTAAGCGTGGTTACGGCGGCTCGGCTGGTGTTGCTTTTAAACCTACCCCTCTCGGGAGCGCGAGAATAAAGTGCAGTGTTTCGTTTTTCCCCTGTCATGTTTTGCTTAGTTTTACCGTGTGAGATTGATGCCTTTTGACAATCCACTCAGCTCAAAAGCCACCCTCCCTCTCCGACAACAGAGCGTTAGCTGATGCAGCCACACAGACCTAGATCTACTGAGGTCTCATTGGCTGGCCGAATCACAAGAGAGAATCGAGTCCCTCTCTGCTAGACTAACTCTTTGACCCTGATATCCGGTTAGTGCCACAGGATGCGAGACTTGGCTGCATTCAGACTCGAAGAGGTAGCCGCTGGACGAAACACAGTAACTCTGTTTACCTAAAGCGACAAGAGCCTGATTGAGATTGCTCTAGTACAAATAAATAACCTGCTTTTGCTTTTATGCATCTCTTTGGAACAACCCTAAAGAATTGAGGGTTACGTTTGACCACCCGATTCATCACTTTATTCTCACTACTACAGACAATAGAAAAACAAAACACACAAGGCCTTAATGCAACAGAGTTCCTATTCATACATAATCTTCTAAACAACACAAATACCGATCAAACAGCAGGGTTATGTAACTAACAGCAACAGACCTAACATTAGACGCTCCGGCTGTTTGACAAAAATATATTAGAAGGAGACAAAGTCTGATGTTGATTGTTACTTTAATATATTATACTATTAAACAATCAACAGTTTTTCTAGATTCAAAAATGGTATATATTTTTTTAACTAAATATTTGAATACAATTTAGCAAAGTACACATAAAAGATTACGCTTTGCATTTTATAAAACTAATTTAGGGTTTAGCAAATAAGGCTTAATACAATAGAAAAGAATAACACCTTTTGTGTGATTGCATAATGTTGTCTGCCAATTTCTTTTACGTCTTTAATGGCAAATTAACAACCTTAAATTTAGGACTACTATAAGCCAATTAATATTATTTCTAATCTTTAAAAATGAGATGGCATTCACCCATTAAAACATTGAATCCTATTGTTCTTTTTAAGCCATACTTTGGATTCTTATTTACCTGAAATAAAAGTATATAATGCACGGATAATACGGCATGATTATATTTTACTAGCTGTACTTGAAATGGCAATATCTTTAAACAACTAGAAAACATATGTACACATATTAGATAACATAAGCTGATATTTAAACAGTGATGCTTACTTTTTTAATAAACTTACTTATGAATTACTGAAAGGATGGTTTGTATTTTTATTTTAAACAATTTAGTGGATCCGAAATAGCACAAGTTATCTTAATTTAGGAATTTAATAATACATTTTTAATGGTTAAAGTAAATCAACTAATACTTATCCTAGCCATATAATTTTTTTTTACATGGAAACAAATCCACTTTCATTCAAAATGTTAAATTTTAGCATAATAAAACCTTAAAACTTGATGGATCACTTCTAAACGAACATTTGTTTAGACGTCAATCGCAATATTTCAACAATTTTGACAATATGCCAGATCTTGAACATACCTGTCTTGGTCTCAACAGGTAAATTCAGCCACATAAATTCTGTTCAATTCAGGTCATTTGTATTGCGTTAATTCTCAACACATGTCTTCAAGGACCTTTACAAGATAATGTGTTTGTCATGTTAAACAAATCAGCGTAAAATGCTCCAATCCATGGAAACTCAGAAGATTGCATCAAAGCATTCACTGCTCCTGGATCAGCATAAACACCGATATTGTTTTCAAATTCTTTGACATATGTTTTTTTTAACATTTAAAGTGTGCTGACCTATGTAGAGCACACGATTACACATTAATAAAGCCAGTCGTCCCTGTTCAGTGCGTACTCACCGGCATCATACTGGCAGCTCTGGCAAAACCAAACCGGCGCGTAAGGACAGCCGCTTCTTCAATGGCACCAATGCAGAGTCAACTGAGAGCCACCTTGCGAGAAAATGGGTTCGGGGAACTCCGAAGTGACAACCAACAGGGCTTCAGTACTCTGTGAACCACAAACAGCAAATATGCCTTCAACGGTTCTTGAACACAGACACCGCAGAACAGTCGGAGATGTTGCTGTTGTTGAAGCCCATAATAAGTTTTGGGAGTCATGCGGCGCAGACGTTTAAATGGACCAGGCGTGGCACTGTAGCTGCGGTTTACCGACGGTGAGCATCGTTGCAATAAAAAAAAAAAGATAAAAAAAACAAACAATAAAAACAAAACATGTTGAACTACTACGATGACTTACCGGTGTCAGAGATGACTCATTGTTTCCTCCAGTAAATCGTCGCTACATCGCTGTTAAAGGCACGCAGCTAAGCGAGGCGGCGAGCCAGCTAGCAGGAGCTGCTAATCTCGATTCGGCTAAAGGACGGAGTGTAACGGCCAGCGGGTCTCTCCCCTGCTTGCGTAGAAGAAACGGGCCCTGAGCGGAGGAGCCCGTCCTGGGGGAGAGGAAACAACTCAAGGTCTGTCGAGTTTACGTTACTCGAACGCGACCATCGTTAGTATGCTAGCGACGCTAGTTGTCGAAAATAGAGTTAGCTGGAATCCAGTTGTTGACGGCAGGAGGGGCGGGGCTTTCACGCCGACGTAGAAAGTTAGGAACGTAACGTGACAGAAGAAAACGAGTGTTGGTGTATTTAATCCTTTAATCATAAAAAATAACAGCATCATCAAGAAAAAACTATTATTATGAATAATAATTATTATTAGTATAGTATTATTGTTATTAATAATAAACAATAATAATAATAACCAGCTTCATCATCATAATGACAATAACACCACCAAAATAATAATATTTAACATTAAAAATATTCTAGAGGCAAATTAACTGTTATAACTTTTATATTATGTAGGTCAACATTATATATGGCTACCGAAGTTGTCTGTGTTACAACCTATCTTAGTAATTGAGGTGAACTGCAGTTACCAGACTGCACCTTATCTGGCAGAATTAAGTTATTTTCTTCTGAGGGTGTAACTTTTAAACACAACAAAAAGTGGAAAACCAGAAGGCAACATAATACCAAGCGCTGAAATTATTTATCTTGCTCATATTATTAAACATTATGTAAACTTGGTAGTTTTTTATTGTTTTGTTTTTTTTCAGAGATGCAACATTTTTATGTATGTTTTATACCTACAAACTAACTAAAACACACATAATCAAAGGGGAAAAAAACCTGATGGGTTTGATTTCACTACTTTAATTATATTATATTGAATGAGAGTGACGCCACTATTTTTACTATGGTAAATTTGAGTATAGCTTCCCTTTAAACAGATGTTTTTTTTTTACTTTATAGGTTTTCAAAATATTTATGAATTTTACCATGAGAACCTTTCATTGTGAAACTTTGGGAATTTTTGTACTCTGAACAATCTGTGATAATGGAAAACATGTTTTTGTTTTTTTAGTTTATTTCTACTGCTCAAATTCACCTATTAAAATAAATGCCCATCTTCAAATTGTAGTTTTTTTTTTAATTAACCCCTCAGATTTTAACAAGTTAACAATCCTCTATTAATGTACAACAAAAGTTTAATGGTTATTAATCATAAATGACAATAAAACAGCAAACGGATACAAATAGGTTTAAATAAACAATTAATTCTGAGTTAAATCATTTCAAGGCAGTAGTTTGGCCTATTGTCTCCTAAATATACACATGTGCCTGAGAATACAGATATAATTTAAGTCACTTTTCTTTTAAATAACAATAAAAGTACAAAACTGCTGTGTATACAACTGTAACAAAACACTCAGTACATACAGGTATCCCGATACAACTCGTTCACGTCCGATATCTTACCGATATTTAAGTCCTCAGTATTGTCAGCATTAAATTTAAACTTTCTTCAAAGAAAGCAGGTTCTACAGTTAAATAAAATAAATAACAAACCAAATTAGAAATGATCACTGACTATATGATTTTCTCAGCTCTGAATTTTTTTAAAAATCTCTTTCCAGGCTGTGATTTTCCCACAGCTACAGGATTCTAAGAGGTTGATTGTTTATGGTTCCTTTTTTATCTCTTTAGGGTCAATGTTAGATCTGAAGTCTTTATAGGATCGGTCCATTGCTGAAAACTGGTGGGGACACTTTCTCTAAAATCTTTCTAAGGGACTCCTCCTGGAGAGAGAAAGTAGAGAAGGGACAGACATCAATATATCTGATTCATGTTACAGGGATTTTCTTTTGTTTTTTGTTTTTTTTTTAGAAATGAAAACATTACACTAATATATAAAAAATGTAATTAAATAAAATGACAAGCCAAACTTACAATAATAAAACGGTCAGTCTCCGGGGTGAACTTGTACAGCATGCAATCCGAGATTTTGCTGGCCGGGGCGAGAACATGGAGGTGAAGGTGCTCCACTGAGATGAAGGGAGGTTTATGGAACCCCAGCCTGGAGGACAAACACATATCTGTGCCGAGTGAATTTAACACAGTGTGTGTAGAGTCTGTATCCAATTTTCTTCACATACTTTATGTGACCTAAATTTTTCAGCCATTTCACCCATTTTCAAAAAGAAATACGAAAACTTTCCATTAGTTTATACACTAAATATTTGATTCACCTTTAATGAAAACTGTCTACAGCAACTGATGAAGCACGAATAAAGAGAATAAGAAAGGAAGGGCAGATTGAAGGACAAAAAGAACTAGAGAAGGGGTTGAAAAACAGAAGTAAAATAACTGAATGAAAGAGAGGAAACAATGATAACATTTAGAAATGCGACAGGAAATAAAATCACCTTCTTGCTTCCTATCTATTAATACCTAAAATATACTTCAGCTTTAAATTCAACACTTTCTAGGAATTTAGAAAGTTTTCAGCGTGTGCAGGCATATTGTGGTTAAAAACAATTATGATTAAAGGCCATTTCTTGCCTAAAATAACGAATATCTAGATCGTTTTAGTTGTTTTCATTTTCTCAATTGTTACAATATTTCCATGCATTTGAGCCTATCTGCCTCCATCATAACCACTTTCTGTTGTTTGTTTTGTCCTTTTTGTCTAGTTTCTAGATATTTTAAATTTTTTTAGCATCAACATATATAAACTACGTAGGAAAAGAAGAGACTGAAGAAAGTAAGGGGGACGTTTGCTGATCACATCAAGCTTTTTTCACGATGAAAAAAACCCCCAAAACACTTTCTGTATCTTCACCTACCTTACATCCTTCATATCAATGATCCCCAGATCACGGAGAACCTCTTTCCCAAATGTGACCATCCTCTCAACTGTTGAATGCAAAACTTGTTATTATCGGCTGTTGTGAGCAGAAGCTATAAAATATATACGATAACCAGTATATGGAGCACATGTAACTGACCAAAATCAATGTTTCTTCTGTTTAGCGAACTGCAGTTTTTAATGTGTTCTCTGGGAATAACCAGGTAGTGATGAGGAGCAGCGGGACAGATATCTCTGAAACAAACCAGCTCTTCGTCCTGCAGAGGAGTGATTCAATCAGATGTTATGTAAGAAAAGCATTCATGTCCTTTATGGATTTTTTCCCTATTTGTTTTCTAATCACACATAAACGTGTTGCTTATCATTTATTACTGGACAAATCCTAAATAAATAAATAAAAATACAGAATTATGACTATGTTAAGAGGAAAAGCTAAATCTAGATGAACCAGATTCTATGTTAAAAAAGTGAGTGCCACCTAAACCTACCATCAAATGTCTGTCAGTCTTTCACATCATTGTGAACGTATTTTTGCCTTCCTTCTTTCACTTTTGTTGCGTTTCAGCCAAGTTAAACTCATGGTGCAGCGGCTCAATCAGACTTAAAGCCAGGTTTTAACTAGGCCAGTCAAAAACATTTTTTAGGTTGTTCAGAGCGGCACTTGTTGTGCATTAACCAGAACGCTTAAACTGAAGGCCAGATACTCTCCTTTGGGAGAACAACAAAATTCATAGTTATATCAAATAATACAAGTTTTCCATGTCAGAAGGATATCCCAGATCATCACACCCCCACCACCATGTTCAATGCGGTGCTTCATAAACTATGTTGCTCTGGACTATTCTGTAACTTCCTGGATTAAGTCATTTCCTTCATGACTAATTCTGGGATGGTTCACTTTTTTTCTCTTCCTCTGTCCTCCATATGCTGTCAAATATTGAAGTCTCAAAATGTAAAAAAAACACAACTATTCTCTCCAAACTCTCTCATTAAACCTTAAACTGTCAGACAATCTATTGTCTATTTCATTTATTTCTTTGTTCTCTAGGGCAGTCAGCATCCGGGCATATTTATACTTACAGGAAATAAACCTCCACCTCCCTCAAAAAAACCAACAAATGAACAAAGTAATCAAAATGTATTTACTATTAAAATGGTTGAGTATTTTTTCATGAGACCAAACTGCTGTGATTACCTCTTCCCATGCACAAAAGGAATAATTGTGTTAATTTAATGTTAAATAATAAAACATACAGGGAAGCCAAAGATAACCAACACACAGGCAGAAGAGTTATAATCGCACAGACACTCATACTGATTAAATACGACGTTAACAACAATCCCAATATCAGCCCTTATTCAACTTTGTCTGTTCTGCGATCTGTGAGTTTTAGAAAGTTTAAATCCAATAAAAAAAAGAGGCAAAATCAATTCCGTACCTGTTTAATAACTTTAGTTTCTTTATCCGTATTATTCGCAACAAGACAGAAAATACACGAGTCGTCAAACTCTTCGCCCAGTTTAAGCTCGTTTCTCTCCATACTGAAGGTTGGAGCGAAGAAACGCCTTTTGTTTTGGTTCCGCATTAGAAATGTTTACCGAAGATCGTCTATCTTTGCGTGGAGACACCCTTTGCTTCTTATTTCCGCTCTAAAATTGAAGGGAGTCGTTACGTTAAGATGTCATTGAAAAAGACGTTAGGATAAAACAGTAAATACAATAACTAAATTATTTAGTTATTATATTAACTTTGCTAAAGCAATGTATCTTGTTTTTAAACTTGTTTTTAAAGCTATGTCGGAGTGACCCATCCATCTGAAAACAATCTTTGCTGAGATGACAATTTCCTGGCAATTACATCAGAGGAAGATTCTCCACTTTACATATTCCTCTGTTTTTTTAAGCAATAAATTAACTATTTATCATTTAACAAACAGAAATAATTACCCAACTCTTCCTTATATTTATGTTATACGTTTAACATTTATTTAGGTTTAAATGTGGCAGCAATAACAACACAATAAATAGATTCCTAGAAACGTCACAGAACACAGCAGTCTTGGATTTACAAGAAATAATACTTGGGGAGCTTTCACAGTTACAACGGCCAACCAGCTTAAAGTAATAACACCTAATTTCACATGAAGCACTTTACTGGCATTAGTGAACAGAGCTCGGCAGGTAGTGGTGTTGGATTCAAGCCGTACTGTTGTTTCATGCACTACAAGCCTGCATCAGATACAAAAACAAACCAAAAAAAACCCCAAGAGGGTTTCATTTCTGTGTTAGTAGATCTGATTGTTTAGTTAGTGCCATATCAGAGTGCAATAAGAGTTGATCCCTTCAGTATCGAGGTTTAACAAAGAGGAACTTGGCAGGCATCTTCCCTCCTCCTGTTAAAGATTCAACCACATTTGGTAACAACTCATTAGCAATATTGAAGAAATGCTTAGTATCAAGGGCCAAAATGACAGCGTTGGCTGCATCCTGTAGTGCAATGTGGCTTCATGGTAAACTGGCTAAACAATGACCGAGGACTAAACCAATAATTAAACGAAAAAATTTACTCAGGGACCATGAACTAATATAAAAAAAACAAATCAAAGCAAAACAAAAAACAAAACAAAAAAAGACAATCAGTTTTCTTGTGAAAAAAAAACAAACAAAAAAGAATATAACAATAAAATACAAAAATATTCTTATAAAATACGTCTTGAACGAAACAGGAAATTTGGTCATTGCGAGCTTGTTTTCTGGCTGTAGCGGTCGTTTTTTTGGGTCACGTTTGTTTAATTCTGGGAGAAGACCGAAAAACGCGTTCGTGTCGTTTGAGACGCATCGCAAGAGGAAAAAGTTGCCGTTAAAGAGGAGGCGAGCGTCCCTGACGGAAACACATCAGTTACTTGAGGGTGAGGAGTTTAAAATAAAAAAAATCAACCGAGGCGATTCTCACTTTCATTCAAGTTTTGAGTTAACCGAAGCAATAAAAAAAAAAGAAAAAGCGATAAACATTCCAAGTTTGTTCAGTACATAAACATGTACATTTGTCAAACATTGTCAACACTGTTTTTACTTCTGTAAGGATAGCCCCACAGCATTTTCTTGTTCCTTCACACAGACCTTCCTTTGGGATTGTTGGAAATAGTGTGAGTGAATGTGAGTATTTTGGCCACACCAGTGAAAGAGCAGCTTTCTTCTCATCTCTCTCTAAGCTCACTGTGGAAAAATTACCTTTAGCACTGAGGAAGCTGGAGCCGTTGTTGTATTTGTAAACCATTTTGTCACATTTACACTTAAACTGGATGTAAACTCATCACGAGGCTCCTTGCTAAACACTCAGTTTCTCTAATTGTTTCTGTCTCACAGACGCTTCGCATCACTCTCGAGTGGCAAGTGACGCATAACAGAGTCGGGAGGGTTGTTCTAACGGCTCAACACGTGTGGATATATCAGAGGAGGTCGAACAGGAGGGGTCACTCGAAGGTCCACACCTCCAGACTGTGGATGTTGAAGTCCGGCTGGGTGGAAAGTGGCTGATTGTTGAAGGTAGCGCATTTGGTGGTGGTGCCGCGGTACAGCTCGCTGTCCAGCCAAAGGCCGAGATGGCCGCTAAAGTATAGCAGAGAGGGAACAAAGAGTCAGGAAGTGGTTCAAATGTCGAGTCAGCAGAGGGGAATATGCGGTAGTTGTACACACCCTCCTCCTCCCATCTGCAGAGAGTCAGTGTTGCCTTTCACGAAGTAAGAGTTCTCCCCCGTCCAGCGGTACACCTGAAATCAGGCCAATTATGTCAGAAATGAATGTTTTGGGTTGAGTTTAGACTTCTGGACTAATTTAATGGAACAAATTTCAGTACAAACCTTAATTTCAGGGCAGAAGCTGTAAAGGAATGTCTCTCCAGTGCCATAGAAATGTTCACTGACTCTGAAGGGATGAGTTGAAAAAGCTCCAAATATCTGCGATAAAATGAAATGGCGTTAAAAAAAAACAATGTATATTATAAAAAAATAAAATAATATATATATATATATAAAGATTTCAAATAATGAACAATGAAAAGCGCAACTTGGGGGTATGAAAATCTGTGAAGGTTTATATACTGACCAAAACCAAACTGGGCAAGTTTCTTTTTTGTGTTTTATTTTATTTTTCTTATTTACTTGCTGATCCATGTCTTTGATGACCAGCAGCACGGGACTGTCCACATCTAGCAGGTTTCTGTACAGAGTCTTCAGACTGGTGCCATGTTTCTCCGTGCTGTAGGACAGTCTCCACAGGTATCCCTGCACCCGGGCTGGCAGGCGACAGGCAAGCTTAAGAGAGAAAAAATAAAAATAAAAATCAACATTAGACTGTAAAAGATGAGCAATAAAGACCCTCCAGAGGCATCCTACTGAGATTTAATAAGCCGTTACTTCTTCTTCCCCCTTTTAAACAAAACTATTCTGCTGTGTAAAGAGCAATCTCTGTTACTAATGCATCTTACTGAATTTTTTTTACCCTTTTATTTTTTTTAATCCCGCAGTTTATTTAAAATAAACTAACAAAAATGTATTCAACTTATAGCTACATATTTGAAGAACAGGTACATTTTTTAAGTGAAAAAAGAAGTAGTACATTACTGTCTCAACCTCTTCACTGTAATAGCCCTAACAGACGGATAACGGTCTTTAGAAATCACCTAATTTGTACACAGGCTCCACTGGCTTGCACGTTAATTTTAGTACAAATACAGATGCTTTGGAACATTAGTGCACACACAACATAATGAAGAAACTTGAATTTAGGTGGTAGAAAGCCAGCATAACACAGCAACACAACCATAAACATGCAGTGGTCCAGTCAAAGTCCCCAGCTAAATAAAACTATAGGGACAGACTTTAAAATGAATGTTTATAATTCTTCTTCATTTAATCCCACTAAGGCCATTGGAAAAACAAGAAGGGAAGCTAAGGTTGTCTCAGCAAACTTTTTAGATTCGTATTTATAGTAAAAGCCACTTACATTTTCTTTAGCTTCACTTTGGATTAGTCTAATCTGCAATATGTTTGATAACATACCTTAAGGGTTTTGATTATTACTAGATACAAATTTGAAAAACTTTTTTACGCACTGCAATTAAATCTCGTAACTGAGTGGGAGACGTCCCAAAACCACTGACTACCTTCTCAATGTGTGTATCTTTCAGCAGGTCGCTGGCATCTATGAGCATCGGCAGGGCGTCAACTGAAGAGTCTCTGTCGCAGCTGCTAAAGCTCTGCCTGCGCTTGGCCTCATCAATGGTAATGATCTAGAAGATGCAGCAGTTAAAAAAAGGTAACAGTAACAAAAAGTATATATAAAAATTTGATAAAAAGCAACGAGATAGTTCCCACAAACTGGGGGTGAAAGTGGCACAATATTGTCACCTCCCAGCTGCAGGACGCCGGGTCACTGAAGAAGTTGTCGATCATGTCCAGCTCGTCTTTTTCCACCACCACGAAACCTTGCTCCCGGGCTTCCTTCCCATACACATCAGGAGACCAATGGAGGAAAAAGGAGTACAGACTGTCCACCCTGCAACACAAACACATATTACAGCTTTCAACTTCACCTAGAGAGGGAAAAAAATGGTCACTTGTGATGTGGTTTATTTGTGAAGTTAGTCTCACCGCTCCTGTGGAACAGCAAACCAGTACTCCGGCTGCGTCTCCCGGCTCCTGAGTAAGGGGGCGGGACTAGAGGTCATACCGACGGCGAAGGACTTCCTCATTGGCTTCCCAACTTTGAAGCACAGGAACATTGGTGGATTTTTGCTCTTCTTCTCAGATGATAAAAGCATGTCTGCCAAAAAACAAGAAGAAAATTAAAAGTCCTTATTTAAGATTCGCTGAGGTACCTCAGCTTGGAACAACAATCAATGCAACAGATTAATCTGTACCTTGTATCGGAACCTGCATCCTCTTCAGAAGCCAGGACCTCATCTCTGATTCATGGTTTTCGCTCCGTCTCTCCTCCTCACTGACTCTTTCGCCCTCTGCTGGTATGTCTGGGGTTTTTCTTCCTAGAACTGAGTTCCGCTGAACCTCTGAAGCCTCCTCAAGACTCAGCCCCCTGAGTGTTTGATCTTCTACTCTATTAAGCGGCTCTTCGGGTCCTTCAGAGTGTTCATCTTTGGTCACAGTTACCCGTTTCTCAGTCTCTAGGGGAGCTTGAACCGACTCTCCGTCCTCAATGGAGCTGTTCTGAGCAACGCCTTCGTCCTCTTCGTCATCTAGCCTCCCTTTAGCTTGACTTATCGCTGAATTGTCTTTGGACTCTCGCTGGTTAAGACAGCTCGGTCCCACAAGCTCAGAATTGTCTCTGCAGAGTGTTGTCGAGGAAGTCTCCTCAGTGCTCCCGTTGACGGTAGGCTCCAGCTCCGTAAATCCTTCATCTGATGGAGACTTCTCCGTCTGCTCACCCTCTGTACTCAGTGGAAACAAAGGAACATCTGAATACAAAGGCCTCTACAATGATGGGCACCTCTTTCTTTTATTAGTGCAAAATGCTTTAAAATTCTTTACATTAGATGCAGAAAAATCCAACCTTTAATTTGAGCAAAATGTATTTATAAAGTCTAGGTGCAAACAATTGATTTGGGAGGAAGGAACTGCAGAAGGGCCTGGAGTTAAAGAGAGATCTTTTATGCACATCATGCCCACCTATTAGTAGCTATTACTCAAGAGTATTATTAACTTTATTAAATACTATGACATTTAAAATAAAACCTGGTGACCTCTTCATGTCTTTCAGCAGAGAACGAATCTAAACAATGTAACAAAAATGAACAAAAAATGTTTTAGACTCTACACCTAAATCCCACAAAAAGCCTAGTTCATTATTATGTTTAAGAGTTCTGCAGTGATTTATAGGTGTAACCTTTTCTATACAAAACATCATAAATTTTATTATAGTATCACAACTTTAATTATTTGTTAATCAGATAAAAATTGTAATGTAGCAATAAATGTTTCCTTTAATTTTAACTTAATTGATTGATTCATGAGTACATTTAACTTGTCGACTTTCCAAGAGGGGAGAAGTTTTGACATGAAGGATAAAATAATATTATAAATGGAAAGTAAAATATCCCCATTTCTTTGTACTCAAGAGTCTGAAATGTTATAGAAACTAACTAACTAATTAAGTGTTAATACAGGTATTTGTAAACGCTGAAAAATGAATACAAATTAAAAGTGGGATTGCATAAAATTTACAATGAGATTAGCATCTAAAAATACATTCATAATGTTAAAATAATTCGTATCAAAATTAAGTTGTTAAAGGGATTTAAAAAAATTGATGTTAAGGAATCAATAGGAGATATGCATGGGATTATGAAAACTAAAGCAGTCATTTATCTTTATTTCATATTTGTTATTTGAACATTACAAATTTAATTGATAAGAAGGAAAATCAAAAACAAAGCCAAACCATGAAAAAGCTGCATTAAGTACACATTAAATCCAAGATAAAGCAAAATGGTTATCAAAAACCGAAATGTAATTGTATTCTTGTCTTTAAAAAAATAAAAGCTCAAACAAGTTTTAAAAGGCTTACTGCAAATGTTTTATTTAACCTGAACAAACATTAAACAGTAACTTTCAGCTTTCAAAGTAACCGTGCATGCAGAGTGGCTTTGGATTAGACAGGATTAAAACACTTCTGCAGGATTAAAATAAGCACCATTATTAGTACTGATCCAACTTTTAGATGCTACAGAAAACTTTATTAATCTAAGTAAATTTAACATCTTAGTGTCCTGTTTTATTAAATTTTTTTTAATATGAACTTAATTCCAAATCAAACAGACACAAACGCATAACGTGTTTGTTTTAACGTGGATTAATAATATGTGTAGGGCTGTGTGAGGGATTTGCAGTAAATTTGCGATGCAACCAGTGTAATTTAACAGACGTAAAGTATATATGTATGCAAGTGTTTTTTTTAAATTTAGGAAATAATTAAAAATAAAACTACAGGGGTAAATGCATAACAAAAAAATTCACATTTGACGACATCTTACCAGTTTCAGAAAGTGTAGATTCAATATCATCCAAAACGATGGGTTGTTTTGGAAC
>JAVLVB010000407.1:9071669-9091041 GCA_032876305.1 Orestias chungarensis | reverse complement strand
AAGAAAAAAAAAAAAAAAAAAAAAAGTACAGGAAAAAAACAAAAAGACAAAACATGACCAACTTAAATTAAAAACAGCTTTCAACATAAAATAACAAATCTGATTTGGTATGATTCGATTCAAACAGAATACACATTTCTGACAAATGAAAACGCTCAAAATATGGAGGAGGTATTTCACCGAGCGACTCAGTCGGACAAAGGTTGGAAATGCGGTGTCAGAACAAACAGCTGAGGGCAAGAAGAAAGCTGAGCCGGACTCAGGATAAGAAGAAAGGAGGTGTGAAAAAGGTAAGGACTGGAAAAAGGGCAAGAGAAAAACAAGAACACGGAGCGCCCGCTCTTACGATGGCAAGGCGTCTTTGAGGTGCATGCGCGACACGTCGTCGTACAGCCCCACGGAGACCAACTCCTCCATTGGGCAGATGAGGCCGTACTCCTCGCAGCCGTTCTCGATCACCAGGGGGTCGGACTTGTGGGGGTCGAACATGATGTTGTTGGGCGTCACAATTAACACGCCCCCAACCACGCCCTGAAACAGGAACACAAATTCAGGCAAACTATGGGAGAGTTTTTTTAAGGAAACACTGACTGATTTTATTATTTCTCCCACCTCCATTGTAAAATCAGCATTTAGCTCCTCATATAATCTTATGGATGTTCAAGCTCATACCTTGTACTCCAGATAAAACAAATAGCTTGGTTTGTGTTTTTTCATTGTTTTCCACGCTCACATTCACAGTGTTGGACAATTTTTTAGCATAAATCCTAAACTTCACATTCTGCTGCCTTAAAAAAAAAAAAAACTAGCCAGGATTAAAGGTTGCAACTTTTCAGATATAGGAAAGGGAATTAAGTTTGAGAATGGTGACCTTCTCCAGTCTCATTACGTTGGAAAATGCCCGAATTAACTTAAACTTTTCTAAGCTTTAACCAGATCAGAAGGACCCCTTTTAATTTCTTAATGTCCAGACTACGAGCAATTCTGCACGTTTAAAACGGAACTAATTTGCAAATCTCCTTATAGACCAGATGGATTATTGCAGATATAATGAGACGATGCATGTCTCTGTTATGTTTAGATGAGCCGAGATAAATAAGCTCACTTTGAGGATGGGTCACATTCACAAGTGCTAATTTTTATTTACAACCACAGACAAAAATGATCTGAAAACCAAACGGCAAAAAACCAGAGTTAGAAAAAGTTAGAAAACATTTTTACACCTCTCGATATCTTCACTTCTAAGATGTCTACTTTGCTGTTTGGTTTCAAAATTCACTTCATGTTTTAGACTTAATATGTCTTAAAATATAGCCAATTTTCTTTTTAGAATATTAGTAGTTTATTTATATGAATAGGAGCTATCATTCGCCATCATTTTTCTGACAATTGCCTAAAGGCAAGCGAAGGTGCATAAAGCTGTTCTACTGACATTATTTTATTTTCCTGTGCTCGGGGAAATGTTTATCTCAAAGGCTTATAAAAAGAACCAGTTTCGCACCACAAATTTCCGTAGCCAATCTGCCATAGTGCTTTTCAAATTTTCAGCATAAAGAATAAAAAAAATAAAAAATATGTTTAATTTTAAAGCATGCATATCACACAAATGGGTTTACAGCAGCCGGAGCAAGGAAAGAGACGAGAGGACATCAATTAAATGCCTGAAGTGTTTGAATGTGTGAGTGAAAGGGTGAATGAATGTAGTGTAAAGCGCTTTGGGGGTTGTGAGACCTGAAAGGCGGCATACGAGTATAAGCCGTTTACCATTTACCATGAAAAATAATACAAGGCAATTTAGTTGCATGGTAACTTTGTGAAAGATTCCCACCATGCCGTCGGTGAAGTACTTGCAGCTCATCTTAATGAACTTTACGGTCGCGGGGCTCTCATCCTCAGAATTTGGCGAGAACTCCCTACGGATGGACTTCGCTGACCGGCAGCTTTGAGTGCAATCCTGGAACGAGACGGAGATGTCGCAAACGTGCTGAGAATTCGTAACTTCAAGTGCCAGAGCCACAATTTATTAAACACAGTTGGGGTGTCAGATTAATGTAGACTCACATGTAACGGTTTTTCAGGAACACCGTTGGTGAAGGAGGCGTCAGGAGGAGTCAGGGACTTTGGGTCGGTTTCCGTTTGGCTCACGTCGGGGACAAACAGCTTCTGTAGTGACGGTACATACATCGTTCACTAATCTGTAATGATGATTCAAATCAGCCCGACCGGATTGTTACAGCCGTTTCACCTGGCCAGGGTAGACGCTGCGGGTGAAGAGCTTGTTAAGCTGGACCAGCTTGTTGGGGGTGATGTTGAATTTAAGTGCGATGCTGTTCAGGGAATCATCGGGTCCTACCTGCGAAGATCAGGCTCGAAATGAAACCAAGCTACAATAAACCCTATGAATTAACACATTGTCAAATGCAGCAGAATAAGTTTGTTTCTTGGGTTACTCACAATAAACTCGACCGTCCCCGGGGGCTTCTTTCTCTCCATTTTGACCCGATTGTTTCTTTTACAGTCATCGCCTGATGATTGAAGAAGAATGATAGACTCTAGAAAGTGCTAAATATTAGAAATCCCATCAGGGGGAGCAACTATTCATGACACATCTTCACATTTTGTAACATAAGTATTTCATTTGGATTCATGTGAAACCTACGACATAAACATGTGGAAGAAGACGGCAACGTAAGACGAGGATTGAGTAAATAAAAATATTTTCGCCCCGGCAGGTGTAGGTCTTAGGTAATCTTTTAATTTGAACAAGCTTCTTCTAACTGGCCATCTGTGGTGCAGCATAATCTGTGTTTCAGCACCAGTTGTTGGCTCTCTATTATTATTCAGCACAGGCTGCAGCAGTTAGTGTAAGCAGCCACACAATCAGACTCCTGTTGCATGAGACAAAGAAGCCATTAGTGAAAAAAAAAAAAAAAAACACTCACTGAAACGCAGCGCTTGGCTCAGACTGCCATAAACTCCATCTGCATCGAGCACTCGAGTGCAGCCAGTCCTGTGACCTCTGCACTTCATTCAGTGCGTCTGTACCAAGGTGCAGCTGATACAATGCACTGCAATAGCACATCTTAGACACAGGCCCCTAGATCACCATGTTAGTTGATTGATGACATAATGCATGTATGACCCAATGATTGTCAGGAGGCAACTAGGTTTTGGGGGGAAAAAACTTAAAGCAATAAATTTGTATGGACAAGTCATGGCCGGGTAAATATATTACAGTCCTTTGCATAGATAATGATTAATATGAACTCAAATTTTTTATAACGAATACCTCCAAGGAATTTATATATATAAAAAAACAACAACAATTCGATCCGGAAATGTTGGATCACAACCACAAACATTTGGTAACACCCTTCTGACGTAGGTCCAACTCTGGATCTGGAGCCTTTGCAGTAAAACGAGACGTTTTTACCCTCTTGTTTTGAACCACAAATGTTACGTAACCTTATGAAAACAGAGCTCTTAGACAATAAAAATGTCACTGCTAAGAAAAAAGATCAGCTGTACTGTGAATTTGCACAAAGTAAGTTTAGATTTAGAAACTCCTAATGGTGTATGGATTTGTTGTTTTTCAAAAACAGATAGCTACAGTTTTTGCCAACTGAGTCATATGAGATTAATGGACAAACAGATTGAGACTTTTTTCCCGGATTAAATACGTTTGAAAAAAGTGTAGCATGCAGGCTTTGTGAACACGGTGCCTTGAGTTTCATTACTGCCTAAAACAAAGCAGGAAAAGGATTACGCAACTTCCTGGTTAAAACTGCTGAAGTTGCTCCCAAAAAAATAAAACACTTCCCGACTTCAGCATATATCTGCATCAGTCAGTCAGAGACAACACTGTAAAGTTTATGGTCACTGGAGCCATCTTAATTTAGCAGAAAGGGTTGTTTCTAAAAAAGTCTGCAATGCTAAATTATACAACATGCACTTAATACGTGCTGGTTGTATTACCTCTGTGTTTAGCCAATGATTATAACCCAAATCTTTTCACCGTACTTTTGCTTAAACCTAGCATGTAAAATCGGACAGCAATAGTTAACGGTTTAACAATTTATGCGTCTTACAGCCTATTTTCCCCCTCTTTTTTCTATTGGCACGTCTTACCCAGACCATCGGGTGGTTTCGCTGTTACTCTCTGTAGATCAGCATTTTTGTTGGGACCAGTCTGGCGGGACGAGATGACGGCCGGGCTCTGTTCATTCTGGCTTTTTTCCGGTTGGCTCGGCTTGAGGTGCTTTCGCCTTTTCAGCCTAATGAAATGGCAAAAAAACAAAAGCAATTGAATAAAAATTCTTACAGGAACCCGGACAAAGGCAACTCTGCTGCATTCTATAATAAGGAAACTATCATATAGCTCCATTTAGGCATTAGTATTTTCCGTAAACAGTACATGGAGTGAGCTTTGAGGCCTCATGTCAAATACTTTATTTTTTTGCAGTATCAGCCGTATCATCTTCTCAGACTCCTCTCAGAGCCTGTTTAATCATTGATGGGCGGGGGATATGATGGAGGTACATTAAAGGAGCCCACTACTGCGAAGTGCACTGGTAGCTAAGGTTAGTGCTGAGCCTCGGTTCATGTAAGATGCCTTGCAAATGTATTCAGAGTTGGTGAAACACAAATCTGGCTTTTTTACGCAACCATTCCAACACGAAACCTATTGTTGAAAGAAGTCGTGCTTGTGGATTTCACGTCTTTCTCAACACTAGTTTGTGATGAAAACCCGACTCTGCACATCACTCTGTGTAAAACATGGCGGTTCCAGGGTTTTTGTTCAGCTGGGAAAAGGAAGAGTGTCCGGGATAAAGGAAAGGTGCATGGAGAAAAACTGAGATGTAAGTTCACCTTAAAGAGAGGCAATAACCCTAGATCACTGTTTCTCAGTCCTGATCACGAGGGACCAGCGCCCTACAGGTTTTAGTTGTTTCCTTTCGGCAACATCACAAGCATTAATAAATGGATGATTACAGCACTTGATTACAGCTGTAATTTCAATCAGGTGTGCTGAAGCAGACACAACTGAAACATCCAATTCAGCAATCCAGAAGAAACAGGACTGGGAGAGACTGACAGGGTTTCAAAGCAACGGAATAGATCAGAATGCACTAACGTTTTAAAAAGGCCTAGTCAAAGTCCACACCTAAATCACAGTGGGAAGCTTTTCAGAGATATTCTCCTTTAAATGTGACTGAGCTATAATGGGGAAAAGAAAATCCAAATCCTCCGGCTATATATATATGTATGAATCTGATTGAGATAAAGCCTAAAAATAGTTGGAACCCAGTTTGGGGAAGCTGAATAAATATGCATGCCTCACTTTTTGCATTTTTATTCATAAGACACATCCCAAGTTTTCAAAATCATGCATTGCTCCCTTTAATTCATGTTAACACGTTACACAAAATCCCAAATACATTGAAACAGGAAAAGTCTCAATTGGAATGAATACTCTTGCAAAAGCACAGCATGCTCTATACAAAGACAGCCTAAGAAAAGATAAGTCTACTTATTGAATAGTTTGAGGAACTGAGGTAATTTCCTGCACAGCCTCAGGGGAAGAGCGAAAACAGTACAATTACAGGATGCCTTAATGGAAAAGGTGATTGTGGGTCAATAAGGCTCCAGACAAATGCAACTGAAGTCTCTCCTCCTTGTAGTCTTAGATCACAGCGTGAATCTGCAGAAACTCAGCAGCAGCAGCAGCAGCAGCAGCAGCAGCAGCATCTGTTTTGCTCAGAGGCATATCTCATACTTCACAGATCAAAGGATCCGTTTCATTTCCACATGTACCAACTTGAGTTTTCTTATTTGAGTTTGCTTTTTGTCTTTGGAACGTTAAATTTGTAAACTATACATCTCCTTGGGGTGCATTTCTCTGGAAAACCAGAATGTAGGTAGAAACTTAGATTTGGAGACACTGAGATTAACCCTTTCAATAACCAAAAACATTGGGTTTATTGTAATTCCTGTACTGTAAAGCTTTAAAATACAATCTAACCAAAACACCTAAGAAAACCCTGAAAATAAGGAGCCACTAACCGCAAAGCTAGAATCCAGTTTCAAGCTACAATCATAAATAACCCAAGCGCAAACATCTCCCCGTCTCATCAGTGCGCCCAGCCGAAATGCTTTGCAATATTAATGATTATTTAAAGTTCAAAAAGAAAATAAGGTTTGGAAAAAAAGAACTTTAGAAGCATTTATACAACAAAAATGATAACATATCCAAAAAAAAAGTTAATTCAGACTTTGTAAACGGCAGTTTTTGCACTGTTATTACAGTGACTATGCACTTTTATTATATAACTAAGGATATAAATAATAATTTTAGCACATGAACATTCTCAGCTCAGAATCTCTAGTTTTTTTTGCCTTATACTTCTATTTAATCAAGATTTCCTTTTTTAAGTTTGCTAAACTGCAGTAATGATTGAGCACCTAATAAAAAACTATATGCACAAAGTGTTAACACATTAAACCCTTATAAATAAACAAGCATTTGGCAGATAGAGATCGGCTATAACAAATCAGAGTCATAATTGTTAGTATAATAGAAACACAACAAGAAAAACCTCAGCAAAGTACAACTTTTGCTTGGACAGCTAAATGGTTGGACAGCCTCGTGGTGACCTTTGCTCGGTTTTTCAGGAAGTGCAGCGGGACACGCTTCAAAAATGGAGGGGAGGTGGTTAGAGCAGTAGGTGCATTGGCTGATAAGGACAATTTTTGGCCTGAACGTATCGATTCTCTTCCCAAACGCACAACGAGCCGGTTGGCTCCGCAGCGCTCGCCTTCTGAGGCAACATGCGTCAGACGATAAACAACCCGGAATCAATCAACAGAAGAAAAAATTTAAATTTACAAAAAGATGATTTGATGAGCGAGGATAAAAGCAACAGATGTGGCCTTTTTAAATATATTGGCGTAAGACAGCTCCGTTTTTCTGTATGGGAGAAATATGACACTTGGGGATAACTTTATTAAAAGTGACCTGCTTCAGTACTGCTCTACATCTGCTCTGGAAATGTAGGTGGGCCCCTTTTAATTGTGTTTACAGGCAGAAAAATCAATGGCAGATAATTAGAGCTTAACATTTTAAACAGGAAAATAAGAGACGCGCACGTTAGCTCAGTCTGAGCATGACATCTGAGACATGATACAAGGCAAACAGGCCGATTAAATACAAGAGAACAAACTCCCATTTTGTCATTTACCCACTCTGAACAAATGGTACACAACGGTTGTGCATAAATGTATTTTTTCTAATATAGGAAACATCTGCACCCGTTTAGGATTTGCAAGTTACGCACGAATAGAACCTGACTTGTGATCATATGTGGTTCATGCATCCTGAGCAGCTGTTTTTTTTATTTTAAAACAGGATGAATCTTTAAATATTAATCTTTAAAGCAACGCTGACGACAGTTTACCCAGTAATCACATGTTTAATCTGCACACGTTTTCTCACACAGCTCAGTGAAACACTATCCCTCTACACTTTGTACCTGCGATGAGCCTTTTTCACCCTCATTTCCCAATATCGCGTTTCACAACGGTGCTAAAATCCAATTTTAAAGTCAACAGCCAAAGCACCCCCCCGATGTGCGAAACCCGGACGCACTAGCTTGATTAAATGGAGGGTGGGTGTAGAGCTGCGACACAAAGCTGAGGTGACAACACACCATTAGTGGACAGGAGTTGGGGTTAGGGGGTGGCTGATTATCGAACAGACGATGAACAACACTAACAGAAATGCCAAACACTGCGTTTTAAATGCAAGCCAAAGCTGCTCCACAGATTGTGGTGCAGTTATGTTTCCTGTAATGTTTGATGTAAAAAATGTGCAACCATATTGATTCTCTATTAAGAAATATCTTGGCTATAACACGAGGAACACCCAAAAATTTGACAATGTCACAAGAACGTAAGAGAGCTAGCATGCTGGGAAACCCGTAAACGGGAGTCACACAGGTGTGAACATGGATGCCTTGGAGTGTTTTGGTTTCAGATCTGATGATGTTGCTTCTGTGCTTCAGTAGAACACCATGATATTGCTGTGAGGCATCAGTTTCCCCGACAATACTTCCCATCCCTTTCCTCCAGAAACGAATGCACAGAATGTACCAATAGGGCAGCAAACATTGAGAACCAGAAACATCTTGCATCCTTCGTGCAGATGCCATTCTTTCAGCGCACAGTTTGATATATTCTGTTGTTTTCTTTTTAATTATTTCATTATTTGGATTATTTACTTTCAATTTTTTACTGAAAAAAAAGGTTGACCTCCTTTTTTTGATTTATAGTTGGGAGGGACTTTCCGCCAATAATTGATTTCTAATTACATTTGAGCCTTCGTGACTCAATCCTTTGGGGTTAAGCAGTGGAAAAGTAATGAATTATGTATGTTGAGCGTATGGCATTTTGGAAAGTTGGTTTGTAATATTTCTTCTAAGGGTAGCAAAGGGGATTATTGGTTTTGAGCGTTTCAACACAAAACTCATGAGGAATCAGTCAAACCAGTTTCATTTGTTGCATTCACAAACACAGATGGAAAGATGCCAATTACCCGTTAAGAGTTTATTTGCGAACCGCTAAAGTTTTCATTTAAAGTGACTCCATTTCTCTGACCCAAACAACAGAAATGACTGACCTAAAGCAGAAGGTGGCAATAAAGTATAAACCTGCAAATCTCAAATTGGCTAATAAGGACGAATTGAAAAAAATATATTTATTAAATGTCCGAAGGTCAATTGTTCGCATCACATTCAAATCTCCATTTGTACTAACATGTTGCCATTTTGTTTTTGCTTTTTCCACTTTAATTTCAATAAAGGTCCGTTTACAGTTATACTATTTCTATAAACTCTGGACATAAGAGGACCTAGAGGGAGAAAACATCACGTTTCATTTAACTGCATTGTAATTCATCATATTCCCATTATTTGTGAATCTACCAATTAATTGCACCAGTTTAGTCAGATAAAAAAGGTCATGACCTCTGATCGGTTGTAATTCTGAGGAACCTCCAGCTGAAATTTTACATTTTTAGGAGTCTACAACGGTATAAAAAGGCCATCATATCTTATACAACAAACAATCACTAAACCAGTTTATGATATTATACTCTGAGAGAACATAAGACATTTTTTCTCTGCTTAGTTCTCTTGTGCCTTAGGCCGGTCGGCCTCACAATCACAAACAAGGGTCCTAAAAATTGCAAATCTTTAAGGCAGACATATACAAACACAGAGTGACTTACTTGTCGAAATATCCCTGTTTTCTGTCTCTCTTTTCCATCAGGCCAGGGCTTCAAATCTGCATGCAGTTACAGTAAATAAATCCATGCAAACATCCAAACAAACCCAGTCAGGGTAGCTGGAAGGATCTCACTTGGATCTCTCATACTCCTCTGTTGTCCTGCAAAAATGAAAGGAGGAAGGAAGCAAGTTAAATATCTGCATCTGCAGCTCTCTTTAGGGCTGTAAAAAGCATGATAACACATCCCATAAGTCATTCAGCTTGAGTGGAGGGCGATGTGAGGTTCCCATACTAATCATTTAAGGCTAGTTAGCTTAAAGGGAGAACATGCCTTCAAAAGCACATCTGCTCCTGGTGTTTCTACCGTAAACACGTGTTTTGTTATGCGACATAGCTCAATTGTAGCGGCCTGTTTGTCTATTATTAGCACAGAGTGAATCCAAATGATTCAACGGTTGAAGAAACACCGACAAGAAAAAGACAGAAGACGTATAAGCGGCAAGATGGCTAAATCACCAAGGAAACCAAACATTTCAAGCTAAACTACTTAAATCTTAGCCAAATTGTCCTTTGGTGAAAGCTTACTTTTCGTCTATTGTGACAAGTCGAAGCAGCCAAACACGCATCCAGCTTAGCTGTTGAAGGATACCCGCACAAACAACCGCCAGGTTTAAGCAAACAAACAAGCATCGAGCAAGATCCAGATGACCACACACAGCAGCTGCAGCTACTAACGCTGCTAAGCCTGATGCTACAGCTGCTAGCTTACTTTGTTTACACACAATAGCCGCCGACCTGTGGACGCTTACCCTTGAAACATCTCTCTTCCTGCTACCTGACCCGTCGGTGCGTTCTAATTTCTCAGTCGCAACGGCTTCGTGAAATGCAAAATTTGAGTTTAAAAGCAGATAGAGCTTGACGCAGCTCACATTCAGAGCGAGCATCCTCGAAGAGTTTACATGAAGAAGCCGCTCCTTCGTTGTAGCGCCCTCAGCCGGAAAGCTGGTGCAGCTTCAGTTCATAAAACAAATAATAGTATCTTGTAATGTACGTCAAACCACTTCCCTGGTGGTCTAGTGGTTAGGATTCGGCGCTCTCACCGCCGCGGCCCGGGTTCGATTCCCGGTCAGGGAACATGACTTTTTTGCTGGTTTTGATGCTTTTTGTAGTAACTTATTCAGTTTCAATTGATTGGTTTTATTGGGTGCAAAAATCAAAAGAACATAATATGTTATAAAATGAGGAGTCAAAACTGGTACAATGAATATATAGGAAGTGGCCAAAATGTCATACTAAGTTAGTATGACATTTTTGCCACTTCCTACATATTCTCTGTTCCAGTAACCAACAGATAAAAAATAAAATAAAATAAAATATAAATCCCTAAATGAGACAAAAACATTTACATAAATATTAATTTACATTCAGCTACTTATTCTTAATTGTATGTTTGCAATTATTTATTATGTTGTATTTTATTATACATTTTTTTATAGATAATCTGTTAAAATCATACGTAATAGTTAGTCCTGTCTTCTCGATTTAAATAAAACTGCACACAGATAAAATATCGAAGCTAAGAAATCAATATAAAACGTTTACACACAAATTCCAATTATTTCTGGGGGGTTTTCTCATGTAGTTATTCCTTCTTTAATTATGTATAAAAACCCGTAAATACATATCAATATAAAATCACTGTATTTAATGTGTGCATAATGTGAGATTTAATGAGATTTAAAAAGAGGACCAAAAGACCACAAGATGGCGCCAAAAGGCATTTTAAGTTAAAATCCAGGTAAAGGCCTCTGCTGTTATTCAATTATGCAATTGATTATTTATAAAACCCATTTGCACAACTCAGATTTTATTTATATGATTGGTTTTTACGTTTGGTTGTTCTGCTTGAATTTCTTTATTATATAACATCTTGCTCCAGTGTTTTTTTACGAGCTGATCTTTAAACACATCTGTTTTATTATAAGAGCTGCTGATTTAACTGTGTTGCCAGTGCCACTGAAAGCTTCTGCTGCAAATCTGAGAGCTAGAAAAACAAACGTATTTAAATTTTAAAAAACTGTATCGTCAGGTTTTATAGATTATAGACATACTTGTCATTATTTAAAACACATGTTTCCCACCCATTTGCAACAAAGAAATTATGTCATGATTCACAATAAGAAAAGGTTTTCTAAATTTATACAAAAATCTCTCTTTTTCATTCTAAACAAAAAAACTTGCCTTTACAACAAACACAATTGTTGTTTTTTTTAACCATTTTTATAGGAAAAGCCCAAGAGAGCAATGAGATGATGAAGCTGAAGTGAGCCATAGGATGAGGAAGGACAAAAACCACGGCGTTCAAGCTGGACGGCCTACAAGTTAACCAGTTCCTCGCTGGCTGTGTATCTTGCCTGTTATTTTGACAGGCGCTATCACTAGGAGAGAGTAGATAAGTTGTCTTAGGGATCGCCATGGCGCCGGTATGTTGCTCCTCTGGCCTGTTCAGACTTTTGTCGACCTCACTTCTGCCCTCCACCTCCTCTCCTTGCCCTACTCAGTGCAAAGGATTGTGGGGTGGACGGTGGCTTTGTTTAGGAGTGAGGTTTGTGTTGGCAGAGACCTTGTGGCTCTGGGTATCACCATCCCACCGCAAGAAACCACAGAGGCACTGGAAAATTGGACAGTTTAAACCATGGCCTTCCACCCACTTGTTAATCTTTTCCTTTAACTCTGTTTAAGTGGGAAAATCAAAGACGCCATGCTGAGCAAGAGAACTACATAGTTACATATTTTAAGCACTCTGAAGGTCAAAAAGGATGACATGGAGTAAGCTTTGAACTCAGATATGAGTCATGTTTTTTTTTTTTTGGGATGTGCACATCAAACAGGCTCCTTTTACCTGTTCAATATGTTTTTATTTAGTCCTGTTCATGTAAAATGATTAAATTCACATATCCCATCTATTACAGACAGAGCCCATATTTAGCTTTAATCCATCCAAGGATTCACAAGGAGATTACATTTACCAACTTCCAGATTTGTTCTGTTTTTTTTAAATAAGGTTTAGGTCTTGACATAATTACATTAAATCTGAATTAACTGTGATTATGTCAGAAATCTCAATTCCCATCCCAGATCTACCAGACGTGTAGAATCAAGCATTCACATAAAAAAAAAAATTCAGAACCTGTCTGAGTAAATAAAGTAGGCTGACTGTCCTCAAAAAGACATCATGCTCTCATCTCAGGGTATTAGATGAGCCATTATTCGCAAATACAAAAAAATAAGTAACATCGCTCAACCTTTAGGGACGGACTGGTCTGACAAATTTACTCCAAGAGTTCACCGATGAGTCATCCAGGAGATGACAATAACCACAGAAACTATATCTAAAGCACTGCAGTCCAGTTGTACAGTTAAAACGGATTAGTAATTTTTGTATCTACTTAGCTTATCTTTGTCCTGTCTTAAAATATGGTGGTGACATTAAAAAAACTAATAGCAGAACAAATCTGTAGGGAGACAAAGACAGCGTTTCGTAAGAACTTAGTAGAAGTAAACTTTCAAAATACTCATGTCTGAGAAGGTTTATAGACTGTAGCAACAACCTAAGGTTTTATCTTTATATAGAGTCACCTTGTTGTTTATAATTGTGTTATACTTATGTCTTAACCTTGAGGTGTTTTTTGTTAATTAACATAATACTAATACTGTGGGGATAGATCGAAATACTTTATAGTGGACCGCTAATCAATCCTTAATCAAAAACTGCTTTTTTTGTTTCATTTTAACATGAAGGCTCAACATGGTATTTGTAAAAAACTTAACTGTTAGTAGACATAATTACTACAAACAAAAATTAAATAAAATCCACCCAAAGCAACATTCAAATTTGTATGTTATACTTGTTTTTATTGAATAACTTCAAATAGATTCTTTTATTTGTGTAATTTTGTCCGACTCATAATTTATTCTAACAATGATTTCTAAAATTCTGCGTGCGTCTGGTTCCACGTTTGGATATTTTCCAAGCAGCACAGACTAGAAGCTTTGTTTTGGTAAGTCAGCGCAACTAAAGTTGATCTTTTATCTCTATCTGTTTAAACTGACACAGAGGCCTGACCCAGCTTGGTCCTTGGATTGATTTAAAATCATTTTGCTCCGACGTCAAGAGCTCCAGCTTAGACTACAGGCGCTGATAACGTCAAGTACACAGTGGCAACAAGAAGGCGAAAGATCTAAACACAGGAAAAAGGAGATGTCACACAAATGATAATTGACAGAGACGACGGGGTCATAATTCATTTATAATAAGCGAAAACATGTTAAATAAGAAGTGCTGTATTATGTTGAAAATATCTTGTATATTGTCTCAAAGTTTACAGTCATATGATTGATGTCATTGGAGTCGGGGGTTGGGTAATACACCAATTATGACAAGAAATCTTTTAAAAAGAGTTAGTCACGAAGATAAACAACATAGAACTGAGCATCCCTCTAACAACAAAGCTTTTACATAAATAGGACAGTTTGGCACTGAAGAAGCCGAGACAACACAATCTCTAGTCAAGCCGTCCATATTTGTGTTTTTGAGACTTTTTTTTGCTATATAAGCGTGTTAGTTATGAATGTTTACATGGTCATTGTATGTTTAAAATTACAGCTTAGCTTCTGATAGTTAAGAATATGTTTATTTGTTCTTTCATTGTTTGTTAAAAGATTAAATACGAACAATATTATGTAGTCCTTAGATTAGCAGATAATTTAAACCCCAAACAAGGCAAAATAAATATGAGAGCTTAAAACTAGAAAACACAATTTAACAGCAATTATTAGAACCCCTTGGTAAAGAGGTCTAAAAAGCCAACCAGAAAAAACTCAATTTTGCATCGAAAGAGGATAAATATCCATAAAAAAATTTTTTTAATGTTTCCTATTTAGAAATTGTCAATTATAACACCCAATAGTCCTCATAGTCACACAATAGTTCTTATAAAATCATTACTTTTTTTTTATTTTAACTTAGGACATATGAATATTTCATAAGAAATCCCTAAATTTCTGTTGGGTGACAAAATTATATGACAGAAAGGATCATTCCTATAGCCCGGATGAAGCCCATGCTTATCTTGCCCCAATGTAAAGTGAGCAGAGCTATTAGGGAGTTACAGAAAGGTCTTCAGAACTGACTGTTATTGAACGGCAGGATAAAAGTACAACTTTCGGGTCAACAGGCCTCCAAAAAGGAGGTTACACATTCTTACCTAGAGATGAATTGTGAAGCAGTTAAAAAGACTCCATCAAAAGTTTGCCAAACATACTAATTCAGCAACAAACACAACAAATGGATCTACTTTACGAAACATAACATGTAGTAAACTGCTCAAGTTATTAAGCATGTCAAGGACTTTTAATGCTGTTCCCCAGGTTTTTTTTCCGAGGTCTTTGGGAACCTTGTTAAAATCCAAGCTTTCATAAACCCTTTGAAACTTTGTGAGATTTTAATCTAAAAAAAAATGTGGCCCCAGCAAATGTACGTACAAACATCCAAAACTAAAGGCCAAATGAACACACAGCATAACAGACAGAAAATATTTTTAAAAAATGACATGGTCGTCTCTCTCCAGATCTAAATCCTTTGGAAGACCTTTGGGATAACCTGAGGAGAGGAATGCATGGGAGAGGCGGACTGCTTTGAATGATCTAGAGCCACTGATCAGAAAAGGAATGGTCCAAGATCCTTCTTTGTGTTTTCTCCATTTACATGAAAGGTCACAGTTAACAAAGGAAGATGCTAAAGGAAAGAGTAGTGAACACAATATTACATGAGAATTGCATGTAATGTAAAACATATTTTTTTATATAGTGATTTTTTGTGAATAAATGTACTAGCATGTATATTATAGTTTTCTTTACTAGCCATGTCCATAAGTATGGATTTGGTTTCAAATTATATTATTTTGAAATCTTTAAAGCAATAAATATTAGAATTTTAATTGTCAAATGAAACATGAAAATGTAAGATTAGAACAAGGACGTTATTGTAGAACAAAAAATGCCATTATAGGATACTTTTCAACATAATAGTCAGGAAAAGAATAAAATAGAATTTTCCTGACTTTTATAAATGGATATTTAAATATTTTCAATGCACGATGTTGTAAAGAATGCACAGAAAAGCAGGATGAAGGGTGAAGAATCCAGCAGTGAGTTAAAGAGAAACAGGACCTTAAGTATTGAGGGAATGGTGGAAGTGACAAAGAACTAAGAAGAGCTAATCAGAAAGGAATAGTAAAAGCTGGGAGAGAGGGCTGGAAGGAGAAACAAGGAGATGGAAAACAGCTGGGAAGGGAAGCAAACTGGCAAAACTGAGGAAGGAAGAAGGAAACAAGGCTGAGACGGGGAATCTACAGATAAAAGGGAAAACCTGACATGAACATACCCAGTAAACAGAGGGGAGTACAACTCTGACACAGTAATAATACAAAAGGTAAATACACATGAGGAAACCACTGAGGCCAAATCTAAGTAAATAATAAGGAACTGATCAGACCTGGGAAAACAAATAAATACATATAGTCGAACGAGCTCGGGATCATCAGACACTCAGAGGTCTTTGGAGAAATAAAAAAATAAAATAAATCCATCTAAATTTGTAACTGTGCATTAAGATTTACAAGTCTAGGTGTAACAGACCACCCTATCTTGGATGTCTTACAACGTCTGAACTAACTTCAGGACCCCCTTCATGGTTACAACAAGGTTAACGACCTCCTGGAGGTGACTGAGAAAAAGCAAGGAACATCCCAATACTGTACACCGTCCAGTGCCACTCCACCTACTGTCAGTCTGCCAGGGCGGTTGAGGCACTGCAGCCACGACCCTTGACCCCAAAAAATTAAAGAGCAGGAACGAGGTTATCAATGTTGCAGTTTTCGTTTGGAGGGGCGTAAAGGGTGTCAGACCCCGAAGGTGGATCAGACTGTGTCTGCAGAATTGTGCCTTTTCTAGCACCACTCGGAGGCTATCATCAGACTTTCTTGATCATGTGACTGCTGCAGGGGAGCAAACAGAGCAGGGTTGTTTACCCTGCTTATCAGTGGTGTTGTAACAAGTAAAGGAACATGCAGGCTGACCTCAACACTTCACACACATGCAGGATACTTCACCCCGGACAAACGGCTAACACATCTAAAAAAAATACTGGTTCCACATGCTTTTTAAAACCTTCCTTTTGGTTTTAGAAACTGTTGCTTTGGATACACTCTCTGGAAGAAACCTTGAATGCAGACGATGAAGAGCAATGTTAATAAATCTCCATCGGAGCTAATTAACTCTCCTCTGATCTCAGCTGCCATAAAAAGAAGTTTGTCATGTACAGTAATGATTACGTTTTAGGGAATAAAATCCTCTTGGTGCTTGAAAAAAAACACATAAACTATGAACCTTAATAAACATTCGCCAATAAACAACAGCCATAAAGTCTCAAAGCATTATTTCAGTGTCTGCTCATTTACGACTGGGCAGTAACTCAACTTTTCATCCACTGAAATAGGTTATATTCCTTTAAGATGTTGAAGATACCAGGTAACATAAGCGCACTTGACTTTCTGCATGTCTGTGCCTTTTGAAGTGTGTTTTGGAGTGTGTGTGTGTGTGAGAGCGCCTGCTGCCTCCGACTCTAAACCCTCAGACTCTGGTTGGTCCAGGCCAGCGCCACATCAGTCCATCACGCAGATATGGCTCATTGTCAGATAGCAGGTCTGGCGACGCACAAGACATTTTGTCCACTCTGTCATGTTTACTTATAATGATAAGCTTTGATGGATTCTCCACAAGCTATAGACTCCACAGCGCGCACACACAACCACACACACACACGGCGAGTTTCACACATACATGCACGCAGGAGAAAATTAGTTAAAGGTGGACTCGATCAGATGCTCTTAAGTCATTGGTCTAATTAAAAAGAAAATCCGGCAGGATGTGATTCACATATGGAGAACTGTTATAGTCAAACTACATCACTGCTTTTTTAATGATTAGAAGTTATTTTGACTAAACAATTTGGTTGCAAGAAGACTCAGTTAGTTTATTTAGGCTTGGCGGATAGCCAGGCTAAACCCAGTTCACAAACAGCAGATCTGGACCAATTAAAATGCCCAATTAGCTTCCAATGTCAGACAGAGGGCAGAGATGATGACACTTGAGTTACTGGGATAAAAAAAAGTTAAACATTTTTTTAAACAAACATTATCCTCCTAACAAAAATGTCCCCAGCAATTAAATCCCAACATTTCTCTTGTCTGGTATCTTGACGCTTCTCATTTAGGCTGAAAGAGTTTAGGCAGAGCAGCTCCATGCACAAGCTTAAGTAAAACAAGCATAGTGTCTGAATGCCGAAGAGTTGAATGAGTCACAGAAAGGGGTTTAAACTTAGACATCCCTCCATCCCTCCCACAGTCCACAAATTTACATATTATAACAATTAGTCTCCACTATTAGCCCATAGGTCTGTGTGTGAGCACAGTTGCATGTTCTTTGTTGTCCTGTAATTGACTGTCTTGGAACTTAACACCAAAGTATTCAAAGAGAAATTGACCTGTTCTTCTAATTATTAAAAAAAGAAGGTGATCTACCTACAGACGCAATGCTAATTTATATGCTATTGGCTGGCCAATGCAGTAGCGCTGTACATTTTTCTTGGCCCCAATTGGTCTTTTCACCCAAGAACCATAGCTTTTCAAATAGAAAGGCAGTGAAATACCAACAAACAATATTGAAGTTGTCTGTGTGGATCAGGGTCTGTGGGTTGTCTTACATCACTGTCTCATACATGCATGGCTTAGCCAAAAATTTATCTGGGAATAGCACCAGTTATGACGCCTGAAGGCTGCATCATTACTATGAGGCTGAAATTGATCTTAAAAATGTGCCTGGTCCAGTTTTTTGTTTGCCTTCAGAGTAACCTAACAAATATGAATAATTTAGTATACTCCAGTTCCTATAAGGTTTAGGTTGATAATAAAACTTTGTTCATCAGCCAAAGTACAATGCAAGTTACTAATTTTTGGCTCAATCACTTACCTTTACCCCAATTTTTTATTTATTTATTTCATAGTCACAGAAAAATTGAGAATTGTGTACAGGGTTTACAGCTTTTGTTTCCTGCAGGATGACCACATGTGGCCAGAAGTAGAAAAGAGCTGAAAATATATGATTTTATTGAAAACACATTTATGTTAGAGAGCATGAAAACCTAACGTCTGATGCCTTTCCTCCAATCTGACTGAACATGTCCTATTTTTTACATTCATTTTTTTCATTTTGGCTCATTTGTTTTTAACCCTTTTCAGATTTCTATTTGCAACACAAATGTCGAAACCTCAAGCTACATATACACCCCTTTGCAAATATAAGCGTCTGCTGCACCGAGAGCAAGGAGTGAGTCTGAAAGAAGTGAGAGCAACGCTGGAAGTAATAACGAGCTCAGAAACAACGGTTTCCTTCTTCCACAGATTCTCATTTAAGATCTCACCCCTCCTAGCTCTCTGTCAAGGCCGCGTCTTTCTTCCTCCTACTAGCTCGTCAGGGAAGAGGTCAGCAAAAGACACAAACATGGTTGTGCACAAACCCAAGTCCGACCAACTACAACAGTTACAAATCTCCCTCACTTATCGAGGACAACACGCTGATAACAATGTCTCCACTCCCCATCCGACGAATCCATCACCGAAAAACATCTGTGACATGCGTAAAAAAGTGGAAAAATATGCTTGGAAACATGACAGATTGATGGTTCACCTCGTTCCCTGTGAGTGTAAAGTAGCCGAAGCAGATTTAAACAGAAGAACAAAGATGCCTTAAGTGGTTTCAGTGTGATTATTGATGCTGAGGCATGGAAGAAAACAAGCTTTAAATGACATTAGATATTTGTGCCTAGGTGTGTGTGTTTGATTTTAAGGATTTCTCACCTTGGAAGACCCTTTTTTACCCAACAAATGGTATGTTGTGGGGTCCTACTACTCCTTAATTGGCCCAAATCCTCGGCTCCATATCAAGAAGTTTTGTATTTGTATTAGGATTA
>JAVLVB010000407.1:9060555-9071569 GCA_032876305.1 Orestias chungarensis | reverse complement strand
TGTGTGTGTGTGTGTGTGTGTGTGTGTGTGTGTGTGTGTGTGTGTGTGTGTGTGTGTGTGTGTGTGTGTGTGTGTGTGTGTGTGTGTGTGTGTGTGTGTGTGTGCACATGAGCGTGTTTTGGGAGTACTGCACCTGCACTTATTGATGTTCAACTTCATTTGCCTCAGCCTTCCATGTTGCATTCACTCCCAACACTTCACCACTTGCACCTGTTGACCTGCACCACCAAACCCACACATTGTCCCACTTTATCCTGGCACGGCTACGCCAAATCAAACTTTTGGGGTTAAGACCTACTTAAAATAGTTTAGGAAAATGAATTTCTTCTTTTTTTCCCATGGAGGAAAATTGCATTGGGCTTTTCTGGACTAAAACTAACCCAATACTGGCTTCCCCTAAATATTAGTAATTATTTAGTACTGGAGTACTAAATAATATTGAGTACTGAATATCTCATAGGGAACATCATGTAAAAGTAAGTCACAAACTTTCAAATAATCTGCGGCACAATGGAAGTTACCCCTTCCCATGCCTTCAAAATAAATGTATCCTTATTGTTTATAAGGATTTATTAGCAATCTAAGCTGCTTATACCTTCTGGTCGGCAAAGATCCCCGTAAAGGGAGGAATTTTACCACAGACCATATACCTCGAAATCTAGCCTATTACTAAATAAGAGTAAGAATACCATGACATGTGATGTAATAGTTTAGGTTTGCTGTGTAAAAGTACCAAAATCATAATCATCAAACTCTGATTGTTTTGTTAACATAGCTAGGCTCCATGGCTTTATGTTTCCCAGGGAAATAACTAAACATAGTTTTCAAAATGGGAAAGACCAGAAAACATAAAATTAGAGTAAAGAATAGAGTTGAAAATAACTTGTTGGCACAGACAGTAAGAAAGGTGAAAAAAACCTCATGCACACAATCTCAAGGTCATGTTGGAAATTGTAGTGGACAAAACGGTTATTTAGAAGAAATGGAAGCCTTTTCTGTCATACCATCACAAATATACACATGTGTAGTTAATAAACTGCTTTTGACAGATGACACTATGACTTATGTAGGTTTGGCCTGAAAAACCCCCCAAACTAAACAGGTGGAAAAGCCCTTTGTGCCCCCTGTTAAGTATGGTGGGGGTTTTGTGGCGTTTTAGGCCAATTTTTCTCACCGTTTATTTTGGCTTTTGTTTTTAAAAGGTGTTTCAGAAAGAAGAAAAAAAGATCCAAAACCAAATCAATCCAGAAATTGTTCAGTAGACATATTTGAAAGGGTACCAGTTATTACTCTGTAATAATGATGACATTATTTGAAATGGTTTTACACATCTTTAGCAAGAATGCCAATAAATAGGAGCAGTTATATGTTGATTTTATTCTAAATCACTAAAGAGCCGTTTAATAATCCCTAGTTTTATCAAAATGAGACAGTGTTTCACAATGACCTTTTAAAACTTTAAAAAAGCTATGGATTGATAACCTTTATTGAAGTATTGTGAGAAATATGATAGAAGTTAACAAATGCCATTATATGGTAGAACAAAATGCTGGATGGCATAAAACAATGGTGATTAAAGCTTTGAATAAAAACAATTGTCATATTTTGCATTGTTTTCTCAAATGTACTTAATAAACCGAGAAGTATGAGCAATTGATAGTTTACTTTCTATTTTTGGGCTACACTAAAAAAAACAACAACAAGCCCATAAATTGACATGAAGTGTGTGCTGTCAGGGATTAACTCTGACTGCTTGCCTCCGTCTGTTCTGGTGGTGGACGTGCAGGGCCACTGGGTCGAACTGGGCTGGGCCGGAGGTTCCCACAGCCTTTGCGGAGGCAGCCTCTGCCGCACTATCAGCCTCGTCTCCGGCCCCCCCTGACGTCAGCCCTGGCCTGATAACGGGGGTCCACAGCAAGCAGCAAAGGGCCGGTTGGACGGGGGTGGGCTGGAGATGGAGGGATGAGGTGGAAGGAGAGCGAGCGTGTTGCGAGGGAGGGAGAGGGGTTACACTAACAGAGCCAGCAGTGGATAAGACCCTCAGACAGATAAGACAGAGGAGAGTGTGGAGCCTCTTTTGTTTTCCACTGCTCCTCCTGTCTGGTGGCATCTTTCTTCTCAGCGCCGCTCTGCTTCTTGGTCGACTTTCAACTACATTTTTTTTCTCTTTCTAAAGCAATTTATTAAACTCCTCTTACACATCGTCCCTCCTCTCTCATTATCCAGACAGAAAAGATTCCTGCTGTTATCGGAGTCGGTTGAAGTGGAGGCACCTTTTCTCCTCCTGCTTCCTTGTTGTGTTTTTTTGTTTTTTACGACACTTTGACTGACAGAAGTACACTTTTTTTTGTACCATCTTCCTCTTTCAGAGCATCTTATCGAAGTCACCCAAAATTTCCTCCAACCACCTTTGCTTGAACTCTGCCTGACCCTTCATCACCTCAAGAACCCATTGTTTTGATGACATCACTTCATCTTTACCTAACCTGGATCTTGCCCCTAATTTGCCCCTCGTGTACAAACAAGCAGCCTTAACTTTGCCTACCACATCACACTCCAGCTAAGCCCCATGTATGCGTTTATTAAACATTCCGAATGTGTGTGTGTGTGTGTGTGTGTGTGTGTGTGTGTTCCCTATTTGCTCTTTCGGCCTTCTCTTGCTGGTGGACTTTGGTCACCGCTTATCACAGGGAGAGGTCCTGGGATCCCTCGGTCCACATTGCTAAAAATACTCCTGCTATTGCTTGCACTCATGCACTCGGTGTCACGGGGCATGAGATTTAAAACTGGCACTCACGACACTGTTGAAGCACACATTGAACAATCAGTTATGGAGAATCATTCACAAAACCTTAGGAGGACATTACCTATCTGAGAACGTAAAGGAAATACACTCTGGTAAAAATTATGGAAATTATTAGGGTTTGTATCAATTAGAAGATTACAGATCAATTAGTATAGTAGTATATAAATTAAAAAGCTGAACACTCATTTTATAGAAAGAAAAAAGGGGACACATCTATATTTATTTTATGTGTGAATCAAACCAGATGGTGATTAAAACATTGTGACGCATATATATCAATTAGTTATGTCCTGGTTACACCTTTGATTTGTTGCGCACCTTAGTATGTAAGTGAGATTTACATTAAAAGAATAATCCAAGGCCTTACAAAAAAGGGCTCCAGCTGTGTATAATTCTGTTAAACAATAAAAATGTTTCTAAAGCATTTGAAACCAAACATATGACTATATAGAAAATATTGCTAATACGGGACATTCAAACCCGCTGTCAATATAACTCAGCCAAGAAAATTGACCCTGGCAGCAGGCTGTAAGATGCTAAAAGAACTCTCCAAAAACCCCTAAATATCCCTGTTGGACCTACAGCAAGCCCATTTTTGTTGTTTATGGTTCTGATGGGACAGGGGATGTCTGAATAATCAAGATGAGACCCTAGTTAGTCACTTAGTTTCATGGGATTGAAACCGTTGATCTCTAAGAGGAAAATTTGCAACATGGAATACAGACAAAGACCTGGACTTTGTCTGTATTCCCTGTGGCTTTAATTTATGGGATAAATTTTGTGTCACTAGGAATTGAAATTGAATTTTTTATATCTGACTGTGAATCATTTATTTTTAACCTGAATTGATCATTCTGAATAATTGCTTTTAAAATCTGAATCTGAACAGACTAATCTGAAATTGAATCTGTTGGTTTGAATGTGTATGAGAATAAAATCAAAACCGTATTTAATTTTATTGAAAAATTCAGCTCCTTAATTCATTCTCACTTTTCAGTTTCACCTCTCTCCATTCAGATTCAGTTTTTCAATTAAATTTTTTGTGCCACACATCCGGGTCTGGGGTCGGGCAAAACTAGTCGAACGAAGATCGCAACAATTCGCGTTTACGTTTTTTTTACCTGGAGGAAACACCTGCTGGAGGGATGTCTACTGACCAGCGGCCCAACGCTCAGTTTTGTAAAACAAATAAATGAAATTAAGCACCACATGTATGAAAAGAAGTTACATGAATGTCTTCATGTAAGTCAGGGCAGCTGCAGCTCTTTGGGCTGTGCTTTAAGTTTCTGGCAGACGATCACTTTAGGAACGACACCGGCCGCTGGGGGCTGGAAATGATTGCATCGGCCCACCGGTGTTTGTCCCTAAAACTGAGATTGGGCCGCTGGCCACTAGACATCCCTCAAGCAGGTTTCCTCCAGGTAAAGAAAACGTAAACCAGTGTGACCAGATAGAGTTGAGGTTTTTCCAGACCAAAAATCTGTTAAAAACCAACCACATTACACAAAAACCTGCCCGATTAATATATTGTTATATTTACTGTGTGAACATGAACACACTACATGTCAAAACGCTAAAATCCCAAAATTTTTGGTTTTTCTATCCTCCGCTTCAGCTCCGGACAACCTCTTCCTGGTTCTGGACCAACTAGGCGAGACAGGACGGGTTAGACGATGACAGGAATCCAATGAAAGCCTTCGGTCTACCTCCGAAGTCCCGCCTTCTATATGCTTCGGCGGCACTCCTTATATTTTCCCCACTTCGGCATCTTCCCGCTAAATTTATCCACCTGCTGCTAATCCACCACACCCAAAGGAGCTGAATGAGTACAGGCCGGTTGCTCAGACATCACACGTGATGAAAACCCTGGAGCGACTGCTGCTGAACCACCTCAGACCTCAGGTCCAACATGCTGATGAACCACTGCAGTTTACGTAGCGGGAGAAGGTGGGAGTGGAGGATGCTATCCTGTATCTTCTGCACAGAGCTCAATCCCATCTGGACAAGGGGGTTTGTGCTGTGAGGGTCATGTTCTTTGACTTCTCCAGTGCCTACAACACCATTCAGCCCCTGCTACTGAGAGACAAGCTGATGAAGATGGAGGTGGACATGCATCTGGTCACCTGGATCACTGACTACCGGACTGAGAGACCACAACATGTCAGGATCAGGGAATGCTCCTCTGATGCAGTGATCAGCAGCACAGGACCATTACAGGGGACTGTTCTCTCTACCGTCCTGTTTACACTGTACACATAAGACTTCAGGTACAACTCGGAATTATGCCCCTGATTGAGGACTTTGTGGAGTGGTGCAATACAAACCATCTGAAGCTGAACATCACCAAAACCAAGGAGATGTGTATAGACTTCAGAAGCCCGTCTCCATCAAGGGGGTCGTTGTGGAGGTGGTCAGGTCCCAAAAATATCTCGGTGTCCACCTGGATGAAACGCTGGACTGGTCAGTTAACACTGACTCCGTCTACAAGAAGGCGCAGAGCAGTTCTGCTCCATGGACAAACTCAGGAACTTTTTTGTCCCTCAGGCCATAAGACTGTTCAACTCCTCCGAGTGCAGCAAAGGGAGAACTCTATGACACTCTTTCAATCCAGTCACTCATGTTTACATACTTTGCACTGTGTAAATAATTTTTTATCAGTATGGTTGATATCAGTCACCTTTTCAATATGCACAGCAAATGGTTTACCACTACCTACGTTACACAGACTCTAAAGGACTCTATGTTTACACATTGCACAGACATTTTTAACTTTACACAGTCACTTAAGGACTTAATTTCTGTATTGTTAAATTTTTATATTTTTACCCTTTATGTTGTAGATTTGTATTTATTGTCTTATCTTGCGCGTCTTATGTGATGCCTGTGTGCTTGTATGTCTGCTGCTGGATGCCTTGAATTTACCTCTGGGATCAATAAAGTACCTATTTATTTAAACTGTAACATTCCGTGACTTTGTACTTGCCGATTTGTCAAATATAGCATCAAATGAAATAGACTATGGCACACTGTTTTCAATAGAGATAACTGCTAACTGGGAAGCGATCATTGCTCATATTTGAATGAAGATGTTTTGATGAGCTTCAGTTAGCATTTTTGGAATACAGTAACCAATCTCGTTCAACTTTCTCTTCATTAAACAGTAAACAAAAACAGTATGCTTTGGAAAAACACCTGTTACTCTTCTCTGATGTTGGATATGTGCTGTTTTCAACAATGTACTGCCTGATTGTGTCCTCCGTTTTGTGTAGTAAAGGCCATTCAGATGGACCTTCTGAATAAAGCCTTGCCTCAACCCTCTCTGCAGCTCTGTGCTCCTCTGGACCTCTCTGCTCCTCTCCCTCTTCATCATCTGCACCTTTCTGTTCCACATTCTCCTTTGTGGTGATTGACTCACAATGTATGCCTGCACTAATTTTCCCAAAAACGAACACAATGAAAGATGGTCATCAGATATTCAAACCATCATGGCATTTAGGTTTTTGTTGCCTCCCTAATGTAATTATTCCTACCTGATGTCATCACTTATCTCTTCTATCACTGACCTCATGTCTGCCACTTTCCCCCTTTGTCTCTGGCATTTTCCACTAAGTCATATGGTCAAAAAGGTATTATATATTAATTGTAATAATTACAGATCTTAATACAGTTTTTTAAATAATGTTTAAACATTTTTATTTGGGATTAAGTAGCTGTTCCTTCACTACCACCTAATGTTAGACCAATTTTGTGTTGAGTAGGTTTAAAATATACAGCAGTCAAAACACAATTAAATTAATCTTTAAATTTAAATGATCTCCTTGTCGGCTAAAAGTTATTTACTGGACATTGCATCTGATCTGACTTATCAGATACATCACAATACCACTCTAGTGATATTGAATAAGACATTTAAACTCAAGTGTCCCCATACAAAAAAGTTGGTAACATGGGTCACCAACCCTTTTGAGACTAAGGGCTATAGTGACACTGGACTCATTTGTCTTATACACACATAAACAAGTGTACAACTCATCTTTAATTAAAGAATCAATAATAATAAATATGAGTGAATAAATTGCAGAGGGCTAAGCGTTTGACAATAGCTGGGCACTGGGACCACGACAATTCAGCTTTCCTGTGTTCACAATTCCTGAGTTTTATTTCTTACACTTAGTGTGTGGATATGAGTGTGTGACAGGCGTTTGTATCTGATATTCATAGAAATACCGAACAAATCACATCCCTTATCGGTTCAATTGGGGAGGCAACATTTAACAGCCAAATATGGGACGATTCCGTATAAAGCTAGCTTTAGCTAACCTGAATGTTTACAACCCTCTTGTCCTGTTGCTGATACACCGAGCGTACTTACCTACTATCTTTAAACCACATTGAAAGACTTTTTTTCATCCTGCAAACATCTTTATCCTTCTCCCTTTTCCTTTTTCTGTTTTGCGTGCCGGATAGCTTTTTTCAAATGCACTACGAGTGGTATTTAAGAATAAAAAAAAATAAAAATAAAAAGGCACCTGTGTGGGAAGGGAGAGCAATAGGAGGGGAGGTAAAGGAGCAGAAGGGCGCCTAATCAGTGCCTTTACTCTGTTATTGATCATTTCATGCTGTTAAATATGGAAAATGCCAACTAGAAACACTTTTTTTCTATTAGGAGTTTTGACACCCCCTCTAGTGAAGCGCCCCTATGCGTTGCATAGAGTGCATACCCACTTTTTGCCCTACTGGCCAGACCCATCCCTAACGATAGATGGAGAAAGGTCAGGGACGCTTTGCTATGAACCAGTAATTGGGGGACATGTGTTTCAATAGGTTAACTCAAAAACCGCCAATCTGACTTCAAACCAGCCCAAATTATCTCCACCAGCCCAAAGCAATTTTTACCCTCAAGATCAAAATGAAAACCGCCCAATCTGGCAATACTGACGTAAACCCGTTGCTGACGTAATCGCGAATTGTTGCCATCTGTATTCGACTAGTTTTGCCCGACGCCAGGCCCCGGATGTGTGGCACAAAAAATTTAATTGAAAAACTGAATCTGAATGGAGAGAGGTGAAACTGAAAAGTGAGAATGAATTAAGGAGCTGAATTTTTCAATAAAATTAAATACGGTTTTGATTTTATTGTCATACACATTCAAACCAACAGATTCAATTTCAAATTAGTCTGTTCAGATTCAGATTTTAAAAGCAATTATTCAAAATGATCAATTCAGGTTGAAAATGAATGATACATTCAGATATAAAAAAATATATATTTCAATTCCTAGTGGGACAAAATTTATCCCATATTAACTGACCTATTTGGCTCCAAATAAATGCAGTGTTTGAAGAAGTAAAACATGGAGGTGGAAGCTTCATTCCTGATGCAGGAACTTCCCACCTCACAATAACCGAGCAAACCAGGAGTTCTGCTATGTGCCACAGATTAACTGAATAAAAATATCACTATATCGAATATAAAAATTAAAATTAAGAAATACATAAATCAGAACTTAAAGCCAAAAAAACAAAAACGTATTGCCACCAAATTCTGTCCGAAAATTAAGAAATGGGAAGCTGTAGACCCAGTTAATGCCCCTATAAATGGAAGATATTCTCAAATACTGAAAGCGGGGAGTGGGGCAAAATTTCCTCAAACCAATCGAGTAGTCAGACCAAATCAGATTTTCTGTTCCATATTAGACTCATGTTCCACTTTTTCATGGCAGTGTGAAAGATTCTCAGTCTGCTTTTCAAAGCGTTTGCTGTCTGAACAGTCTTGTCTGATTTTATGGAAAGCATTCAATATAGTTCTGCACTAAAAGAAAATATATATAGTAAATGTGGGTCTAAACAATGGCTGAACAAAGCAATGGCAAGTTATGCTTTCTTTTTTCCTAGCTTTCTTTAACTTGGTATGATGTTGTGACAATGCTGACATTCCCATTGTTAAAAAAAAAGTTAAATATTGATCCAGAGACGGCAGCATAAACTGAAAATCAAGAATTGAGAACTACTGTGTGATCGTAATATGCCTTCACCCTTACATTTTATTAGCTAAAATCTAATTTTTGTTGATATCTTTTGAGGATATTGTGGTCTTTTCTTTCAATAGAATAACAAAGTTACAGTAGTTTTCACATGACTTTACCTTAAATATCTGCAAACACACTCTGATGAAATATTAGTTTTCAATTTTACAAGTGACTCTTTTGTGAGTTGTGGCTAATTGGATTTTTATCATATGTAATTAAATTTTGTGTGATGTATTTGCTCTGTTCTTTAAACTGTGCAAACAAAGATTCTAAATCAGCGCTTGAGCCTCTTACATGAAAGATCCATCTCATGAGAAGTTAATAATTTGTTCAAAAACACACTTCTGGTTAATAATGTGTTTGCATGTGTTGGTGTGTGTGTGTGTGTCTGTTTGTCTATTAATGCCCAGATGTCTCGATGAGAAACACTCTCAGCGTCACTCTGTGTAACCTTACCTGCACAAACACACCCTAATCCACTGGAGACTTGAAAATAACAAACAAATCCAGAGCCAAAGACAACAGTCTAATCAAAAGATTGTATAAATAAGTTCAAAACACAATGATGTAAAATAATAATCATAAAAAACTTGTTAATGTATGCCATTCAAAGCAGAGTATAAATCAAGTTTATCTAAAGATAAAAGACAACAAAAATATTCATGTATGACTGCCGAGATGGCCATGCAAATATATTTACACTTTCTCTCAGTTAGATTTAAATCTAGACTTTGACTAGGCCATTCTAACAAATGAATATGGCTGCATATTTTGAAATACATTAAAAGTGACCTTTTCTTAACTCTCTTCTTGCAACAGTCCCATAAAGGTTCCTTGAATTATTTTTTTGTCATTAATAACTTATTTTTGTTTTGAATTGTTTTAAAATTTGCAGGTTCTGGACCCTTATATGTTTTTTTGTGTAGCATGTCTTCTTACAATGGATTTGTTGTATAAAATCAATATAATCAACTGAGCTATTGCTGGAGATAAGTTCATGTATTTATTATATTATTAAACTATTTCCTAAGTAAAACAATTAAACGAACTCTTGCTGTTACTGACAATGTGTGCTATGTTTGTTTTTTTTATCCCATAGATTTTACTACTGACTGTGAGCTTTTTTGGTTAGCAGTGTTTCATTCCTTTATGAAAAGGAACGAAAGAAGCTAGAGCTGTAATTAATTTAGCATTTACTTTCAGACAGAATGGTACTGGTGCTTTCTTGTTTTTCTTTATGTATATTCTCTGTTTTCAATCCTTTCTTAAATTTGCACTGTCACTGAATGCTTGTTTAGGAGCTAAAGTCAGCCGGCATAATCTAAATTAGACAGCATTGTGTTGTTACCAGAACTGAAATTTGTGAAGTTGACTACGATATGTATTTCTTTATAAAAAACTGCATTTGTTTGACATCTGATTAGTTGTGATTAGATTTTATATAAAAAAAACTGATAACTTGGTATAAATTAATTTTACTTTACTGTTTAGTTGATACTGTAGAAATACATTTTTACTGCCAAAAAAAAGTATATTGCGCAGAAATGCATTTTAATTTCCTGCAATTTTCACACTTGAAAGTCTGAGCAAACTATAAAACTTTAAAACTAAATAGAAAACCATGAGGTGAACGCAGACATCAGAGCTACGTTTTGATTTGCACTCTTTTGTCACATGAGGGAACATTAGATCAGATAAACAAGACAAACAGGTGACATCAGCAGGAACAGAGAAAGAGAAGATGAAAGGCCCTCAGCTGAAAGAACACAGACTTTCTGCTTAGTTTGCAAAGAGAAATGCCATGGAGGAACACCTCAAATTCAGCTGAGAGACATCTGTGTGAATGTGTGTTCGTTTCACTAGCCTCCTATCGTTCCTCTTCCTGGGCTTTCCTGCTTCTCCATTTGAAGTGTTCTTCCTGGAGCCAGGAGTCTATAGGCCTCTTACTGCTTGAATGTGTGTGTGTGTGTGTGTGTGTGTGTGTGTGTGTGTGTGAATCAGGCACCAGGAAAACTGTCCCCGTCCTGACTGGAACAGAAACTCAATCACTCTGGGTCGGTGACTTATTTTGACACTTCTTCCTTACAGACTGGGAGGTTAAAACACACACATACACACACACACACACACACACACAAACACACACACACACACACACACACACACACACACACACACAC
>JAVLVB010000407.1:9040101-9050952 GCA_032876305.1 Orestias chungarensis | reverse complement strand
ATATATATATATATATATATATATATATATATATATATATATATATATATATATATATATATATATATATATATATATATATATATATATATATATAAAGAGAGGGAGAGAATCTTAACCAACATATTGTGAAAATATGAAATAATTTCAGTTTTAAGTAGTTAAAAAGAAGTAGTTTTGTTCTTTGCCCTGTATTTTTTCAATGCTTCACGAGTAAGCATTTTTCAAAAAATATTTACTCTGATTATTGCTTTATATTATATATTATATATATTATATACATGCATAATAGGTTAAAAAAACCTTTCTTTATTGAAGCATCAGAGGGAGATTACAAAATTGTCCATGCTGTTTATCCATCTTTGTAAAGTTTCATTAATCTTCATGTTAAAGGAGGTAATGTATTAAATTATAGCACAATAAAGTTGTAGGCAAGCATTGCCGAACTATAATGAGTCCAACTTTCCTTGATGTAGTAAGGCAACACACACACACTAAATAAAACTAAAGTCACACATTTTCCAGTGTAAAACGCACAAGAATGGACATCTCTGTTACTCACAGCAATCCGTTTGGACTACATTAACTCTTCCTCTGTAACTCTCTGTAGCTGTTTACTTCCAAGTTCACCTTTGGCCTCCTGAAGTGTTTGTGTGGATGTTTTTAAACTGAGACCTGATAAAGACGCACTCTGACACGTACACTATCGAATGCAAAAAATACTTCCATTCAGATAGAAGTGAGAAGTGGACACCTCTGGGAGTGATGCTGTGCATTGTCATGTTTTTCTGTGTTGTGTTGGCTACATTCGGTGCCTATAGACCAAGGTTAACCTGCCCTGCTTTGGCTCCCAGCCTTGAGGAGGCCCACTGTACACGTTCTGCTGCACAGCCAGAGGAGGGAGTGATAGATAAAGCGGAGATTTATGCTATGTGAAGGAGGGCAATTATGCACCTTAAAGTGTGCAGTCAAATAGTCTCTGTTTTGCGGTTTTAAATGCGCTCCGTTACTAATTCCTGCAACACATCAACATATTTTTTTTCTGTGGTGTTAATGATGATGTAAAGAGAGAAACTCCAAGCTTTCTCCACTCTACAAATTGACATCTCATTTTCTTAATGGCTAAGTGGTTTCTGGGAGACACACTCTTGCATGACAAATGAGAGGCCCGAGATTTCACTTATCAGATGTTTAGTTATCTGAGAGGCCCGGGGAGAATGAGATGTGATGGACATTTGAATTTGACGGAGGTCCATATATACATCTCTATTTCCAGCCAGGTTTTTTATCTTCAGGGGAGCTTTGAGATAAGAAGGGATTCCTTTCATGGTGCTGCTATGTGGGGCCCTAAAGGCTGCTCCCTTCTTCCTCCTGCTGGTTTGTGAACGCCTCTGCAATGCAAAGTTGAAAGCCATAATGAACTTTCCAACCCACATTATCTTTCAGATTTGTTTGATGACTTTGCTGAGGGACGAGAATGCGTGAACTGCGGTGCAATGTCGACCCCCCTATGGAGGCGCGATGGGACCGGCCACTACCTGTGCAACGCGTGCGGCCTCTATCACAAGATGAACGGCATCAACAGACCTCTCATCAAACCTCAAAGGCGGTTGGTGGGTGATCGTTAAACAGATGTTTCCCCCCGCCTTCATGTTCTGGCTCATTTTAGTCATTCTATCTTGGTTTGACGAGTGATGTCCATTGCCTGTTGCAGTCTGCCTCGAGGAGGGTGGGCCTGTCCTGCACAAACTGTCACACCACCACCACCACCCTGTGGCGGCGAAACGCAGAGGGAGAGCCTGTGTGCAACGCCTGTGGACTCTACATGAAACTCCACGGCGTAAGAGGAACACATTCATTTAATAACCATATTTTTATTTTTATTTTATTACTCTATAACAAACAATGAAAGGTATTTAGTTACATATAATAAGATACAACAGAAAATAGCACGTCATTTTGAAGTTGAAGGTGAATAATATATGTTTTTCAAACTGTTTTACATATGGTTTTCATTTGTACTTAGTCTGTTTAATCTGTACTTCCAATAAATTACATTACTCTCTCATTTCTTCAGAAGTCAGCTGATTATTAAATAGAAAAGCAAACATTGTGGAAGGGGAGCATTTATCTTGCTTTTGGTCTTAATGTAAAACAAAATGAACACTGTACATTTCCCTGGTCATTACTTTCCCTGTCGTGAAGCATGGCGGTGGCAGAGTCATGCTTTTTGGGGATGATCATACCCGAACAATACCTGCAAAAATGTATTGCTTTGACAACAAAGGCAACAAACCACTGAGGGCAAGGTTTTTCATCCCCCCCAGTAAAACATTAAACATCCAGCTAAAACATCAATGGAAATGTTTATATTAAATCAGTTTACAATGTTGAAATATACCCTAAAAAAAGCTCAGTCTATAATAAAGAATCTGATGCTACATGTAGAAAAAAAATAACTGAGCGTAATGTAATATTTCTTTTATTTATTTAAAATGTTGTGCCCACAACGTGATCACATGCACTGATATTTAACATTCGATCTGAGGTTTGTCTTCTTCTGTCTCTTCAGGTCCCGCGACCTCTTGCCATGAAAAAGGAAGGGATCCAGACCCGCAAACGCAAACCTAAGAACCTAAACAAGTCCCAGACAGGTTGGCTTCAAACACACAGGGACTGGTTTATTCTATTTCTCACCAGAGAGAATCAAAGAAGATATATTATGTCTAAGAAGATAAAATATTCACTCTGATAAGATTATACAGTTAAAACCTGATATTTACAAACTGTAAAAAGACATAAACCAGTTTTTCTGCCTTTTAATTATTATGTTTTAGGTCATTAGGATTGTCTTTATGATCAAATTAATACAACTTAATTTTTATGTAATATTTTATTATATGGAATACATAAATTCTGAAGTTTAAAATAATTGTATTGGTATTTGGTTCCTTTTAACCTGTAAATCATGGATCAAGCATCCAACCTGCTATTAAACAGCTTTCGTGCTCTGCCCACAGATCTAACATCAGACAAAGATCAGAGCTCCAAAACATTATTATTTTCTGTCCTTAATCCATTTGATAATTTGCCTATTTCAATCATCTTAATGCTGCTGTAACAGTTAATCATATTCTTCCCCTATGATTCAATTTACTTTATTGTTTCAAGGACTTGCTCCATAAAAAATACCCACCCAGTATGATACGGCCACCCCCGTACTTACCATTTAGGATTGTGATCTGAAATTTGAATCCAAAAAACAACCATTGTGACCCAAAACCTTAATCTTAGTTTGATTAGACTGTAGGACATGTCTCCGAAAAATAATATCATTGTCCCCGGGTGCTTTTCAAACTGTTTCTGGGGTTTTTATGTTACTTTTAGAATAATGGTTTCCTATTTCTGTCCAGGACTCATTTTACTGTGGATAACTACACTGTCTTGTCAGCCTCAACCATGACCTTTGAAACATATTTTTCTGTTTGTTTGTTCACTGAAATGCAGAAACATTATATCGTAGTTGTTTTATATCATGAAAGTGATACCTTCAAGCTTTTTCTTTAATGTCGCACAAGGAGGAAGCAGTTTTGAAGTGTTTTTCATAAAATGCATCCACAGGCATTCCGCCACTAGATGATGTGAATTAAGCAGAAGCTAAATCACGGCAAAGCAATTACATCAGTATGTGAGCTGTCAAGTCATTCAGACTTTGAATAAATAAACAATTCTCAAACAAAATCTAATTTTAGTCATCCTCATTAGTGTAAAACAGGACTTATGTAAAACATTCAAGTTTGATTTCAGAAAAAATGACACTGACCAGCGAGTATTTGCAGATCCAAGTGTCTAAGTCATTGTTCTGCTGGACCCTGCAGGACCTCCAGGCAGTGAGGGGACTCCAGTTACTCCAAACAGCACTCCCCGCTCCTCTTCCTCTTCCTCCTCCACGACCTCCACCACGGCAGTGGAACCTCGCCAGATAAAAACAGAGCCGGAAAATCACAGCTTGTACACACACCACGGCTCGCACACACAGGTGAGCCACTCTTGACAACTATGGCCTGGTTTGGTCAGAGGGAGACAACATTGTTAAGCGCACCCTGATAACATTCTCCGTCTGTCAAACGTTCCCGTTTCTCACCACCTGCGTTTTTCTTAGCAGCTTTCAGCCCTACCAGCCTACATGGCAGCTCAGGGAGGCAACATTCCTCTGAAGATATCGCCAGGTGGACATAGCGGGTCCTCCGGCTCTAAAACAGAGCCGTGGAACAACCTAATCATGGCTTAGGATACCCAAGACTACCTATTCACAGGATCCTGTGGAAACTCTCCAAATACTGAAGCTTCAGTTCGACACGGCTTCACCGGTTCCAAGAGTCTGAAGCATGCCCAAGGATGCACATCGAGAGAGGACGAGAAGAGAACAGCAGGGGACAACGTACAGTCAAACTGGGCTATTCAGGAACGTACTTTGTGGATCGAACCTTTTTTTCCTACAAGGCCTGTACGGAAACACCGGCTGACTAACAGATACTGAAACAGTGCAAATAGACAAATGAAAAATGAGAAATAAAAGTGTCTTATGTGTAAGTATTGCTTTCAGTTACATTCACATGGCTATAAACTTTTTTTTTTTTTTTTTTGGTGCATGTGAGGGATATCCGAAACACAAGAACGGATCACAAGTGGACGACTTTTTGAAAAAGATTCCAACCCAGAGGTGCTACTCCAATTGTGTTTTCAGGCTCAGTTAAGAGGAAACAAAGTTGGAAAAAAAAAATTTATTTCCACGATTGTACAATTATCTTTTCAGGGAGAATTTTTCTGTAGTTATTCTAGATAGTTAAGCAAATCATTCAGCTAATAGGGTAGACTAAAGTAATTTTTACTGATAATTGGGACTGCAACTTCCATATGTATCTACCTTAACCTTAGAATAAACCTTTTATTGTAAAAAGCATCACCTAGGACTGAAAAGTTTACAAAAATACAGATTTTGCAGATGAACAATTTATTTAAATTTCTACTTTTTTTGTTAATCACAGTAGATGGAAATTCTAAATTGGTAAACCAAAACTTCTTGTTGGCCATTTTTGTCACACATACTTCAACATGGAAAATATATGACAGCATTTCAATGGTACAGAAGTGTTTCGAATGTGACAAAAAAAAGTTTTGACAAGAACATAAATCTATCATTTTTTACAACACTTTGCCCAAAAATAAAAGGAAATACTTCCGTTAAAAAATAAAAAAAAACTAACGGTGAATTTTTCTGACAATGAAAATTTGACTTAAAATTTGTAAATATTATTCAGAACTGGACTACAAGAGAAATATTTGTGTCTGGAAATCTTACCTACTGACTCACAAAGCTGTGACAAAGAGAAAGGTATGTTCCATGAAACATGTTGTTATAATAATGCCAAAAATGCTATTTTGTTTTGTTTAAAAAATATATGTTTCACAACTTTTCTCAAATCTGGAGTAAACTGAATCTGTTCAATTTTAAAAATGTAATGGTTTTGGACTTGTAAACACGCCGAAATTAGCGTTTGAACTTTCATCCAGATTGACTTTCTCAATGTAGTTGGATCAGATTTCGCTTTAATCTGAATTAACATTAACAACAGCATTAACAATATTGTTCCTTCAGAGTATGAAAAAGTCGAGGAAAACACAAATATTTCCATATACAATTATTTTATTACATACCCATACCTGAGAAATTATAAAGGCAAATGTGATCATTTTTAGGTCTTTACAAGACGGCGTATAAACTCTGAGACAGAGCATCCAAAACCAGAATAAAAAGTGAACTGAAACTGAAAACTGAAACACTTTCATTTACAAGTTATGAAACATCCGAGTAACGTATGAAATATCTGTGTAGAGCAAAGAAAAATACATGAATAACAACAAATTATCCTATTATATTCCTGACCAATCTGTTTTATACGTGGATCCGCATCCTAAGCAAAACTGATCTACAGTTAACTCCTCCGTGATGGATTATTGGGTTTAATCACCTAATAACAAATCACTGCTGATCAATGTAAAAAGATATACGACCTAAAAAGCATTACTTGGATGTGAGTTTGATGGCAAGACGCACAGCTTCCTCTGCTGGTTTCAGCTCAGCACTGCATCTACTAGCCAGTAAACATGGAGGATTTGAAGAACATGGAATTTTTTGGGGGGGAATCCTGATTGAAATTGAAATTAGCATCCATTATAATATGAATGTTGTTGAATAAACTGTACAGCAAATTTGCCACCCTTTTTTATCTTCAGCTAACATGCTTAAAGGGGCAACCAGTGTAAATATGGGATATTTCCATCCGTAATTACCTGAATGATGAAATGTATAAGCTTTTGTTAAAAAGTCACTCCATTATAATCGTATACTTTGATATTTGTTATATATTATAAGCAAAGAGTAATAAAGAGAACGTCTTTTGAAGTAATATAAATGAGGAATTACATTTTTTTTTTTTTACTGCTTTTAGTGCATTGCACGGATTTCTAACACTACTGCTTCTTCAATCTTTCTAAACCTTTAGTTTGAAAAGGAATGTCTATGTTAAAGCTTCAGTTTTCCGATTTGCAGATAGGTTTGTGCAAGCGTGTGAATGTCCTGGACGAAAAGCCGAACGGTGAGTCGATTGAACCCATCAGTCAGCTTTTCCCTGATGAACTCCTCACACTTGTCCTGTACTGTCTCCCTCCAGCACTCTTGAAACCTGACTCTCATTTCTTCCCGAAGGGTGTCGCATACCTCCGTGTTGAACGTGTAACTTTGTAAAAAAAACTTTCCTTTCTCCAAATGCTGCTCAAAGCTCTGATTCTCACCTAAAAGTAGTAGGGGAGCTGCTGATTCCACCAGTGCGTTGAGCTCCTTTGTAAGGACCGTTTTCTCTTCTTCGTCTTGTTTGGACTCGAGAATATCATTCATACTTTTGAAGTAACCCTTCTGATCCTTCTTCTCCTTTGTGGTTATCAAAGGAAAGCTGTGCTCTCCAGCTTTCAGCAGGTCCTTAGCAACAGAAAATACAGTTTCACAGAAAGGACTGAGATCATCATCCTTATCAACTAAAGCAATGTAGCTCTTATAGTCCACACTTTGAGTTATAACTTCCACTTGTCTGTAATTTATATCCTTAAAGAGGTTTTCTTTGTTTCCTTTAAAGCCCCAGCTTCTCACATATCCGATATAAGTCTTTATTCCATACATGCTCCACCAGTCGTTGGCCTTTTGTATGAGCTTCAGCATGCACGGGTCAGAGTCTCTCGCCAAACACGGGCTGTTCATGGTGAAAACATAGACGGTCCAGCGGTCAGGAAAGTCTTCTGCCTCCAGGAGATCCTGAGTTTGTTTGATGATGATGTCCTCGCTGTGTTCACCGCTGCTGTAGTTGGGATAATAAGGCCCGTACATGATGATCTCCTCTTGTTTTTCAATGACCGCCCACGAGTGCTGCTTGTCTTCCACGCCGTACTCATCCGTGATGTCTTTGTGGAAGGCCAAAAACTTCCTGTTCGCCACGTGGTCGAGGAAAATGTCGCCTGGCTCGGCTTTGAGTTGCTCCAGGACTCTCCGCACCGAGCCCTCTGTGTCAGCCCAGAGCCGCGTCAGCTCCAAAAGCCTTTTGGTGGCATTCTGGTGATTGATCCGCCACCTGTTCACACATGCGTCCCAAAGCAAGGGGTGGCAACAGCTTGTCCTGAAACACATCACAGTAATTGATTCAAGCTCTTTGGCATTTAGCCTGAAGCCTCTTAATGATATTATTCATCTTCTTTAAGAGATGTGCAGGAGTTTCCTACACTGGTTGGAATGTTTTTGTTGTTTTTTATCTAGGGTATCAGTTCAACGTCGTCATCTTGAAGAAAAAAAAAATCAGGTTCAATATGTTTGTTAAAGCAACGCAGGTGGTTTTATCTGGTTTCAAGATCTCAACGGTGTGGCACTCTTATGTATTTTGGCTCCCTTTATTCCAATTTAAAAAAAAAAAAAATACAATGTATCAAATGGAGACGTCACTCATTTTTTTTTAAAGTACCAACTTTGAGCAAATTAATGTCAGCCTAAAGAAAGCTTTCGTGTAAAAGAAACAAATGTATATTGGAAAAAAAATTGCACTCTGAACTCTTTTATCTGGCTTTTTTATCTTTTGCTTTTATGACTTCACTGTCACGCAGGTGACATTTTTTTTGGGTGAGAGAAGCCGCCCCAGCTGCTGCTCGAACTGTCAGGGTGTGACTGCGATTAATCACTCGGGACCCATCGGGGTTTTTCTGTCACATTTTATCTTCTTGGCGTTAAATTAAAGCCTAAAACCACACTGCAGCAGTTTCACAGTTTTTACAGATATTTCAAAAGATTTGGGGATCGCACAAACACAAGTAAAAGACTGAGGACCAACCAGTGGATACTAAAGCAACTGGGTTTTCTGAGGTCCTGTTCTGTCCCTCAACCTTTTTGCAAAAATAGCATTATGTTAGTCAAGACAGTGATATAAACTTTTACAAAACAACTGAAGGGATCACAGGCAACAGCATCTCTGAAACCAACTGAAGTTAACCGAGTGCATCAAACATCAGAAGAACTGTCATTATTACAATAGTTTGATGAAAGCGACAGTTATTAAGGTTATTCTAAGACCTCAGTCAGCTCGCATTTCTGCATTTCAATCCAGCATTAAAATACATTTTTGCAAAGTAAAATACTTTTCTTGCAAGTGAATGTGATTTAATTTGTGAGTTTGGACTTACAACAGTGTTTGTACTGTTTGAGCTGGATGGCACAAATGAAAACTTATAACTTATGATGTATCGATTTATAATATTTTTAAAATGTCTTAATTAGTCCCATGACTTTTATTTTCAAAATAAACACTTTAGTGTGCAACAAGAAGTTTCTTGCTTGTTATCATTATTTGTTTTTGTATGGATTAATGTCAGTGACTCAGTTTCATTTTTATGTTTACTTTAGTTTTGTGATTGTAAGACGTTACTCTATGTTTTAAATAATTTTTTTGAAGGTGTATAGTTACAAATAAAGTTTCAAGAAAAATAAAACTGCATGCAGCTTTACCCCCGCTCTACAGGGAATCAGGAATAAATTTGGGCTCAAATCATTCAGCAGGTGCAAAACTGTGGAACCCCCACAATTCACCTTATGGTAACATCAAAGTATATTCACTTGTGGAAATCATTAAAAAAAAGCCCAAAGATAGATCTCCACAAATGTTCTCCATCCAGCTAGACAAAGCTTTACTGCTTGTGTAAAATACCTAATTAAACACATTGTATTATTGTAACAGTTAGGGGTTAACAGTACGTTTTCAGAGAGTAAGTTTTCTGCTGGGGCTTTTGTTAGGCTCAATGCTTCCCTGGCTACGTGTTTAAAACCTTCTTAGATTGCACCTACTCTCACAGCAGCTAAAGTATGGGAAAATATTTACCTAAACAACAAAAGCTGCATCAGCAAAATAGTTTTGGAAGTTTTTTTTTTTTAAAGTGAGGAAAAGGACGACCGGATGTTGGCTGTGTCGGTTTGTTGGTATTAAGCTGAATTATTTAAACTGTTCTTATTTGTGTCAGAATCAAAGAAAAGAAACGACTCCTGCACAACCAATCGCTTAATCTAGCTTTAACATAGCCATTTTAAATCATTTCATTTAAAAAAAAAAAAACATGTTGAGATTTCTGACTGATAGGAATGCCTCTATGACAGAATCGAAAGATTGCTTTTTTAACTTCTCATTAATACGATACAATTTAACTCTTAACTCCCCAAAGTTTGAACACTAATTGTTAGTTGACATAAGTCACTGAAAGGTTCACAAAGAATCTTTTTAACACACAAAAACAAGCAAACCACACCATCCAGCAAACATGCAATTAAACAGTCTTATTCAGATTAATGCTTACTTACGTAGGCCTCCCCTGATGTGCAGCAGAGTCCGAGGGGTCCATAAAGCATTTTCTCATACGGAGTGGAGGCTGATCATTGTGCCCAAGCACCAGGTGCCGCTTACGACTAAACCTGAATTAATACACACACATGTTGTTTTAATTTAAAAAAAACATGATAGCTGGGCTGTAGGCTGACATGAGAGAACTGAAAGTTGGTTAAAAAAAAAGAAAAAAGATGATTAAGGTGTATTAACGAGGGGAAAAGAAGGAAACAGACCTATCGTCTTTTTAAAACATGAAACTTGAGTTTTACTCACATGGTATAATCCATGGTGGCTCTGAATAGACAGCTGCAGAAATGTACGTCTCACTTTCTCTTTTTGCTCGAAGTAAAACATGAGCAGCTTTCAGGACTTCTCACAGATGAAGCAACAGTTATGCTGATGCACTCAAATTTATTTGGAAAATTTCTTCTGCCAGCCCAGAGCTCCTCCCCTGAAGAACTGTCACAACCCTTCAAAAATGTTATTATATACACTCTGTGAACCCAGTTCCAGTGTTTTGTTAGCAGCCTATTTTCCTCATCTGTGCACACCGGCCCTTTGTTTACAGGGTGGGTGGGGGAGGAGTTCACTAATTTGGTGAGACTAAACCAGAACCACATTTCTTTTGAAAATGACACCTTAACCTCATAAAGGATCATTTTTGAGATTAGATCTAAAAAGAAGATAAAGGCATTGATAACGGCCTGTCAAAGATGATGAATAGACATTTGTGATGAAAGTTGGCTACAATTTAGCTTGAAGCCCTGGAGGCACATACAGTACCGACATCACCTAAAGGTGTGCCCTTCCTGTGTTACTTAATAAAGTTGTAAACCATCCACACACAGACATATATATATATATATATATATATATATATATA
>JAVLVB010000407.1:9026406-9040001 GCA_032876305.1 Orestias chungarensis | reverse complement strand
TATATGTATATATATATATACATATATATAGTATATATATATATATATATGTATATATATATATATATGAATGTATTGTGGGTCTGAGCTTTGTTTGCTGTAGTTTTCTCTTAAGGAACAAACAATCATGCACAACCAAATCAAAAAGAGCAAAAGATAATACACCATATTGACACAATTCTTCCACTCATTTAAAATCATTTTTTTGTCTTCCTTTGAAACAATTCAAGGTGATTCCAGATAAACGAGAGAAACATGTACAGACTGAGCTGAGCAGAGGTCCTGCTTCGCAAATGAAGATATGCTGAGAAACATGTTAGACGAGCTCTGGTTGTAGCTCCATCTCCAAAACAAAGCGCTTTCTAGCGGTAATAATTGGCTTGTTGCTTTCATTACACATGCAGTCATTAAAATAAAAGAGCATGATTCTTCGTTCTGTTCAAAAGCCTTGAAAGACCGTTTTTACACTAAGCTTTAGCTTCAAGGCTTTACGTTTTTTCTAGTGGTCGTTTTCGCATGATTTGTAATCATTGCTGCCATCGACTTTGCATTACTTCTCTATGACCAGAATATAGCTGGCTGAGTGATTACGTATTTAACTGTGTCGCTTATTAGGACAATAATTACAACTACTGCCATCAACTAAGTCTTATACTACTTACACTTTGAAATGATATTGGATTGTGTTTTGTTGCTTTTAAACCAAACTGAACCGAATCCTCCTAATGTAAATAAGTGCTCAGTGTTTTGAGGTGTGAGCTAATAACACCTGTATTAATTTTAAGTGGTATAAAACATATAATTATGAGATATTTTGGTAAACATTACGACCAGATTACAAGTTTTGTCAGAATAGCAATGGAACTAAACGTTTGTTCATTTTTGTGACCGTACAAATAATATAGACAAGTGAAGATCCAATACAATACAGTTGTGTCATTACTCATGTTCACGCACTAACTTTTACACAGAGACTCCTTATCCAATAATAATCCAGATCAGAAAAGCTTGAGTCAAAGCCAAAGTTCTGTAGGTACCCTAGAACTCTCTGGTCACAAAGCTGTAATTTTCAATTTTAGGAATATGTCTAAACCTGTAGACCCCTTGTGAAACCCACAGCTGCTGCCTACTGTCCTGTTTAATGCAGTCATGTGTTTAGGTACATTTCTAAGAGTGCTTGTGAAAACATGGAAATAAAAAGGCAGATTAACTCTCCTAACGCCTTGGGAGCCCTACTAATAGAAAAAAGGACTTTGGAAATTAGGTGTATCTTTATCATTTTTATATTATATAATTTATGTAGTAACTCTTGAGAGAACAGACGATTCTTTGACTTCCTCTTTGTTTTGTAAAGAAAATGTGATATACACATTCTTTTGACGACAGCATTTATTTCAGTTTGGAGTGGTTTGTTGTAATAGATGCTTTTATACCTTTATGCTTACTAAAAACCTCTCCATAAGTTGAAGTATATTCACAACATGTTACTTAACTGCAAGAAAAGCCCTGTTGCTTTGTTGCATGTGAAAAATGAAAGGAATTTTCTAAGGCATGTCAAAAAAAAAAAAGAAGTTTGGTTCAAAAGTGGAGATTGTAAAACAGAACTAATACATGTTGATTTATTCAAATTAGTTGGGGTTGATTTATTTGTATGTGTAGATCAGTCTGATTGTTTTGAAGATATGGAGGGAGATGTATGCCAATTGGAAATCTTTGACTTATTTAATGTCTATTTTACCCACATAAGACCAAGGATGCTGTGGGGCATATATTCTAGGCACATATATAGACTTTTGATATAAATATATCATCGTTTAAATGCAACAGCTTCTAGGCATTTTTACCAATCATATCTGAGTTTAGTTATCTTCTGACCACAACTTCCAGGAGTTAAATTGCTGCAGTTCACAAGGCTCAGGTAATCTCAAGCTGGTTCATTGAATTCTCAATCCAGTAGAGCAACCTTTGTGATGTAGTGGAATGCGAGATTTGCTTCATTGATGTAAAGCTTAGAAATTTGCGTCCTTGCTGAAATTAAGACACAAGAAGGAAAAAGGAAGTCATAACAGCTATTTGCAAAGTGTACCAAATGGAGCAAATGGAAAGATTGCAGATTTATTTTGCATGTATTGTAATTTGTCAAAATACAGAAGGAGAAACTGTCAGGAATCAGAGTTTTGTGTCTGTGTTGGCTTTTGACCATCTCCTTGATTCTTGCAGTTTTCCACCAGTGATGTTGAGGTTTCTCCACTGGATACTTCAGCACACCTGTTTGCCATCAAGGTTTATCAAGTCTGAGGATAAGAGGACAGTCCTTCTTGACCTTATTGTTAACTTGCTATATAAACTCCAAGAAAAAATCTCATTCTTTACTGGTGCAACCTCCTCAACTGCATTTCAGTCCTTTGTTCTTCCTTTTTATCCCAGTTCCTGAATCAAGAAACGTGTCCCTGTCTCCTGACAGTGTCTTCCCCGTGTGTCAGGCATTTAGAAAAAAACAGAACAATGACACACATCCTGTCTACCATGAAGCTGTTTTAAGAACGTACACAAGCTTGTCCAACACTCCTATTTGCAGGTTTTTAGGACCATTTTCACTGAACAGGCAGGTTTGGATTTAATTTAATTTTGGCTGATCTAAGATCTATTTAATTACATCAAGAAAAAAAAAATATAGCCTCTCCTGTGTGGGTGTAAATATCATCCTAGGTTCCAGTAAAGACAGACATGAAAGCAGCACATCTGAATGCAATCTAGCCAGTGGCACTTGTACAGTCCTCATGAATAATCCAGTCTGCGGGTGTAACAGAGACATTTCAGTCAAAAATAAGAATAATTAAAGTTTTCTATTTGTGTGTATTTGCTTTAAGTTTTTTTTTTCCTCATCCCATTATTAAATGTATCTTTAAAACTTGTGTAAAACAGTATTGAAGCAGTTTTTGTATTTGTATTTGTGTATTTTTTATGTTATCATTTCCATGTATAACTCAGTCAAAGTTTCAAAATGTTATACCTACATTGTTTTGTATTTGTGTTGGTTCCTGCATGCATTGTGTTGGAAATGGCCTGTGAAAGAGGAACCAGCACGTTTCGACTGTGGAGCTGTCTGTACTCTGCTGACTTGTTTATGTGCTACAAGATAATCAAGGATCTCAGCTTATCTCAGTGTGTCAGGTTGAGTCTTTTCAGTGCATTCTCAGGTTGTCCACTGCGGGTCGCCAAAGGTGCTGGAGCACCTTCCTCCACCAGCACACCTGCTCAGGTGCCTCCTGTTGACACTGACGAGCTGGAGCAGTATAAGAGGAACCGTGGATCAGCTACTTGTTGCCTGAGTGTTTGTTACTCCTGGTAACCTCTTGTTCTCAGTGCCAGTGCTCTATCCAGGTGCGGATCTAGGATTCTAGCAGATCAGGGGCTTATCCCTGCGGGTGCAGATGGCAATTTGTTTTCTCCATCTTTCTTTCTATTTTTTTTTTGTTCAATTACCTGCTTGTACATGCACTAACAAAACAGACCGCTTAGTTTACTATTGCGCAAGTGCGGGCCTAGTTTTTGGAAAGTCCTGCACATGATTTACACTGAAAGGCAATGGCTTATTATAGTGAAAGCTCTGGGCTAAATAAATTGACAGCAGGACTCACCACATGATGGTATATGTGTGTATTATCACATATGTAGATGTAGCAAACCAGTCTACACTCAAATATGCAGATAATACATTTTATATGTTTTTATAATTACAATATGAAACATCCCAACAAATGTTTTCCAGTCATAAAAAAACAATGCATTTAGATTTTTTAAGCTATCTGGAGCTATTGAAGAAAATGCTATATTTTTACAGTCAAAATGAATTCATAATTAAAAAAACGGGATAAACTTGGATAAATAAAAGTATGCATCTGTGCCATCTAGAAGAATTAAGACTGATTTAGAGTGGTCGGTCAAATGACCTGGGAGCTATTGAAGAAAAAATTTGTTACATTACAAAAATAATAAAATATAGATTATAGGAAATTGGATATGGGGGAAATATGCCTCATCAGGGCCATCTATTACTATTTAAAAGTGATTATATAAAGTGGGTCACATGACTAGGGAGCTATTGAAGAAACCTCTATATTTTTACAGCAAAATAATTTATAAAGTTGAATATTAAAAAATATTAAACTTGGATAAAAACAGGTGTCTCATCTGTTCCATCTAGAAGAACAGTTTAGCACTGATTTTTGTTACGATGGTCATGTAACCTGGTAGCAATTGAAATATGCCAATTATTTGCAGTAAAAATTAATAAAAAATACAAAAAAAAAATTAAACTTGGTTAAAAACAAGTGTGTCTCATCTGTTTTCACCTGTAGAATAATTAAACAGTATTGTTTTTTTTCAAATTATAAAACACGCACAAATCCCTTGTGCAGGATGTAGATTTGATGCATTGATTTATTTTTTATTTTTTTGTTCCCAATGATTTTGATGATTTTATTGATGTTATTTTTTTCCTTGCTGCTAAAATGAGCCATACTAATAAACTTTACTATGTATACATTAGACTGATGCTGTTGTAATAATTAAACAAAGTAAATCTGACCCTGAATGGCATTTTTTTATTTTTCTAAACACAAAAACAAAAAAAATGTACTTAATATTAAGTATGTTTAATGTTTTCCTGATTTATACTACTACAAATGCTAAAAAAAACTAACATATATATATATTTTTTTTTAAATGATCTTGGATTGTGGTTTCATATTTTTTCATGACCTACCATAAAGGGCTAATTCCGTTTAACTATGGTTTCATTGCGCAGGTATGGTTCTTCTATCGGACCAATCAAACGCAGCCCTCAGATGACACTTTTTGGGGCGGGGCATCACGCCAGACGTTCCGAACGCTCATTGGACCGTGCGCTCTAAACCCATGAGAGGCCGACCAATCGCTGTCGTCAGTCGATATGACGTGAGCGAGGCAGAAAACGTCGTTTTGCCTAATGGTGGAAGGTTGCATGTTGACGGGGAAGTATCTCCTCAGAGCTGCGACTAGGAACACCTGAGACAAGATGGACATCCTGAAGTCCCTGGGACATCCGGAAGAGATGTTTAACCTGTTTAAGTTTAAAATGGGAGGATGCAGAGCTGTCATGCCAAAGTTGGATTATGTGAGTAAAAAAAATAAAAAAATGAATATGAGCTGCATTTTTTTTTAAAGATTATTACATTTACCGTGCAGATTATGCAGCATGTTATTCTTTGTGAATTATAAAACACGCACAAGGGATGGAGGTTGCAGATTTGCTGCTTTGCATCGCACTCACTTCCACTGTTGAGCGTGGAAACGACTATTGGACTTTGTCAAATCAGATCTGTGTTCCGTGGCCGTAATGTCTGTCTGCACTCCGGCAGAGTTGACCACTGATTTGGGATTGAAATTACATAATGAGCTTGGAGGGTTCACCCCTGAGGGAACGATGATAATCCCACAGAGTAGACGCCAGTGTGACCTGAAGAGAGAGAGAGAGGCTGCAAAGTGGGTTATGATAGACTTTTGGTGTGACTGCATTGCAGAGATCGTTGCTCCAAAAAAAAAAAAAAAAAGACATACATAAGAAAAGTTACATATTTTAAATGGATCCTGGAGTATTTAAGGATCAGAATGAACCCACAGTTGTGCGCTGCATGGATTGTGACCTAAAATAGAGCAAAAAAGTCACTCTGACACGCTAGAATAACAATGCCAAAGACAAACCCAAACAAAGTCTCCACAAAAAACTTTGTATACTCACCTTGGATTGTCTTCTTTTTATTATAAAAATTGTATCAGTTCATTTAAATTCAACAACACTTTATATCTTAAGAAAATAGATAAATAGATAATCTTACAAAGACATATATTGGGTTTTATTTTAAATGAAAATCAGCATAGCTCCCTGGCTTGAAACCTTGAAGCCCCATACTGATAAATACTGATTTCATTTTTTTTCCAGCAGGGCTTCGCTGCACCTGGCTGCACTACCAAGGACGTGATTGACTCTAATTGGGCCAACGAATCTGGCTTATCCCAAATATAAAAGATAATTTATCAAGCAAATATGTAATGACAGATATTTCTTAGTATTTTTGCATTTCTTTGGTGCCAGTTTTACCCCATTTATAGTAATGCTTTCCAAGCATGTACAATCTAATGTAGTTCCCTTGAGTTTCCACCAGGTGTCAGCAAACGTCACCTCTCCCAGTTCTGATTTTTAAATGTTTATGTATTTATTTTTGGGGGGGTGGGGTGTTCAAATAAACACCAGTTTTGCTGTGCATTCATTTGCATAAAGCACTACTTTCATGTTTTCAACCAAGACGACAACAGCTCGAAAACTACGCAGTTTTTCAGTTGTATAAACATCAGCTTAGTACGTTTATTTTCAGGGCTACATTTTGTTGTTTCTTTATTTAACTAATAGATACATCTAAAGAGTCACATTTCCTCTACTTGAGTTGGATTAGGAAACGACGTTGCAGCTGCTTCTGTTTTTGGGAGTAGGAGGGAGGGGCGAGTGTGGCCCATCACAACAACGGATCTACAAACGCTCTGCCACTGCTGCGGACCCCGTCAGTGTGCGTTGTAGATCTGCGGAGCGACCTCACGCCCTCCAAACGAGTGTTAAACAACACGCTCCGAAGCGTGTGGCGTCCTCCGCATGGACCCTGTCGTCTCCTGAAGCTGCAGGGCTGCAGGATCCTCCCCGTCAGGCTTCTCGCATGGCCGCGGCAGCCTGCTGCAGATGTCCGGCCTCGCTGTCCGTGTTGAAGCGCTCTCTGTCGGTGGGGCCCCGGGGTCCGCGGTCCCTCCTGCAGGCCTGGGGGAGGTGCCGCGGGGAGCGGGGCCTCCAAGAGGCCGCCAGACCCTGCAGCGCCCTGCGAGCCGCTGGCCTCTACCGACAAACAGCGTTCCTTTGTTTGCCCTGCCAGGAGTCCATGAGCGACAGCCTGCGGACCTGCTACGTGTATCTGAACCAGACAAGCCGGAGCTTTGCGGCCGTGATTCAGGCGCTGGACGGAGAACTCAGGTGAGTATCACCAGAGAAAAGGCGTGTGCAGTCTGCAACCTTTATTAGGAAACTGACGCATGCAGAGGCAAATGCGTGGTTTTGGACATTTTGCCCCACTTTAAATTTTACATAATGCTAATAAATCAATAACTTCACTTATTTGCTGTCTCAAAAAAATGACAATCATTAGTGTACTTTGCACATCGCCTTGTTGCTGCAGCCGAACATCAATTCACAATTGCACAATATAACCCCCTCAAGCGAAGCCAACAAATCTTTTTGATAGCAATAACAAAAGTTCTTCTATTATCAAGGCCACAAGCACGCATACCAGGGGTATCTTTCGAAATGTAAGCTTGCCTGAGCTATTGTAATCTACCGTTTCTCTTGGACGTGCACTTCACAAATCTGACTTTCACGGCAGTTTAGTTTGTCACAAATGGGTGGTGGCAGCATCATGGTGATGGGATGCTAAATGTTTTTTTTTTTTTTGTGTGTGTGTGTTTTTGGAGCCAGACATGCAGTTTGCATCTTCTACCTGGTGCTTCGTGCCCTGGACACGGTAGAGGACGACATGACCATCCCTCTGGAGAAGAAAGTGCCCATGCTTAACAATTTCCACACGTTCCTGTACCAGGAGGAGTGGTGCTTCACCGAGAGTCACGAGAAGGATCGCCAGGTTCTCGAGGGTTTCCCTACGGTCAGCAGAAACGGCAGACTTTTGCAGTAGTTTTTCAAGTTGGCGCACATTTATAGTAATTCAGTTCTTTAGGTTCAAACATGACTGCTATAAATGATAAAAATTGCCGTGATTTATTTGAATCCAGATATCACTGGAATTTAGAAACCTCGCTCAGGAATACAGAGACGTCATCTCGGACATCTGCAACCGGATGGGAGTTGGGATGGCCGAATTTCTAGAGAAGAAGGTGGGATCCATGAAGGAATGGGACCAAGTAAGTGTGCGCATGTGTCGTAGTTATGTTAAGGGCACAACATAGGAGACTTACTAAATAGTCTCCTCAATTCTTTATTTCCATGTTAAAATATAAAGTACTAAAGTTCATCATGGCACTTAGCTCTATAGTAAACAGGCTTTAAACGTGGAATAACAAGAAAAATGATGGAGGACATATGGATAAAAAGGAGACAATGAAGCAAGGAAGAGAAGAAATAAAGGATTTTTAAACACCAGGAAGGCATTTAAATGGAACCCATGGGAAACAGTAGACATATAAAGGGAAGGAGGTATGAGATTCAAGGAAGGAAAGGCTTTTATACTTTGAGTTAACTAAATTACGTGATTTCACTCTAATAGAAAACCAGTAGTTTACAATAATTGACGTCGTTCCTGCTCGTTCTTACTTTTTAGCAAACGCTGTTGTAGCGTTCACAGCTCTGCAGCTTTACTACAGATGTTGACACTTTTCCATAAGTAAACTCCCCATCAGGGTAAAATCTTACCAAAAAAAAAAGTATTTTTAATGTATTTAACTGGACTTTATTATAAAGGTACAACTTAATGATTCCAGTAAACCATGCCATGTTTTTAAATCCACATCATTTTTGTGTTTCCCTTACTACTAAAAAAGTACCAATTGATTTAGATCGTGTCTGTCAATATGTGTGAATGTGTAATAAAATAATCCGGAGCCAGCATATTCTGAGATATCAGCCACTGAATTGGCATTATTAATCCCATACTGCAACGATATCGTCCTCGTCGTGTGTCTTCGATCTGTGCAGTACTGCCACTACGTTGCCGGTCTCGTGGGCATCGGCCTGTCTCGGCTTTTCTCTGCCTCCCAGCTGGAGGATCCGGAAGTGGGACGGGACACGGAGCTGGCCAACTCAATGGGCCTTTTCCTCCAGAAAACCAACATCATCCGAGACTATCTGGAAGATACTCAGGAAGGACGGGCCTTCTGGCCAAAAGAGGTGCGGCGTTTGTTTTCCTTTCGCAGTTTAAATTACTTTCAGGGATGTCAGTCATAATCACTGGAACAGCATGACGCTACATGATGCTGCCGCTACCAATGTTTAATGCAAGGATGTATTGTTCAGAATCATGTACGGTATTACATCTGGAAATTTCCATATAGGCCAAAATACGGGACAAACGATTTTTGGTACACATAACATACATGTGGTTCCCTTCTATATCCCCCTACCTGAGCCATAGATCTCGGCCACTGTAGGAAACCAGACCGTTTGTACGTCTACAGAAAATGTAGCCAGTGTCTCCTCTGTGACGTCTACAGGCATGGAGCCAGTTTGCGAGTCGGCTGGAGGATCTAGCCCAGCCCGAGAAGCTGGAGTCGGCTCTGTCCTGCCTTAACCTGCTGGTCACCGACGCTCTGCGTCACGTCCCGGACGTCATAGCCTACCTGTCCCGCCTGCGCAACCAAAGTGTCTTCAATTTCTGTGCCATTCCACAAGTAAAGATCACTTTGTCTTCTGCTCAAAAAATGTGGTGATTCCATTCAATGTTCAGATGTTCCTCTCTCTTATTGCTAGCCATATTCCTAAGAAATGGAAAAGGACTGTAGAATTTAAAAAGAAAAAGTTTTATGGTAATAAACTTTCCATGTTGCTGGCGTACAAGATAAGGCGTAGTCAGCATTTTTACATACTTTATATAAACTTTTTATACACTTTAGTGTAATCTAGCTGCTAGGTTCACCCAGTGGTGAGTCCACTTCTGCTTTCTGTAATCTCTAAAACTTCTAGATGTGATAGAAAGTTTTCAAATTCATTAAAGAATTGACAAATTTCTGGAAGAAGGTTTAATTGCATGTTTTGAGTCTAGGAAAAGGCCACATTCAAATGCCTTAATCAATTTTCTTATTGGAGTTTTGTTTGTCAGAGACAAACTCCTTTCAGTAGTCTATAAAGGACAGGTATTTATTTTTTGCTTGTATAAAAAAAAAAAAAAACTTATTTTTTGATGGAATTTCAAACAAGCACCATTGTTTTTAGTTGTTCAAGAACAAAAACATGCAAATCCTCTGTCAACCAGGTGATGGCGATAGCTACCCTCTCAACATGCTACAACAACCCGATGGTGTTTCAGGGTGTGGTGAAAATCAGAAAGGGACAGGCCGTCACCCTCATGATGGGAGCCACCAATATGAGCGCTGTGCAGACCATCATTGCCCAGTACAGCCAGGAGGTTTGTAGGTTCCCTCCATCTTTTTCTGCAAACGTACACGCGCTCGCTGAATACGCTCTCTCTTTTGTCCTTGTGCAGATTTTACAGAAGGTCTCCCTCACCGATCCTTCGCGGGACAAGACGCTGCGCATCCTGGCGGTGATCCAAGAGAAATCGGCTCTTCCTCAGGCCGAGCTGAGCTCCAAGAACCACCACGTGTCGCCCATGTACCTGTCTGCTGCCATGCTGTTGGCCGTGCTGAGCTGGCAGTATCTCAGCACCACGGCTGCCCAGGCGCAAGGAACCGGGGACATGCAGTGATGCTCCGCCTGAAGCTCACACACTGGAAAAACCTCCGCTTGTCCCTTTGTTGGAACATTTAGTCCCCCTTTTTTTCTTGGGGGGAAATTCAAGGAATGTCCTCTCACTTCTGCTGCTGAAGAACCACAGACTTGTTGAACTTTGGCGACGTTCTTGTTGCAGTCTTTTCTTAAAAATGTCTGCGGCATCGACATGTACGGATCCATCTCGTGTTTATCGCGACAAGTTAATTTTAGTACTTTTAGGGAACAGTCATTATCTTTTTTTGTGAAGCTTTCACTGAATTTTTGTCTGAAACCTCAGTTTCAGGTTGAATCCTCACTGTGAGAAACACTTGAAATTACGTGAGCATTTGCACTGTTGGATCACATGGATAGATTCCATTAACAGATTTTGATTGTCCTCCAAGACATGTGGGAAATATCTCGTTGCGAATTGTAATGCGTCTTTTAACTAGATACACGGTGAAAAGCAGAATCTATTTTGAACAAAAGGAATTTGTTGGCAAAGTGTCCTTAACAGCTTTGGTGAGTAGAAAGGCTAGCTTCAAATAACCTTGTACAGACCAAAGGAAGGCTACAAACATTGCTATGTAATGTGACAATTTCATTTGTACATATTTAAAGAAATAAAAGAGCTAAAGAATGTAATCTGAAGTAAGCTTGAGCTTTTTTTTTGTGTCTATTTGGGTCAAAGATGAAAGTTTTAGTTAAAAAGAAAATGCATTTTACTTATATATGGAGCAGTAGATTAGCCAAAAATGTTTGGTCTTTTGCACTACATCTGCATTTTTTTAATCAAAAGGATGAAGAAGAAAAAAACAAACTGAAGCAATTGTGAATATTTCCAGAGTTGTATGAATGAATAAATGACTCCCAATAGTGCATACAGACTCTTTCAGGTGGATGAACAGCAACCTATATCCAGATCTGATATATCAGTTGTAAAAACCAAGACCGTATTTAAATAAAGAATGTAATTATATAATTTAAACATGGTGACCGGAGTGCCTTACTGTAACTGATGGAAGCATGGGCTTTGTTCACTTGCGCAGGTGACTTTCTAGTTGGTTGCTTTTAGCTGAAGCACACTTAAGGTGAAGTATCAAACAGGGCTTAAGTACACCTGCATGTTTACATCTGAATTGCCTGAAAAGGCCAAAAACTAAAATATTGGAGGCCTAGTCAAAGTCTGAGCTAAAAATGTAACTAAGATACTGAGGTGCGATTTTAAACATGCTGTTATTGTTTTATTACCCACAGATGCAGTAGTGCTAAAATTTCAGCAAAGCAGAGTTAGGCAAATTTGGTTTTGCAGTGTTGTAAAATACCCATTGCTGGTGTTACGGCCCTTGAGCCGTTGCCGTTCTTGTGCCTGTGCTAATCTCTCTCTCTGCATGTGATCCACAGCTGGCCCAGCGTAGCCCAGAATTGTACCAAGATCATATCAAAATCGAGTTATCCATCGTTGTTTTTTAAAGGTATTTAAAGTTTGCTCTTGTTATATTAAGCATAAAGTGCAACGTCATGCCAACCTAATTTAGTGTAACCTTAGCTCAACCTTCTACAACAATAATTGTAAAACAAAAGTCATACATTTGTTGCTGTTTCAGATTCATGGAAGTCTGATGATCTTCCTGCTATGTTGTATCTAAAGGCCTGTTTAAAGTTGCTTTATTTGCAGTAAACTAACATTTCCTAGACTAATAATTGACATGTTTCTTTCTTACCTCCATACCTTAACCTTTAATTTATTTTATTTATTTATTTATTAAGAGAGTTTGCAAGCTTTTCTTTTGTTTTAATCTCAACCCTATCCTAACCCTAAAAGCAGCAGCAAACCTTTGGAGTGGCTTTAGTCACATGAGATGAACAGTTATTATACATTTACTACACAAACATGTGATTCTGTGACATTGGATTTCATATAAAGGGTTGCAACAGGTTTCTTTAGGAGATAAAAACTGCAGTGAAGAAAAGCTTTCCACTTTGAAACAGCAAGGTAAGAAGACGCTGATTTGTAGACATTATTTTTAGTTATGAAACGGTAATAATTAGAAATCTGTACAATAGATTACGTTGACATAAAATAAATTTTTATCGGTTTTAATTCAAGAAAATGAAGATAACAGCTAGTATAATGTGGAGCAGTAAAAAAAAAATTAACATTTTATTGATTTGAGGTTCTTTAATAATTCTTCTCCCATTGACTAGTACTGTGATCTGTTATTTAGGATGCATCCCTTCTTCCTTCTCTGTATCGCTGTATCGGGCTCCGTCTCCTGGGCTCGACCTGATCCTCCTCCATTCTCCTCAGAATTGGTCAATCTCATTAACAAAGCCAACACCACCTGGACAGTGAGACCCTTTAGTTTCTGCTTTCCAAGACCAATTAGTCTCCTGGCACAGACTGTGGTCATAACCCACCTGTTTCATCTACTCTTGCTTTAGGCTGGACACAACTTCTACGATGTTGACGTCAGCTATGTGAAAGGGCTTTGTGGGACCATCCTGAATGGACCCAAGCTGCAGGAGGTGTAAGTTTTAACAGTGTTTCATGTTGGAGGCGATGACGATTCAAGCTCGCACATGATCACGTGCATGACAGTCATCAGGTTTATCATCTGCAGTGTGTCACAGACTATATGCTCTCTATGTTTAGAGATCATAGCATTGAAAGCATAGACCTTCCAGACAGCTTTGACCCACACCAGCAGTGGCCCAACTGTCCAACCCTAAAACAGATAAAAGACCAGGGGTCCTGTGGGTCCTGCTGGGTAAAACAAAACGAACAAAAAAGAACAAAACTAATGTTTCAATCCACAGCTTTTAGTATTCATCTTAAATTTTTGTACAGGCTTTTGGGGCAGCGGAAGCAATTTCTGACCGACTGTGTATCCAAAGTGGTGGCAAGGTATCTCTGGAAATCTCTGCTGAGGATCTTCTCACCTGCTGTGATGACTGTGGAATGGGGTGAGCTCCGTTGAAAAAGAACAAATAAATGTATCCACATAATGCTGCTATTTTTATATAAGCCAAAGAGATAATTATGCATGGAAAATGACAATGAAAAGGGTCCACATGA
>JAVLVB010000407.1:8934358-9026306 GCA_032876305.1 Orestias chungarensis | reverse complement strand
ATATATATATATATATATATATATATATATATATATATATATATATATATATATATATATATATATATATATATATATATATATATATATATATATATATATATATATATATATATATATATATATATATATATATATATATATATATATATATATATATATATAGTATTTTAGTGCTGCAATGCACAAAACAGGTGTTTTATCTTAACCTGGGCCACGCAATTTCCAAAGTGCTCTGTTTAATACTTGTTACATTTGTAGAAAGAAGTTGCAAATTACCTTTTTCTTTTTCTAAAATTAACTTTCCACAGAGATCAGTGGCCAGAGGAGGAGAGCATGACCAACATGACGGTTTCAAATGATTACAGAGGGCCCTTTACAGTCGAACAGATGTTTATTTTAGTGGTTCAAGCGACCATACAAAGTTATAAATGAAGAAATACGAACCTTTTGTATATATTGCGTGGGTCAGTCATTTTAATGTAATTTAAATGATTGCTGAGAAAATGTTTGACTAGTTTGGACATGTGATAGCTGTAATCTACAACCAATGTGTCAGAACTTAAATGTACTGAGAGCTGCAGACTTTTGATAAGCAGGTTTTCCAAACACTGGAAGAATAATTTAGTAATAATTTAGTTTAATTTAATCAGAAACTCACAACATTTTAAGACTTGGCTAACATATTTAGGAATGCCAAAAGGTTTAAAGGAAAAGGCTTAGTTGCACTATAAAAAAAAAAGTCAATAGCTTAATCCAGATCTAGGAGAACAGATAATACGCTGAAACCACAAACCGTGTCTTGTTAGTCCTCTTGCCTCTCGCACTTTTTAACACCTTTGCATATTAACACATAGGATGTGTTTATTTGCTTGTAGGTGTTTCGGTGGGTATCCCGCAGCAGCGTGGGAGTTCTGGACAAAGACCGGCCTTGTGACAGGAGGCCTGTATGACTCCAAAGTGGGTATGTTCATTCCACATTGCTGGCTTCACTTCCTGCAGCTTGTGAGGGCCTAAACTCTTAGCTGCTGAGTGTGTCTGTATGTGTGTTACAGGTTGCAGACCCTACACCATTGCCCCTTGTGAACATCATGTGAATGGAACCCGTCCGCCATGCCAGGGCGAAACAGAGACCCCTAAATGTGTGCAGCAATGCACTGATGGCTATTCTCTGTCTTACAGCAAGGACAAACACTTTGGTAGAGGCCTTTTTTAAACTGATCTCCTGCCATTGGCTTATTTTGTGTCCAACTCTCAGCTCAATCCTTTGTCCGCTGCTTTAGGCCAAAGCTCGTACAGCATCCGGCCGCAGCAGGAGCAAATCATGACAGAGCTTTACAAGAACGGACCTGTGGAGGCAGCTTTTAGTGTCTACGCGGATTTTCTGCAGTATAAATCTGGTGAGGCTTTCTCATTTTCCTCTCCATTTCCATCCACATCTCCGGGATTAGATATAAATATGTTCGCAGCTTATTTGGTTTATTTGTTAGTGAATGCACAAACAGAACTGTTCATACATTTCCTTTAGTTTTTGGCTTGCAATTTTTTATTTAATATTTACCTTTTTGATGCTTCTAACTTTATTTGATGATTACAAATATTTTTTTTATTATCCACCACAGGCCATTCCCAGGGATTTTCCAAATTAAACATCTATTTTTAAATAATTTCCCTTTTCAGGCTTTATATTAAAGGATTTAAAGACTAAAGATATCTTTGAACAAAATAAGTAGACATAGACTGTCCTATTCTCTTTTTTTCTGCTACACTTCAAATTTTGACTGCACCTATTGGGTCAAGTGGTCAGAGACGTCAAGAAAATAAATGCATTTATCTCTGATATATGAAAGTTTTATCTTTAAACTTATACTACGAAGGTACTGCAATATAATTACTCCTCCTTCCCTCCCTCCCTTTAACAGGTGTGTATCAGCATGTGACTGGAGAAATGCTGGGAGGTCATGCCATTAAGCTCCTGGGCTGGGGGGAGGAGAATGGCACCCCCTACTGGCTGGCTGCAAACTCCTGGAACAATGACTGGGGAGACAAAGGTAAAAGTATATAAATTAACCTCATAAATGTTTCTTATTAAATTTAAATTAGAAAATACAGGTAATTGTTAACATTTTAATGCGTTGAGAATTTGAATAATATCTGTATGTTGTTTTCTGCTCATAGGTTTCTTCAAAATCAAACGTGGAAATGATGAATGTGGAATTGAGTCTGAGGTGGTCGCAGGAATACCTCTCCACTAGACAGTTCTTAAATACATGCTCGAGATACATGATATGCAAAACAACGTGAAAGATATCATCCAGAAGAGATTTTATTACAACATGTCAACATCTAATTTGCAGATCATTATTTCATAGTGGAGTCTGAAGAAACAATGCCCTAAATAATTATTTGTAGACATTTGTGGATCAGAAATAAATTAGAGACTGTCTCATATATATTAATACACATCTATGTGCTCTCAATAAATCTGAAATAAAATAAAACACGAACTCTTTTGTCCTTCATCTAATTTTCGTATGAGTTATATTATATCACCCCCAGAATATTATGCAACACATTTTATTTATCTTATCTGATCAGGGATCCAACTTCTGTCTCAAGTTGCTCAGGGATTCCTTCCAAAAAAATCTTTCTTCTTCTCACTTTTATCTATCTATCTATCTATCTATCTATCTATCTATCTATCTATCTATCTATCTATCTATCTATCTATCTATCTATCTATCTATCTATCTATCTATCTATCTATCTATCTATCTATCTATCTATCTATCTATTTTCTCTGTGGCTGCAGTGGAAGCAAAGCGCCACAACATAGAATTTGGCGCTAAAGTGCCTTCTACGTTGATGTTAATAGAAGAAGGAAAGAAGGCGGGACTTAGACGTCACACTATCAATGAAAGGCTTTGATTGGCTCACGCTCAAGCAAGGTGGCCTGACACCCGGAAGCGGCAGTTTCCTGGCAACATATCGGTCAATTAAGGGCCGCCGGCGGACACCGCGGTAACAACCGATGGGACTTATCTTACCCGGGTAAAGGAGAAACGTGGGAGCGACCTTTGACCGGTAGCTGGTGGGGATGAAGGCAGGTTCCTGGAGGTTATATTAGCAGCTATTTGTCTGTTAGGTGTTTGTGGTTTCCAGCGCTGGTGTCGGTCCCTTGGTTGGTTCGGCGCTTGTGGTTTTGGTTTGTGCTGGAGGACAGGCATAGGTCACTGGTATGTATTTGTCCAGTCTGGAGCTGTGGAGAACATACTGGGAGTGTGTCTCCAGACCGTACACGGTGTTCATATGCTCCCTGACCGCTGCTCAATACTATCTATGGGGCCGCAAGTGTCAGGTCAGTCACAGCGCGCTGACTAAACTGCACTACATGCGCTTTACGCATTATTAATCCTACTATTATTCTTACTATTAGTGGTTTTTCTTTCTGTATCCCAATTATTACATTTGTCTAATGTTTAATTCTTTGTTTTACCTCAGTAACAAATGCTATCATTATTTTATTCAGTCTAAGTAGTATTTCATGAGATCAGAAGGTTTACTGTGTGTTGTTACATATCTATAAACCTCTTACTCTCGTCTAAACTGCAATGTAATCATATTGTTTTAAAGTATAAATAATAAAAATCTGTAAGATTCTGTTATATCTAAGTAAACTCTTTCAAATATGGTCACAAAATAAAAGACTGTCTACATTTTTGTTCATTATGTTCAGAATACTTGTGACATCTATAAACTACCTTTTTAAAGTATCATTAAAAATTATACCCTAAAGTGAATAATAATAATAATTAGGTATATTTAGTCATTGCTATATAACTAATTGAATGTTTCTTTAGTACAAAGTACAGCCTTAACAACTATTAAGCTATTAACTTATTTATTTGTCGCCACTGTTTCTACCTCTAGTGATATTTATAGCAAATATATACTGACATCAAGTTTTTAAAACCCAATTGCACTTAAAAAGCTCATCAACAGCGTTAAGGAAAAATACCAGTGCACATATAGTACTGCTTCAGCTGCCTGGCTGCACACATTCATGCTTCTAACTTGATAATAATTAAAAAGTTTTTTTTAATATATTTACTTTATTTGGCCTTTGTGTTTTTTATTTTATTTTTTAGACCCCTGCCTTGATATGCAGCGAAGCTTTTGGTGGGTTCCTCCATAAGCACTGTCCTGTGGTGGCTGAGCGCTTTTGTCCCACTCCCTGGTGCTGGGGAGGACGGCTGCAGACTTTGGTCTGTGCTCTGCTTAAATCCAGACCCCCTGCCTCGTATCGCAAGTAAGCAGAAGATTTTTTTCTTTCTTTATGTTTGCCAGATTTGTGAATTACACTTGCAATAAAGTGATTTCCTTTTTTTTTTCTACTCTGCCGTCACTTCTAAGTGAGTTGATTCCTACGGTTGACGGTGGTCAGATCTCCTTGGACTGGGTTGATAATCATACCAGTAAAACCTACCCTGAATCTTGCACACGCCCCACAGTGCTCATCCTTCCAGGCCTCACAGGGAACAGCCAACAGTCCTACGTGCTTCATGCTGTTTGCCAGGCAACAAGACGGGGTTACAGGTCAGCTTTGCGTCATACATTCTCTACGATATGTAACAGTGGGCATGAGGTTGTCTGTGTTTTATCAAGTGCCAGCAGCTTTTGAACACATGTTTAAACCTGATTCTTATCTTTTAAATTATTGTATTTTAAGTATATATTTAATGAGGATATTAAATTTGTACTGGTGTGTGTCCTGCAGAGACTGAAGCTCTCTTTATTGACTCTTTTTATAGATGTGTGGTCTTCAATAACAGAGGAGTAGGAGGGGAAGAGTTGTTGGTATGTAGCATGATATTTCTCACTGCTGAACCTCATTGCAAAATATATTTTTTTAAATTTACTTTAGAGTCTGATCAGTTCTCCAGATATACCTTTTTTTAGTGCTTCTGCTGGGGGACGGTAGAACCTGAGCTGCTCGCTGGGCATGTAATATGGCCAAAAACACAGTCAAAACCTTTCTAGTACCAAATGTAGTTACTTTCAAGACCTACTGCTCTTAGGTTGTTGAAAAATATATTATTGTACCATCCACTAATTTCACAGCATTTCACACTATGTGTCTTTTAGGTTTTACTCACTAAAGAAATTATACCACATTGGTAATTAACCAGATGTGAAAAGAATAAATTCCTAATTCATATTAAATTAGTAGATTTAGATGCTCCATGTAAGCACAGTGGCTTTACAAATTTCAAATGACCCCCTGGATGTCACTAAAGCAACTGGTGTATTGTAGGAGTTGCCAATAATGATAACTGTGAAGAAATGTGTCTGTGATTCTAACACGCCTCTGAATCTGTGCTTCTTTCAGACTCCAGTCACTTACTGCGCTGCTAACACTTCAGATTTGGAGCGAGTTGTGCAGCATGTGAAAGGCCTGTACCCTCAAGCTCCTGTACTGGGTGCTGGTGTATCTCTTGGAGGGTAAGTGGTTAGTGATTAGATAAATGCATCTGTTTGACTTATTCCCAGTTATTTTCCTAACATCCTCACTTGTCCTCTCCTCTGCAGTATGATATTGTTGAACTATCTGGCCCGTAAGCGCACAGAGTCCGGCATGGTGGCCGGCATCACCATCTCCGTCGCCTGGGATGCACTGAAGTCGTCCGACTCAATGGAGGAGCCTCTCAACTGGCTTCTCTTCAACAAGCACCTCACCAATGGCCTGCGGCAAAAAGTTACCAGGTTGCACGATTTTTTTCTTCATTCAAGTTTAGCAACTAAAGTGTGAAGAGTGATTTATTTATTTTTTGTTAAGGAACTAAACTGTTTGTTTTTGTTTTATAGGCACAGGAAGATTCTGGAGAAAGTGGTGGATGTTGACTATGTCCTGAAGGTACAGCTCTAAAAATGAAGAAAATAAATCTTACATTAAGGAATAATAGTTTTTCCACAAAATAATCAATAGGGATTTTCTTTTATACTGAATTTATTTTATTTTATGTAAGTAATACATGATTATTGTTTTACTGAATTATAAAACATGAAGCAACAGTATCACAAACGAGATTGAGCAGCTTGTTCGCCCAAATAAGTCTTATCAGAGGCGCACAAGGAAAAGGCCTTTTTTTCTTCTACTTTTATAAATGACCTAATTTGCAAACGTCTCCTTGTGCTTTGACTTGAACAGTGGATTAAAGTGGCTTTAGTTTGAAGAAAGTCCCCTTGTTAGATATGATGGAGGATCAGTGATGGTGTGGGCTTCTTTATATTCCAAAGGTCCACAGCTAGGAATTACTTTTATTATTTCAGGTTTTAATGACATATTCCCCAAGCTAGACATCTAGTGGTTACAAAATGAATTGCAATGCTTTTTCCATCATAATTCCAACTCAACTGACCTTAAAACCTTGTCTTTCAAAGTCATTGTACAATACTGTACACCTCAGTTTTTTTTTAATGTTTTAAAGTATTTAAGATTGGCAATTACATTCATGAGATGTGCACAAGAAATATTTAAATGTCCTTTTCTAGTCTCGCGGGATTGGTAGAAAAACACAAACTGAATCAGTTGCAGGTTTTATATTAAACTGTTAAGTCCTTCAAACCATCAGCAGTCAAGAAATCACACCTTGCTTCAGCTTAGTGTTAGCTTACATTTCAGAGGTTCATGGCTATCCGTAGCTTCACAGCATCACAGATCATTCACTGTGTATGTGAATGATCTGTGATGCTGTTGGCCTAACGCTCTTCTTGCAAAGGCTGTATTTTTGCATTAGTACCGTTTGTGCGTTACGTTCTGATTATCCGTCCATTCTCCCCCCGTTGAGAATTTTGTTTTTCCTCACCGATTTAAAATGGCTTTGTATATTTAGTTGAATATAATAATTTGAATATGCATGCTTGAAAACACACTGAGTTAGTTTGGTTTGAGAAGATGCGCTTATCTGTCCTATCTTTGCGTCTGCCGGTTCAAAGAACAAAAGTGAATGGCCGTAGATAACAGATAACAGGAGGGCTATTGTTTAAGTTATTTAGTATGGAATGATTTAGTATGAAGCCTTGTTAAAATGCATAGCATCACAAACGTGATAAAACACCAGTACATTTCTGTAAATATCTGGTAGCATCTCTGGTAAAGGCTCATTAGCGAGTCGTTTTCAAGAACACAATTATTCACATCATTTGGCCGAATCAACTTGGTCACAAAATAAAAGTTTTATGACCAAAATAGAATAGCATAGGAGACATTCCAGGCTAGGATCTGTATGCAACAAACTGAAGAACAGGTATAAAATAATTAGGTAAAGAATAATAACAGACAGATACCAATAATTGTGGGTTAAGTTATTTTTGAAATATATTTCCTAATACTGGGTGTTTCCTCATTCAATGACTGAACTCAAATGAAAAATTGGAGCTCAGAACAAAGTTATTTAGGGCCTTTAACGAATCTGGAATATCCTGTCCTACATCATCCAACATTTTTGGTCTTTTCCCAGGCAAGAACTATCCGTGAGTTCGACGAACGCTTCACTTCGCATCTGTTTGGTTACAAGACCTGCGTGGATTACTACCGTGATGCCAGCCCAAACAAAAAGCTCCCCCACACCGCCGTACCTATTCTGTGTCTCAATGCTGCCGATGACCCGTTCTCCCCACAGAGCGGTGAGTAGATGACAGGACGATCAGACACTCGTAGATCTTTTAGCTTTTCAACTCTGACCTTAAGGAATGTGTGTGATTTGCAGCGTTCCCCGTCTCCATAGTTCAGGCTTTGCCAAACGTTGCCTTGCTGCTTACGGCCCACGGTGGACACATCGCCTTCTTGCAGGGCCTGTTTCCTCGGGGGGAGAGCTACATGGAGCGCCTGTTTGGCCAGTTTGTCCAGGCGGTCTTCGAACACCCGTCGGAAATCAGACGAGCCTGTGGCATTGAAAAAGACAAGCTCAATAGTGACAACAAAGAATTACCCCTTTGGAAATGATGCGAAGAGAAAAAAAAAAGTAACTTAAATGCATCGATTTTGATCCCCCCCCCCCTTGCAAACAAGCTAGTTTAAAATAGAGAAATGAAGAACTCGTTGCAGGGCTTGCCACTTTTGAAGTCCTTAGGTATGAGGTCCTGGAGCATGTGAAAAGCTTTTTGCACAAATCTAAAAAGTATTTTTAAATAATTGGTTCTTGGAATGTTAATTACTTCCTGTTTCCTTCCCACCAAAAAAAAAAAAAAAAACACGCTCCGGTTAGGGTTTAGACATATTGCCTATAAAAAACAAAAGAAACAAAACAAAAATGAATGAATACTTTCATTGCTTTCTTTTATTAATATAAAAAAAAAAAAAACGTTCTCATGATGCTATGTTTCCTCATGCTCACGGTACATACGGTGTCTAAAATATTGTAAGGCAATTTACGTATTTAACCACCGTAATTAACCGTTTGCTTGGTTGCAGTTCAGATCTTAGATGAATAAACAGTGTATAAGATACACAGTTCATCTTTCTGTGCACTTGAAGTATTAGCACCTTCTGTCAGAGTGAATGTAAGCGTTTTATCTTGCTGTAAATTGCCGCCTTTTCTTTTTTTTTTGTCATTTGCAAATTGTTGAGTGAAAATGGCGCATATCAGAAAGTTTTCGCTGGCATAAATGTACTCTGTTAATCCTGAAAGGTGTTTTAAGGATCTTATTTTAAATTTAGTTGTCAATATTTGCACAGACGTGTTTAATGATTGTAATAGACGGGAACACTTACTATGAATACAGCCTAATTTATTGTGGTAAAAATCCAGGTGGAAATGAATTCACATTTATTGCAGAAGCCTCTATTATTTTAGATTATATGCATCATTTATGGCCATGAAGCAGCTAGAAATAATTGTTGGCCTTAAAAGCCTTCTTTTACACAGTGATTTTTAAGTGACATGGTTGCCTTTTGTTTTCACTCGCTGTAAACACAATCATACTTTTTATCCCTATACATAAGAAAAAAACAAATGTATAAATAACTGGTTCTATGTTATGTATTAAATCTTGCGGAAACAAATAAAGAATGACATGAGTTTTACATTTCTTCTGGTGGATTAAAATTTTGTTTAAAAGAACTTGTCAAACAATTCAGCCCATTCGAGCTTTTTCACCCGTTGCCACAAACCTAAATGTATTTGGATTTCATCTGTCAGATCAACTAAAATATCATTTTAAAGTGGGAGCGAAAATGATAAATAGTTTTTACGACGCTGTCCAGATAAAAAAAAAAAAGCATTTCCTTTCACCCCATCCAGTTAATATTTTGTAAAAGTGTTTTGGGTCTCTACCAGCTTTGCTCATTTGTGGATCTAAAAATGTTCCAATTCCTTTTAGAGTTGATCAAGTTGACTAAGATTGGACTAAAGAGTGTCTGAAAACAAGTTTTAAAAACGTACCACATACTTTGCACATGATATTTTTTCCAATTAACTACACCTTTTTGCATATCTACTCGTAATAAGATTCAATTAAGTTGCAAATAGCGAAAATCTGTAAATACGTGGATTAAAAAAAACAAGCATCTACAAATAATAAACATCCTTTTAATTAACCCACTTCATGACGTTCGTCTTTATGCAAAAATGTCACAACGCGCGCAGGTTCTGACAGCGAGCCGCCTCCAGTTTTACAGTTTAGATCCCAGGCCTTTTAACTTGGAGCGTCTGAGTCATTAATGTCACTGATTAACCAGGAGCCTATCAATAATTAACTGTAAACAATAATTGCCCACACCCTCTGTCACAATCCGAAGTACTTCAACCTTCATTTAGATTCATTTGTGATCCGGAACAATGGGAGTCCTGCAGTGGCGTGTACTCAGTGGAAAAAACAGAAACAAATTGCCACTTTCCATCTCCTGCACTGATTGCCCTTACCTTTAAATACTGTCCACCGCTCCCACTGTGAGGGTGCAAAGGAAGAAAGCAATTTAATGTGAAAAGAGAGGCTGTTTTTTTTTTTTTTTTTTTCAATTCTCCAGGACAGTTTTAACAAAAAATTATTTCTATTTGTTAGCTGTCAGAAATAAAACAGTAACATTTCATCCTAGAGAGTTCTACCAACTACTAACACCGCAGTATGTAGACTATTAATTAATAATAAAACAATGTCTTTCTTGTTATTCCGGCATTGAGCAAAAAGAATTATATTCCCTTATAATGATTTAAAACTAGGCAGTGGGAATATCATGGATTATAAATGTTTCTATGCAGCATATGTTTAATATCATAAAGGCTGTAGTGGATAGAAAATATATTTCCCTACTATAAAAATCCACAAAATTCATTTATATTCATCTTCCTCCTTATGCAATTGCTTGTGGCCCTCATGTTTAAACTCTTCATACCTGCAAAATAATATATAACCATTATATATCCCAGAAGTCTTTTATTTTATGGCATAAAACAATGAAGTTGATGATTGTTGAAGTTCATTTAATAGCTTTATGACTTGTCCAATGTAATTTGTTTACATCCCAGCTTCAGTTTTTTTCAGTCCAGATCATCCTCGTCCTCCCTGCCGTACCTACCTGGTGTGAAGGGTGGAGCCTCAGGTTATGGGTTATTCATTCAACACCGTTGCTGTTGAGATTGACAGATATGGAAAGAGGAGGTAAGGGGAACGCATGCGAGAAAGCTTGAGAGAAGTGAAACACTGACTTTGCAATGTGAGCCAGGGAAAGCGTGCAAGGGTAGAAAAAAGAAAAATAGGCAATAGGTGGTAATTTTAGATGGGCTGCAGACTGTAGACAGTCTGGGAATCAAGCAGGTCCTGAAGCTGAAACTTCTCCACAGCTGAAGTGGGTATACTGGGAGCAGGCCAGGCTAATCAGTAGGCTCCTTTGATCCATGTGGCCTGACCAGGCTGGACAGGTGCTCATCTTCACTACTGATCAACATCTTCCACAGGTAAGGCTATCTGCTCTGCCAGGCTGTAGCTTTTTTACATTTTTTTTTGGCGAATTCCTATAGTTGCATGATACCTTATAACAACTGAAAACTTTGGATGTTATAGACGTAAGATTGTCATCACCTCACGATGTCCAACGAAGTCACGGAGGGAATTCAAATCATACCAGACTATTTCAGTATGCGTTCTGAGAACCCAGCTGTAGTTACACATTCCCATGAATTATTGATAAAGCAGGAGGAAGTGTACAGTGCAATGGCTGGATCAGTATGATGATCCAGCCATCTTCCTGCTTTACAGCTGAATAAAATACAGACACATCCAAGTGTAATTTTCTGCACATATAACTCACTGAATGTTGTTTATATTGGCTGCACAGGATATTTTAGTGGTGTAATTTTGTGCTTGCATGCAGGAACTAAAATTTATTTATAGAGTCTTTCTGGATTGCACCTGCCTTGTGGTTTTCCTTTAAGGTCTGCTTGTGTTGGAGGTTATTGCCTCGATCTGTCCCTTGGTAGTACTTCTTAATAGCATTTGGTTCCTAGAAAGCTCAGAAAATGTGTTTGTGTGTAGCTGTCTAGTTAATAAAACGCTTAAAGGCAAATCCTTGTAATTTTGCAGGATGTAGTGGAAGTTTTTTGTTTTGTTTTGTTTTTGCACAGTCTGGTGGCTGTTCAGCAGCAGGTTTGCGCATTTTTGTTTCCTCGGTTAAAACATATGATTTTAGGGATTTATCTAACTCCTTGCCATCTTCTGAGAGCCCTCAGATCTCCCCGCCACAGTCTGCTGCTCTGTTGCTCTACAACTTTATGATTAGCTTTAACTTCTCATCTAATCTCGGAGTTGTCCAATGTGCAGGGTGAGGCAGCAATATATTCGGGGTCACGTGAACTGCGCTGTGATCATGAGGAAACAGGTGGGTTTTTTACTGACGACCCGTCTTCAGTTTATTGGTCAAATTGCCTAGGGTTTTAAACAACTTCCACTTAGCTTTTGTCTATAGTAACGTAAAGATCCTTCTGAAATCTGTGGGAAAAATAACAAAATAAAACAACATATGTACAGAGCTGATATCTGTTGCATAAAAGGAGGAGCTTAGGAAGTGCTTTTTCCCTTTTTCCTTGGTTAGTTTCAATTCGAGCTTTTATTAGCAGAACTTTATAGTGTCATATTTCTGTTCCAGCACGCAGTTAAAAAATAGACGTAAACTCTGGAAGAGGTTCTTTACTTTGCAATGTTTTATCACTTATTAGAACTGCAAAGGGCCTCCATTAAAAGCTATCAGGAAGCACCCTGTTGACTATCCATCATTAGCTTGCATTATTCAGCTGGCTCACACTGTTTCACAGGCAGTGGTGTTGATTTGTCGGAAACATGGTGAACACGCACACTTCAATCAATTTCCCCTTCATACTTTTTTTCAGGGCCTACAGTCTTATGAAAACATCAGGCCATCTGAAAGTTTAACAAAGCTTGATCAATTTGGGAGGTTTTTGGCAATGCAAATGTCCAATAAAAAATGGTGTGAATAGATTTAGATATCTCCACCTTCGTTCTTGCTCAAAATTATAGGAGAGGATCTTCAGCTTATTCTCATTTTCGCAACACTGCGCATGCGCCACCTCATCTCCAGTAACGCCCCCTGATATCGGGAGCGCGCACGTCCTCAGCACATGCAGTCTGTTTACATCTGCGGGACCACAGCCTATGGCGCCGCATCGGACTTATTACAGAATTGATTGCTTTTACAGCAATGAATTAGCTACCAAAAGGTTATTTGTTTAGGAAAACGCTTGTACAAGAATATTTGACAGTAATTAATGATTATTAGTGATAAATAATCACGCCATTGGGTAGTAATTCCTCATAAAGGCTGCACAGCTAGCGTTTTCTGACGGACCCTGCGTAGCGATTACCACCCTTGTGTCAAATCAACACAAATCCTTCTAAATGAGCAGGTATAAGCACATTACCTGTCTAGCAGAAGCTCCACGACGAGTTGATCGGTTTTGAATCCCTTTTCGGCTTTCAATGCCTTCCACCGCACAAAGCAGTAATCTCAGAGATAAACTCGTGTTTTGGTCATCTCTCATCATTGTAAAATGTTTAACTTTGTGTGTGCTGGCTACTTGGGATGGGAAAAGGAGGGACCTTTCATGTTGCGATCTAACCACTCCTAGACGGTTCGTAACGTGCACACACCTTTTTGAAAGCAATCTTAGTCCATACTCTCCTGTCATGTGTGCTGTGCAAGTTGGAAGTGGGATGCTGTAACATCATAAAAGCTACCGCCTTCTAGTCCTGAAAATTAGCTTTTGCTTAGTGATTTCATAACATGGCTCATAGATGGTGCTGAGAGCTGCAGAAAGGGTGATTCACCAAGCTTCCGGATGGCAAACTCCAAAGGCGTCAAAAGTCATCTACAACATCTGGGAGGAGATGGGAACCGACCATGTTTTTCAGCTTGGGGAACACATTGAGGAGACACCGTTTATTGTCTTTTTTTAATAAAATGTATTAATTCTGTTCTTGTTTGAGTTAATGGACTTGTGGCAGATTTTTTTTCTTCTAGGTTTACTGATGGGTGGGCTTGGGTTGAGTCTTGTGAGCTTGTGTGTGTGTTATGTTGTCTTTGACTAGTAATGAAAGGATGTACTGGAGCAACCTCTCAAAACTAGAGGCTTAATCTTAAGGGATTCATCTTCCATAATATATATATATATATGTATATATATGTGTGTGTGTGTGTGTGTGTGTGTTTTTGCTCCTGCCACACTAAGTGGAGCGGGGGACTATTCCAAGATAGCGGCCCCACATCTCGTCAGCGCCAATAGGTAGCCACGGTTGATTCAGCCTCTATTCTTTATAATATCTATGCCTTTCCCTGTATCAGTTGTCACGCTGGCAGAAATTGCTGCTCCTTGATTGGATAGCTGGTTGGTGAGTGGGTGAGCACAGGGTTAGTGGACAAGTCAATAAGCTGATTGGCTATTCACTCAGGCGTCGAAAAAGGGTGAAAATTCGTACTTGTATTTTGAGATTTGTACACTTTCTATTTCAGATTTACAAATTTGTAACTTGAGATTTGCAAACTTGAAGGTTGGAATTTTTTTTTTTAAGTACAAATCGTTTTTACAGATACAAATCTTTTTTTTTAAGAGGGCAAATCATTTTTTTACAAGTACAAATTCATTCTGACCCTTATTTGATTCCATAGCTTTAATCTAAAAAAAAAACATGCAAAAAGTGAACAAACTATGAACAAACCTAAATAAATAAACGTGCAGGCCTTTTTAGTTAGAAATAGACAGTTAGCTTTTGATTTTCAAGGCAGATGAGCCAAGAGGAAACATTTGACATAGAGAGAACATTGACAAAGACCAGGATTTCTAGAATAATGTCATTTGGACAGAGGTTAAAAATACATTTGCATTTGATAACTAGGAAAGAATGTCACATTCTGCCCTGTTGGCTGTGGTGTGTTAGGTCTCCCACTTCTCCGCAGCACCTCTTCAGCTCCAACCTTCCACACAGGCTCAGCCTCAACTGCAGCTCATCACTGCGAGTCAGCCAGTCAGCATTTAAGCAGCAGTGTTTCCTTCATTCCGTGCCAGATTGTCATTGCAGCATGCACTTCATTCCAGCATTGATTCTTGATTTAAATTCTCGGTTTCGACTCCAGCTTGCCTCTGACCACGTCTTCTCGTCTCTGCCCGACCTTCTGCCCGTCCACGACAAGCCTTTTGTCTGTCCCCTTCGGATTTTGTTTGTTTGGCTGATAACCAACCAAAGCGCTCACCAGCCTGCCCGCTTCCTGTTGGTGTCTGGAGCCTACCAAGGCCTGTCTTCTGCTGTCAGGTGAATTATCAGCTTGTTGCCAATGCTGTGAGGACTCAAGAGTCTCCTCGTTTCCTGTTGATGCCTGGAGATGACCCAAGACTGTTTCCTGCGGCCAGTTAAATTACCTGCTTGTTGCTATGTCTAAAAATAAAGTATTTTAAACTCTACCTGACGTTGTACTGCTCTTGGGTCCTAAAACCAGTTCCTTGACAAAGAAGGCATATACGTATAAATGGTAATCAGGGAATGTGCTTCATACTCCAAGGTTGTAGGTGGGAGTGTCATGATGTTGTGGTATTTTAATTCAGCAGCACCTGGTTTAGCTCACCAACACAGACTCCACCACAGTGTTTCCCATTATCCAATATGCTTAAGACAATTTGAAAGATTTATTCATTTTTTTTTCTTAAACTGAAACAGATCTTGATCTAATTGAGTTGTGTGTAAAATTGAAAAAGGATTGAAAGATACTGAACATAAGGAATTTAGAAAATGTCCTCCAACCAGCAACATAAAATATCTCAATGAAATAATTTCAACCGAAAAAGTTTGCTAAATTGGATTCTTGTTATTAAATCAATCAATTTTAATTAGACAAAGATATGTCAAACATATGGCAGGGTGATCATTAGCACGTAATGCAGAGATATTTATGTAATGGGGGTGTAATTTTATTTTTTCATTGGAATCTTTCTTATGTATTATCAGCAGTTGAAAGCTATTACGTATCTTCAAGCTATTTTATATTATTGTTAGTATTAAAAATTATCTTCTGTTTGTAGCCATGGAGAAACAGCTGGAAGAGCTAAAGCAGCAGTTGGAAAAACAATGTATACTCAACAAAGACCTGCAGAGGGAAAACAAGGACCTGGGTAAGTACAGCAAACAGTATTGCACAATTAGATCAATTTGCATTCAGCATGAACTTAAACAGCTGTAATTTTTGACGATGTCTCCGAGGTTCTTAGTAACTGATTTAAAGGTGAAGACCGTTTTATACTCAATGTAAAACAAGGCGTGAGATTAAATTTATGGCTGCATGAGTGTTTTCACATGCTTGCACAAGATGAGGGATTGCAATAAAATTAATAACCTCACCATTTTATGGCACATATGTTTCACTAAATTTGAAATTTTTATATTATTTTACAATTGAATTTAGCTGCAGTCACCTGGTACTGGTGCTTTGATCAGTTTATCCTATGCGCAGTGGCTAAAACAAACTACCACTAGCAATACAAATAAACCGCAATGAGTTTCTCTTTGTTTTGCACTGTCAATTCTTTACTGACATGTTGGAGAATAGAGAATGTTGTACAGAACTTTATCTGTTTGTTAGTGATCAATAAATTAAGATAATTGTCAGAATTGAAAATAATATTTTACTATGCCTAATTCTTACTAATTGTAATCCATACACATAAGATTTTAGTGTTGGAGTTGGTGGGAGACCTCTAACTTTTAAATTTGGAATTATGATTTATAGGAACTTCTCTGTTAACTTTGAACCTAAAATCTAAAACATGTGACACAAAACCAGGGAACTATCCTGTAATACATCCATCCATCCATTTTCTGTACACCCTTTGTACCTATTGGGGTCGGGTGGGTCTGCTGGCACCTATCTCCAGCTTACAACGAGCGAGAAGCAGGGGTACAACCCGGACAGATCGCCAGTCCATCGCAGTCCTATAATACAACTTTTTTTTATTTTTATTTTTAATTTAAACATTTAACATCACAACTGTAAAAAGCTTTCATTTTCATAATGCAAGTTGATGTCTCAGTTTGCTGAACCGGGAGAAGTGCCTGTACCTGTCATGCTGCAGGTCGATGACTAGATGCAATCTGCTGGGTTTCCTTAGATAAAATAAAAAAACTGGTATTGTGAAGTGCCTTGGTACCACATGTGTTGTAAATCGTCACTACATAAATATGGTGGATAACTGAATATTATGTCACAATCAGGTAGTATTTAGAATGTTTCTGGCTTTATTGATGTGGTAGTTTTTATAAAAAGGTTCAGAGCACCCGACTTACATAGTTTTTATTGTCAGACATTGGATTGATTATGTTATATCTTTTTACTGCACAGTATATGAATAGTTGTCAAACTTCCATTGAAATAAAACATGAGAACCACGGTTATATAAACACTGAATAATATTTAATGAAGTTCCATGTAGATTCTAACAAGTCACTGATTTAACAGGTTGTAATAATGGTTGTAAGGAATGGATGAAGGGTTGTGATGGGTCTGCTTTACATCCAACTACTACTGTGGTTTATAAAAGACTTTGTGCTTTTATAGAAAGTTGTAATAAAAGAGTGCAATAGAATGACATTGGTGTCTTCAGGAAATGTTGATTATTAGTCAAACGGCTTTAAAAATATAATTAATTTAAAAAAAACAGACTTTGAGCACTTTTTGTGACCTGGGATTATGGGACCTAAATATTTTTGGTAATTTACAACACAGACCTATAGACCAGCTGACCATTTCAGCATCAGTGGGAACCAACCTACCTTCAAGTAAATAAATTTTTTTTAAAATATTTTTAAGGATACTATACATTCAGTTCTAGTATGCTGAAACATTATTTCCACCTGTTTCTAATAGCAATGGCATTGTTAACCCAGCTCATTAGGGCAGTTACAAAATTGAATCCAATAGGTTTTCAATGGTATTTCTGCTGCTTAAAATATAAAGTCTGTTCATCTTCCTGTTTTCTTCTATTGAGGTTCTTCCTTAGCCCTCCTTTTTTCGTGGTGAAATTATGTTCCCAGGTTTTTCCTTAACGATCTTTCTTTTTTTTCAGAGGAACGGCTAAAAGACAAGGAGAAACTTTTGCAGGAACTCCAAAGCCAGTACCATGACCTCGGTATTAAGCCACACATGTAGCTGCTCACATTGGTAAAGTGATCGTTATTGATGATCTCTGATCTTTTGCTTGTTTCCCCTCCTTAGAGTTTCCTTCCCAGGCTGCCAGTGAGGCAGAGCCTGAGTTCAGGAAGAGTCGTGCAGCGGTTATCGCTCCTGAACCAATTCAAGAGAAGCTGGAGATTTCACGCAACATGGTCAAGAAGTCTGGCAGGTCAGTGATCGGAAATGCTCACTACATCTGCCAACTGTAACTCCCCAGGGCGTTTTAGATCCAACTAGGGCCCTTTTATTGCTTCTTAATACTTAATCAGTCGTTTTACATTAAATATTACTAAGAGTAGCGATTTTCCAAAAGTAAAAGATTTCAGACCAGGATTCTTTAAATCCTGGCCTTCAACTTTTAGATGCGTTTCTGCTTCAACATAGTTTAGTAAAATAATCAGGACAAGCACGATTCTGGAGAACATGACTCTGTACAAAAGAAGTGCTTCACCAATTTAGGTGAATCTAAGTCCATAAACTGACCTCGAAGTTCATCTCAACAACATTTGAAAAATCGAAACCAATAAATTGTATAGAGAAATTGAGAAGTTTTAACTGTTTTTTTGTTCCTCCAAGTTTAAAAACTATGGAAGATCGGTGTAATTATAATTAGAATAAGAAATTAAGTAAACAGGTAGGATAAAATATTTTAAACAAAAATGTGAGGTTCCCTAAAACAACCTTTCTTTTCAAGTAATAGTTTTTTGCGCTTTCTTTTGCATAAATGAATGCATCGGTTTGCAATGATATGGAGGGGATCAGCCTGCAGTGTTAGAGAGGTTTAAAAGACGCCCAGCTTGCTTTGACAAGTCGGTTGAATGGTTCAGCATGTTTGTTGATTGGTTGTCTCAACGAGAACTATTTGATATCTAACATTAAATAGGACATTTTGATTCTACAGTGACACAAATCTGATTGTTAAAGCCATCCAAAAGAACGACTTTCTGAGCCGCCTGGATGATGAGCAAATTGCAATGATGGTGGATCTCCTAATGTCATCACACTACAAACCTGGGGAAGAAGTCATTAAGGAGGGATCAGAAGGAGACAGCATGTACATAGTAGCAGGTGGGATAGTGTTTCTATATTGAGCCACTCTACGTGCAATGCTAATGTTCAACTTCACCTTAAAAAATAAACATTTACTTCAAAATTACCAGAAAGCGATGCGAAATGTTTTTCTTTCCTTCAGCTGGTGAACTCATGGTGACCCAGTCAGGTCGGGACCTGAGGACTCTGACGAAAGGAGATGTTTTCGGAGAGTTAGCCATCCTTTACAACTGCAAACGGACAGCAACGGTCAAAGGTTAGGCAATGTATAATATTTACCATCCCTGACATTGGTTTTTAGTTTTGTGATTGCGTATAAAACTGTTGAGGGTTCACGTCTGCTCTGAAAATTGGAACAGCATAAGTGCATACGGCACTTGGGTAACGGCAGTTACTGTATCTTCGTTTTTGGTGTCATCGTTGTAGATTTTAATGTAATGGACAAATAGCTCTAAAAACTCCATCATAACAAGATAATAAAAAGTTTTGGAATGAGACTTTCAGAATATTGCAGCTGGCACTTCTATGTAGCTTAAAACCATGGTAAATAATAGTAAAGTAATGAACTAATATGCGAGAGAATTTAAAAATGTGCATACAGAAATGTACTCCTAAGACGTTGTATTTAAAAATCTTCAAAAGCTATCTTATGATTTTTATTTATTCTGAGTAGAGTATAAATAATAAACAGTTAAATTAAAGAATAAAAATAACTTTTTGGTAGAGAAGAAAGAAAGAAAATAAGAAAGAAAGAGGAATTCTGGCCTATTTTTGATTTTGATGCCCGACTATTATCTGAAAGGGAAGATTAGTAGAAAGAATGAGTTAAAACTGTCAGAATAACAAGGAAAGTTTTGACAATTTTAAAAAAGCCTTTTTTTTGTCAAATTATCATGAAATAAACCAGAAAATTTTAAACTTGTACATGCCAGTAAAAAAAAAAGTTTGGATGTTTAATCTTTAATGTATACAAGTTAATTTTTTACAGTGGGATTCACGCACTTGAGCAGCATTCCCGTGAAAGCGGACAGGAAAGTCCAAAAGCTGAATCTTTAACTGTTAACCATGCAGCTGTAACAGCTGCTACTGAGTACGGAAGAGTAAAGACAGTAGTGAATGAAAAAGCTGGAAATCCTGTGTTTCCATGATGTAATTCAGAATTGTTTTGACCGTGTTGTGTGAAACAGCCAGGACGCATGTGCATCTGTGGTGCATGGAGCGACAGACCTACAGAACGATTACAACGAACAAGTCAAAGAAGAAACGGGAGCAGCTCATGGGTTTCCTCAAGACGTGAGTTTCCCAATCCTCAAGTGGATGTGTCATCTATTTTCCTTTTAAGAAAATATTGACTTCAGCTGATTCGTCCCTGGATTGTCCTTTCTTTTATGACTTCACTAACAGATTCATGTGTTATTCTGATATTTTAACAACATGCAATAGGTCTCATACTCTGAAGGACCTGAATGATGCACAGTTGTCTAAAATTATTGACTCCATGGAGGAGGTGTGTAACTTTATGTGATTTATTTCTTTTGAAAACTCAAACTACTTTAAATATGTACTAAAAACACATGTTTGGAGAAACGCGATCGTTACATTTTTCTGCGTCTGTTTTTTAACAGGTCAAGTTTCAGGATAAAGACGTTATCGTTCGAGAGGGAACAGAAGGAAATACTTTCTATATCATCCTCAAAGGAGAGGTAATCTAATATGAAAATAGTTTTTGTAAACCGGACTATAAATTAAATAGTGCACCCTTGTACTGACTTTTCTTGTCCTCTCAGGTTCTGGTGTCCAAGAATGTGAATGGACACCAGAAGCAGATCCGCAGGATGGGGAAAGGAGAGCACTTTGGGGAGCAGGCCCTCATACGGTAAGCATGTTGAGCCTGCCTGAGGATATTTACTTATTTTGCCCATTTGTTTTTTCTGAATTGCTGGCAAAATCTGCAGATTTTTTTCCTAATGTTTTGTTGACTTTAATGATATAAACAAAAGTCTTGAGCTTTTCCCTGTGTTGCACAATGATTTTAAATGCAAATGTGCTCGCATAAAAGGGCTCTCACTGTGTTGCATGATGTGAATAATACACCAGAATATAACATAACAGCAATGTCTTAACCACATGGAAGGGACAATGCAACTCTAATTAATTGAGTCTTGTAAAAAAAATTGCCCTAAAACACTTTGAAATAGTAAAAAAAATAAAAATAATTGGCAATTGTTATTTAAGATGTTTAAAGTTATTTTCTATTTCTTGATTTATAAAAACTAATATCATACTAACAACAGGCAGACTTAAAGATGTAATTTTGCTTTGTTTGTGTTTTCACAGCGAGATCTTGAGAACTGCCACCTGCACTGCTGATGGCCCTGTTACATGCTTCTCAATCGACAAGGAGTGAGTCTGAAATAACGCAAAATTTTATTCATTCATTTTTATAAAGTGATTTGCCTCTGGTTGTCACGACTATTCTGTTTTATTAAGGGTTTTTGAAGAGACGATTCCAGTAGAGCATCTCCAGCTGTTTGATGAGTACATATCTCTTTACCTCTAAGAATCCAAAAGTGCAAAGTTCGGATAGTGTCCAGGTTAGTTGTCCTATCATGTTTTATCTCTTCTTCTGCTTTTATTTATAGCTCCAAAGTGATGCAGGAGGCTCAAGCGCCTGAAAAGTCAACGTAAGCGAACTTGAATTCCTTCAGGACCTGCAGTCTGGAAAAACATGTAGTATGTTTTGAAAATGTATCTAGTGGTAAATACGCTGCTCTGGAGGCATTTCCATAATGACATACGTTTTTGAAATAAAAATTAACAATGTTGCACCACTTGTCCAACGAAACGTAAGAAAACTAGGATCAAAAACTAGAAACCTTTTCATATTACATTGAATTTAATCACTTTTCACAGAGTTTGTCACCCACAGAACAATGCATTATAATTTATATTTTTTATATAATTTTGACAGGAATATTTAGTTGTTTATTTTACTTTGTTTTTTTATTTTTTATTTTTTTAAGTTCTTTAATTTAAAGCTAAACCATTACGCTTTCTAATGCCAGCATATCATGTACGTTCTTCTTTCCTGAGCCTCCTTTTATGTTAGTGACATTTTTTATTATTATTAGTGGTCAGAGTGGTCAAACCTTTAGATATAAAAGCAGCAGAAGGTGTTGCCAAAGAAAGCAGTCTAACTTCTAGGTCAGCAATAATACCGTTCCACACGTTCTCTGTGGTGAACAGCTTGAGAATATCCAAGAGTGGTTTCACCAAAAAATTCCAATATATGGTGCAGCAAACAGACTATATGAGTATTTCCTCCTGCAGGTATTTTTAAAAATGTATTTATGTCATGAAGGCTACAAGTGGTGTGTTCTTTTCAGCTTTGAGTGTTACTCAGCTTCCATCTCAAAAATATATGCTTGAATCAAACAAACATAGCTAATTAGGATGAATAGATGTTTTTCCTTCTATTAAAATCCTAGCTCCACACTGAAGATTAAGGATCTGGTTCCGGTTCTGTATCAGGAGGGACGCTACCAAGGGGATCCTGTGACACTTGGAGTTGGAGGATTTGGTCGTGTACAGCTTGTAAGTAATTTTTTGATTCATTTTATACATGTTTGGAAGAATAACATATAAAAACCGATTAAGAAATCTATAGACAGCTAGTTTAATGCAATTTTTTTTTACTTTCATAAAAATGACACACAAAAGCAAATTATGGATTCTATTTGACCTCAAGTTTGCTTAAGAAGTTTCCACTCTTGAAAAGTAAACAAAAGCAACGATGCCTCTATTTTTTTTTGAGCTCAGATGACCACAGTGAATCATGGGAAATACTATGCGGTGAAGCGAGTCGGCAAAAAGCAAATCGTTGCCAAGAGGCAGGAGGAACACATGCTGTTTGAAAAGAAGATCCTGAAAGCCATCCAGTGTGACTTCATTGTGAAGTAACTGCTGTCCAAAATATGTCCTGCAGCTTTTCAATATTTGAAATAGCATTATTGTCTACATTTGTTAAATCACACCTTTTTGTACTCTCTGATTTTTATAGGCTGTACGCAGCATTTAAAGATACACGGTACATCTACATGGTGATGGAGTTCTGTGGTGGTGGCGAGATCTGGACTAAACTTAAAGAAGTGTGAGTTAAACAACAAATGCTGTTCTGGTGAAAAAGAAATGTAGTGAATGATTGAACAAACGAATCAAAAAATGACTAAATGAATGAATTTATTCATGTAATCTTTCATGGAGGATATTTTATATTTTTAGGGTTTGTTAAATTAGATTTAATCGCATAATTAGGCCACCAATAAAAAAACAACACACACAGGATTAAATTCATCCTGTGGTGTTCTTTGTTTTCAAAGGGTCTCTAAAGTAAAGCCGTAAAACAAGTTAGGCTAATCCGTATGACTGAAAGTTTATTAAGACTGCCAAAGAAGTTACTGAAGCATATAGTTTATCCTTTAAATCTCTGATTTGACAGAGGACGATTTGATGAACACTTTGCTGTGTTCTGTACTGCCTGTGTGGTGGAGGCCTACGCTTACCTCCACAAGAAGAGCGTCATGTACCGAGACCTTAAGCCTGAGAACCTGATGCTGGACATGAGAGGCTATATCAAACTGGTGGGTCACTGATACCTTTGTGCTCATTAAAATCTCAGAATTCATTATAATCTGCATGTGGATTGCTTTTGGCGCCATTACCTCTGGTCTGTCAATCAGGTTGACTTTGGCTTTGCAAAGGAACTCATACGTGGTGAAAAAACCTACTCATTTGTGGGCACTCCAGAGTATATGGCTCCAGAGATCATCAAGAACCAGGGCCATGACTTTGCCGTGGATTTTTGGTCACTTGGCATTCTTATCTTTGAGCTTCTGGTGGGAAGGTAAGCACAGTTAACAGGATCAATGCCTCGGAGGAAATTATATCGTACTAATTTACAGATACAGCTTGAACTAATTGTTTTTTCATGACAGTTAAAGTCAAAAAATAGTGCATAATTGCAGGTTGGAATTAAAATAATACATGTTTTTTTAATTTTATTTAAAAAAGAGAGTAAAACATGTGCTTTGCATTAGATATGGCTGTTGTCATTGTCTCTGTTCCAGTCTCAAATCTTCTGCAATCTATAACAAGTTTCCCTTTGTATACGAAAAGAAACACATTCCAAACATTGCAAACACACTTGACGCCGCCTCCACTGTGCAACATTGCATGCGTTGACTAGGGGTCTTCAACCTTTATAATCTTATGGATAATTCAAATTTTTTATTCCTATTGTTAGATTTAAAAATAAAGAAAAACATGACAATTATGCAGAATGTAGATAAACAGTAAATTAACAGGTAGTGGAAAAGGAGTGATTACTTTTGCAAAGCATTTTAAAGAAAAAAATGGTCAGTTTTGAAAAAAAATACCAGACGATGGCAGCAGAGATAAAGGATTGATGTCACCTTAAGTTTTGACATGAGTTTTTTTTTATTGCTACAGGAGTTTAATGTTTTACCATTAACTATTTGTTTTGTTTTTAAACCCCAGTCCTCCATTTTCAAGCTCGGAGCCTCAGAAGATTTATTCCAAAATTTTGGATGGAGAACTCAAGTTTCCACCTTACCTGAGTGAAGCAGCGAAGTCGATCATCAGCAAACTGTGCAGGTATGCAGAGAATAATTCAACGAAAGCAATCGATTCTTAACAATAGTCAGTTTTTACATTAATATTTCACTCTAATGGAGTTGATATGTGAAGTATCAGTACACAGGTTAGAACGATGTAGTTGGTTGTTTGTTGAGCTTATGCAGTTTCTGATTGACTGTCTCTCTGAACGCTTCTGACAGACCTCGGCCAGGTCAGAGGTTAGGAAACACCAAAAATGGAATCAAAGATGTCCGACATCACAGGTAACTATAGCAACATGTTGTCCTCACGAGTTTGAAAATCTGTTCATCTGTCATTTCCTACAGCCGACACTGTGCATTAGACATTAGCTTTATGCTTTTGTACTGAAAACCAAAAGCGCACTGTACATGACAGGTCAGAGTTCACAAATCTTTTCATAGAGCAGTGAGTGCATTTACATTTAGTAAGTGCACGTAATGTGTTAAAGCTCAGATTTTTTACCAAAAGGCATTAGAATATGCACATAATTACATAATTTATGTGCAACCCAGCCATGTTTGATTCTTTACGGTATGGCCGTATGAGAGTTTTTATAAAATCACATAAATTCATTCTCCATGTGATTTAAGAGTCTGCTCAAGTATTTATATGCTTTAAATGAAGCAATCTCTGTGTCTCTGTTTTTAGGTGGTACAGCAGTATGAACTGGCACAAACTGCGTATGGGTCAGCTCGATGCTCCAACCATACGTCTCATCCGCAAGGCAAGTCAAGACAAGACAAGAAAACATTAAATGGAAAAAAAAAGGACTTTCAAAATTGTCATTACACAGAAGGAGTTTTTATTGATGAATCAAATAAATGTTTTCTAGAAATTATCGGTTTTTGGTTACTCAGGGTATAAGCCTATGCAAGCCTCTGTGTTTACAGCAGTTATGGACATACCAACTTTAATTATGGATTTGTTGTACTAAAACCATTTATAACATCTGAAATTGAATAAAGAGCACAGTGAAAAGAAATGAAGGAAATCCAATCCACTAAGTGGTCAATTAATATTTCAGCAAAAAGAAATAATCACGTTAAACTTTAAAATATAAGCATCCGTCATTAAACACAGAGGCTATGAAACCGGAAATGTATTTTAGCCATGAGGTGGACCACATAAATACACAATGTTTTTAATCTTTCACATTTGCAAGAAAAGAACAACTGAAGCACATCGTGTGACATATCTTGTGAACTTTGGATGTCGCTTATGATTCACCGAAGCTTTATAAATTATATTTCTCTCTCCTTTTTGTTCAAAAGGTGTTTCTTTCTCAAGTATCCCAGACTAATATTAAACAATAGTTTTCAATTAATTTGATATCCTGAATAAGAAAGCCAATTGCAGAACTGCCTCACGTTCACTTTTCAATTTGGCTGCAGCTCCTGTTAAATATAGTGATGGTTGCAGATATAAGTCATGTTATTTACTGGAACATCTCGTCTTACTGTGAAGAGTTTAGCTATGGCTTTCCAGGGGTTGTTCTTGTGTGTTTTATATTAACTACAGCAGATTGTTTGACTCGGATGATGAGCAGATTCTGTTCCCTGCAAGAATCTGAGCTTTGTAAGCACTTAAGTAAAATCGTCTTGCTTTGTGAAGACATTTGATTTGTTGAGTGATTTTACTGACAAATGCCAGAATTGAGGGCATATAAATATTTATTGAAAGCCCTCTGACACCTGAGCCCATCTGCAACTGTATTGTGAGATCTTTATCAAAAATAAGTCATAATAAGATTTTAATGCGTATTCTTTTGTCATAACAAATTTTAAAGCCACATATTTGCCAGTCATTGTGATTACACAGGTGAAAGCCTTTAAACCTGTTATTGTAATCAATCTTTGTTCTCTTCCAGGGTCCCTGCTACATCAACTTTGATAAATTTCCTCAGGACCACTTAGTGGCAGAAGAGGAGTTTTCTGGATGGGACCGTGACTTCCAACAGTAAAGCGTCAGTAATAAAGAGTGGACAGTATTCCCATACCAGCCTTACGAGGACCCAAATTAAAGCGGCTGACCTTAATTTATTCAGCTCCTAGAGGGCCCAAAGAAGATTAATGCTGCTGGGTATTGACATATCACACAACACATTTCTTACCAAATTTTCACACCCATTATGCTGAAGCTGCAGTAAATCATTGTGACAGTATGTCCTGAAGCTCTTCTGGTGCAGTGTTGAAACACAGAGATCCATCTCTGCAGACAAGGAGGAGGTGTTGAGACAAGATGTAAGGGCTCTGCGATTTCATGTTCAGCACAAAGATATTTCATAGCTGATGAATAAGTGTTAAATTCAGTGATAATGCCAGGAACACTTACCCGTGGATTCAAAGCTTCAGATCCATGGAAGGATAAAAACAAAACAAAAAAACAAAAATATTTCCGACCAAGCAGGACAATACGATGTCACAAATACATTTATGTTCAAAATAATAACCACTTTTTTAGTGGAAATACTATTTCTACATGGGAAATAACTTATTAGTAGGTGTAATATCCGATAAAAACCGACCCAAAAAGCTATAATGAGAAGCTGGATTAAAACTGGATTATTAATTGCAAGGATCGAGTTAAAAATAATTGCAGCATGTAGTTTATTCATTATGGTTGTTTATTATGTGTAAAACAAAAAAAAGAGGCGTTAAACATGTGGCTTTTATCTAATGGTGAATACAATGACGGTAGTACATTTTAGTTAGTGTTGATGCTCAGTAAAATCCATTGTTCCCAAAATTGTTCTAAACAACAGTTAAACTATTCATTTAAGAGAGGCTTTGTTGTGAAATTACCAACACAAAAAGAGTCGTGGAAGAAAACCAAAAACTACCATTCGGTGGAAAACACCACTGATAATCTGCTCCAGCTTCAGTGAAACAAAGCCAGTTACCTAAAAGCATTGCAGTAATTAGAAGACGTCATCTGAAAGTCCTGTTAAACATGTATTTAAAAAAAAATTTGGGTTGCAAACGAAGGACACATTGAGAGAAATCCCACAAGAACTTTGTCAAGCAAAGTAATTAAGAATCTTTCTTGGTTTAGAAGCTGCAAACAGGTTATCAGATGAACACAGTACACAACAAGGAACACTAAGCCTGTGTATTTATGTTTTTTCTAAAGTCACTCAAAATCAAACACTCAAGGGTTTGTCAGATAATCTGCACCACAGGCCCCTCTGACCACCACCAACAGGAAACATCTGTAAAGTGTTTTTGCAGTATTCCAACAGCTGGAGATAAAAGGGGGAATACCCACCTACTGAGCCACCATCATCCCAACAAATATTTCACAGTGCTTCAGGCTTTTTGTGGGATCATTAATCATACTATGGCGCAGGGCCTATTCATCAACTAGTAGGCCGTGAATCAGTTTTAATACATCACAAAGATAATCGAATAATGCCTTATTCTGACTATTTGATTGAGGTATTCAGCACACAATAATAATAGCAAAAAGCATCTTGGCTCCCAGATAAACAAGATCAACATAACAAAACTGCCTGCTAACGCTCTGAACCATAAGAGATAACTTTAAGAGAAAGCTTATGGGGTTAAATATGCTGTTTCTGAGGCAAAATAAAGAAATAAAGAACAAATGTGGCTTGGGGTGGAAGGCCTGTTCACGGGTCAAGGAAGTTGGTTGACTCCTTACAATTCAGATATTACGCAATCCCCAAAAGCAATGACTATATTGACCAAGATTAGTTTAGTATTCAACAATAAAGAGAAACATTCAAACTGTTGAATGTATACAGTAAATATTTTAGTTTGTAAAGAAGACAAGCAGACACTGTTTTATTCTCCGCACTTTCTATTGACTGACAATTATGAGCATTACTGTTATTTTAAAAACTAAAATGCTATTATCTTGAGCCCAACTGCTTTTACATGTTTATTTCTCTTAGAATCAATGTAGTTAAACCCCAGCCTATGTAAGAGCTTTTATATTAATAATGCTTTAATATTTGTAAATTTGTCATTTTTTTTCACCCATTCTTGACTTCTTCCTTTATGTTTGCACTAAACTTTGTGAACACATTTTGATGCAAAACTAAAATGGCTTCTGTTCTTAAATTCCCTGTGTTTGCATTTTGTCACTTTGAAACCTAAAATGTAAAACGCTTCCTATATTTTTCTGTTTAAGTTCTGACTATATCTCCCTCTCATCCTAGAGTGAGCAGGTACAGCACAAACAGATTACATGTGTGATTACAAACAACGCATCGGCGGTGGATTCTTGTTGCTGTTTGCAGGAAGGAATATGGCCTGATGTTATTGGTCAGTGAGAAATAGCCTGTGAAGGGAGTTTACCTCCTTTGTTTCACAATAATTGCAGCTGATTGTTTGGCTCAGAAGGTGAACAGCTGTCCAGCATGGCAGCAGGTTTTACTTTTTTAGGGAAGAGTCGCCCTGTTCCCTCCCAAATAATGCATGTTCCGAGTTTGCTGAGAGTACTTTTCCATATTAGAGAGCAGAAATTCACCTGAAAGTAAACATAGCTCGTAGTGGGATAGGACACATTAGCAGATGTTTCTTTTGTGCAAAAAAATAAATAAATAAATCGAGAGGTGGAGGTTAATACATGTGAAGCAATGACAGGAAGGACACAGAGCAAGCATATTTTGGTACAGATATCTTTACTGTGACCTGTTGTTACCTGTGGTGCGTTTGCACCAAGGGTGAAGACTGGTTACATGAGAAAACTCTAATTTTAGATTATGTTTTCATAATTACATTTATTTTTTTATCTCCAAAAACCCAATAAATTAACCAGTTTTATGCAAAACTACCCACAACTTCAACCATCTCTTAGAGCTAATCAGAACCAATCTGCTCCATGGTTTTTTGTTTTTTATTTCACAGTTCCTACTTTACTGCTATAGAACTAAAGATGTTTTAATAACTAATAAATAATAAAAGGTTGTATACACTACCATCGTACATCGCTTTATACACTACCATGTGCATGCTACATGAAGCACATGAGGGTAAGGGAACATGCTAATGACATTATAGCTAACATTAGCATTTATGTATAAGCTAATTTTGATGTATAAGTGAAGCTTAACATTCTTAATGCAAAAAAGTAGGTGTCACTCAACACGCTAATCAGTACCCACATAGTAATGATAGGATCTAAGCTAAAGTTAGCATTATAGCTAATATTTGCTACATGCTAACTTAAGCTTCATAGCTAAAATTAGCTTTTCAGCTAATGTAAGTATTTTAGGTAATATTTATTTAGACCGTACTGTCTGCATACTACATGAAACATATACGTGTAAGTGAACATGCTAATGACAACCTACATGTTAGCACTAGCATTATAGTTAGTATAAGCATTTAAGCAAATTTTGAAGTATCGGCTAAACGTTACACACTGAATGTAGACATTAGGTGTCATTCAACATTCTAGTAATTGCCCACATAGTATTGATAGTATTCAAGCTAATGTTAGCATTTCAGCTGCTGTTGGCTTATGAACTACCGTTTGTGTACTAAATAAAGTACATTTTAGTAAGTAAACATGCTGATGACAACCTACATTGCAACATTAGCTTTATTTCTAACATTAGCAGTTAAGCTAACTTTAACTAAACTAAAATCAGCACCCAGCAGACACGCACAACTGGCATTCACCTACAAAATTTCTTCAGGAATTTTCTAGTTTTAGATTAATATTCTGTTGAATTATCCCCTGTTCATGCAAGGGCCTCTAGACCAACAGTATTAAATGTCCTTCACCACCATGGTCCTTTATCTCAATATCTCATCTTTTTATCTCACACAAGGCCTGATTTTTCAAATAAAACACCCAACATTACTCTAATCATAACCAACCTCTTGATTCCAATGTTTAATGTAGAGTTTCGGTTAGGAAACCTAACTTTGTGCTTGTGATAGTAGAACAGAAAAAGCCATTTTCCTGACTTGCTTCCTAAACAACAGCTCAGCATGGACATAGTGTTTCACAATTTAGGGACAATTTGGCGGCTCAAGGTTTCCATTCTTCCCTCTTTCTTTCTCTCGTCTCCCTGTTTCAGTATTTTAAGACTTTGACTTTAGATAAGGACAATTCAAGGAATATAGTAACTGTTTTGGAGGCACTCTGAGGATTTTGTGACAGTCAAAGCATGCATCTCTGGGGAACTTTGTTTTCTACCCCTTTTGAAGTGTGACTGAGAGGAATAAACATTAAAGTGTAAATCTTTAATGTACAATATTATTTACAACCCTTCAATACTTATATTTCCCAATATTTTCTGATAAAATGTATTTTAGATGTACCATACCATATCATTTTTATTTAAACAGCCCTTTATGAGAAACCATAGGTTTAGCAATGTGCTGCCACCACAGAAGCAAAGATAAAATTAAAAAAGCATCTCAAAATGTAGAGACACAAACTGACTAAATGACAAAAGCCAAGGAGTAGAATTTGTTTTTCAATGATATTTAAAGGGATCAACTGTAAAAGGTCTAAACAATGAACCTACGGTATGTTTTGGAGCTATGTTATGATTCATAAATCACTAAAAGAGCTTGCTATAGGAAACATAAATGATTTAATGATGTTGAGCAAACTCAAAGTGGAGTCAATGTGCGAAGTTGACGGTCTGTAGACTACTCTGTTGCCATGACAACAGATGCACGTCTCTTTGATTCTGGAAAACCTGATATAAATAAACCACGACGGATGCATGGGAACTCATCACTGATGTCAGATTTAATTTTTAAAAAGATTTTTTGTTTCTGGCTTGGAAAGTCTAAACCAAAGTCAAACATGTTGGTAAAGGTCTCCAAAATGATAAAGCACAATTAATAACTACTGCTCCCCAGGCTCCAGGATTAATTATAAATGTTCAGGGGGCTATTTTCAGCATGGGTATTTGTCACTTTATGGTCCCCGGGATGCTGCGTTGAGAAAAGTAGTGAACAGTGTCATTCAACTTCTGCACATAACCATCACAACATTAAATGGTTATCTAATATAAAGAGTTGTTCCTAAATAGCTTTATTAAAATTATAAATTAAAAGCTCTATTCAGACAATTTACAGACAACAGCAGTGTTTTTATTATTACAGGTTTTACTCTTTAAATAGTCTGGGTTTAATTAACCAGATCTTCCATTTTGTCATGCCTTCTCAGCTAAGGGGTCATGAATAAATTGGATTTGGCGTTAACACTTAGGCTGATTAATTATTGTTTGCACTTCTGTTTAAGCTACTTAATCTCCCTGTGTTTGCTCTCTGCTTTGTTTGATCATTTGTTCCACAGATATGAGTGAACATTTCTGTTTAAGCAGGTCCTGGGAAAGTGGTTGTTGGTTTTTGCCAGTCATACATTAATTTTGTCAAAGAAATTGTAATTTCTACAATGTGAGACAGTAGACGGTGATGAAATTCTCATGAGTACTTTATATAACCACATAAGTCTGGAAATTTAATTTGACTATATTAATTGCAAGTACCTAAATGCAAGAAGAAGAAGAGCACGTTTTATATCGATACATCAGTAATAAAAGGGTATACAGCAGAACTGCGTTTTTACTGGGGTTTATCCAAATAAATGGGTGTCAAACATTTCACATAAAATAAAACAAGGTCGAAACAATCTGATATTAATTATATATATTGAATGATCAGTTCTTTTACTTTGAAAAAGACCAGGAATTAATGTATTTTTGATAAGAACATGTCACCTAAGATAGTTTGTACCAGAAGCCACTATACTTAAATCTAAAGCATACATTTATTCATGTTCAAATACATGTTTTATATACTGGTACTTACTGGTGGAAAACGTAATCACTAAAACAAGAACAAAGATGATCAAGCTTAATCTTAAACAAACATAAATTAATTGTAAACAAACCTATAGCAACTTCTCCGTCAACCAATTCTGGCTGTAGAAGCTGTAAACGGTTATCAGATACCTGATCGTTTTGTAGATGGTCTGTGCTTTCATTAATCTCTAACTAACTAAGATGATTAAAAACAAGGAAAAAGAGAACTATAAGGTACAGTTCATGCAGTGGTATCGAAACAAACTTTCCACCCAGATAAACGGTTTCACCTGTTTTGCAGAATACTTCAATCCATCCAATCGAGAGGTCATGTGCTTTCAATCCCTCTGGCCCATCTCTGGAGGTTGGAAATATTGGCACAACCTTGTTTCAGTCAGGCTCAGGGAGCAGTCGACAGAGGGAGAGCCACAGATTTGTTCCTCTCACAGCACGGGTGTTTGTGGTTGCAGTTTGTGCTTGATCTGAGGCAGCCATCAGCAAATGGACGGATGTATTGATGAAATCGTCCACATACAAGAATCAAAAGCGGAGACATTTTTTCTCTAGGATGGCAGGAATAACCCACAAAGGACTTATGAAGACAAATATTTTATCCAAAATAAGCTCCAGTGGTCACTTAGACAGCATGTCCTTGTTTAACTTGGGAACACATCTCTGTGATTTTGATCTGTTTTTTATTTATTTAAGAAGAATGATTTCCTATTTTGTATTTGTTAGCTTGGATTAGCAAATAATCTGTTTCTCTCTTACTTTAAACAAAATAGCTGCTTCAATTACAGGTAAACTGTAACTCAAAATATAGTAACTAAAGAAAACCTTAAAAACATACCAATAAAAAGGAAGCACAAAGATACACGATAACTAAACATACGCAAAGGAATTTGTTCAAAATACAAAAAACTAGTAAAACAAAATAAAATAGAATACAGAAGAAACACATTGACTGATGAATGAATAAATTAATGAATTATGAAGAAATGCATTAAAAACAAAATCCATCAGGCAGGTGAAAAAACACATGTATTTTAAGATCATATCAATCATTTAGATTATCAGAGGTGATGGAAAACATTTTTAAGACATTGATGGTTGTCATGTTTTTAAAATCTGGATTATAAACTCCTTTGGCAAAACAACAGAAAGAATAGTTTGATTCACTTCTATTCAATTCTTTCTCAGTATCTTATATTCATTCTATTTTTATAAAAAAAAAAAATTCACCAGAGGTGACAATAAAATGACAAACCTTTCTGGGTAATAGACACTTTTCACTCCTTCTGTAGTTGTGTATCTTTGCGTGAAGATAATAAAACCAAAATAGAACAATTTAAAGTGTAACCACTTATGGGAGCTGGTTTTGTCCCTCAAAGGTCACTGATTCCATTGTTTCCGTGTGACCGGACACCATTTTGTGCTGAATTTTTTCACAGAGATATGACTGTCGGGTTCATTCCTGAGATTTCCTGTGGGATTTCCGTGAATGCTTTCCTCTGCTAATCAAAGGATCCTTTCTTTGGTGTGAAATATTGTTGTTGAAAGATATCAAGACTGTTATTTAACTTTTTCCCCAGCTTTCACACCTGGTGATATGTAAAAAATCCAGAAATATTACATGTATGTTATAACTTATCTTTACCCATCCAGAATACCTTTTTTGCAATGCACATATTAAAAAAACCCACCTCTTAAAACACAACTGTTTCTCAATAAGTAGAAATAAATTACATTTTTTGGATAAAAGATCATTTAAATATGTCATAATTCTTGGTATTTGGACTTTAAATTTCATCAGTGTTTTGATAATTAGCTTATTATTTATATTTTTTTCTCAGTGCATTTCTCTGTGTGTTTACTTATTAGATTATTGTTATTTGTGTACTAGAGTTGCGTACATCAGATAAATCCTCATGATCTATTGTCCTGCAGTTTTAAGATGCATCCCTTCTTCAGCACAGCTGAATCAGATGATTGAATTACGTCTTAAGCAAGCCATCAGTTAGGCAAAGCCCTGGTAATGAGCCACTGTTTGAACCAGGCATGTTGGAGCAGAGATGCATCTAAAACCTCCATGACAATAGATCTCAATGACTATGATTGGACACCCTGTTTATATTAGTTTCAGATTTTTACATTTCTTTTATCCATGGTTTTCCTGTGTCTCGGCTTGTTTCACCTTCATCCCAGCTGTTTCACATCAACCAATTTTCCTCTGCCTGCACATCTCCCCAGCTGTCTCCACTTACCTCTGGTCTCTTTGGTTACTACACCCCTCATTCATCTCCTACAGTGTAGTTTAAGTGTAGTTAAGCAGGGTTGTAATTAAGAAAAGGGAACATGAATGTTAAATTTGACATATTAATACATGGGTAGAGACTGCTGAGGTGGAGTCAGTGATGCCCTGAGCAGATGCTGCTGAGCCAGCACAAGACAGAATAGGTACAGTTTCTTTAAGTTGGTCAAACTAAATGAGAGAAATTGAACAAAATAATAACATCAAAAAAGTTTGATACGCTAGTAGCAAATAAAATCTTTATCTAAAAACAATGCTATCACTCAATTGCTCGTAATGACAGCGTTTCTAAATGTTGACTCGCCCCTGGTTTCCAATAATAGGGAAATTAAACTACACCTAGATGGCAGCATCAAATATTGTATAATTAAATTGGTTTACATGAGAGTGCAAAAAATGACATGAAGATAGCAAAATCATTTGGCCTAGTCTAGTTTTCTGCATTGCTTTGGTTTTCCACTGGTTCCTTCTAATCTGGACTACTCTTTTTCAACAAATGAAAGTTGTTTTTTTTCACTGCAAAACCTCTCTGCACTTTTTTCGCAGCATTCATGTCAATAATATTTTACAATGCTTCTTGTTTTACTTGTATAACAGTATGCATGGGTTAAAAGCATAAACCATAAGTTAAGAACCCCTTAGGCTTATGAATAAATCAATGAAATCGGGCCATGAAGGGGGCCAGGGAGAACATAATTTTCCAAATGTCATTCCTTTTAAAGTACTAACTGTATAACCTGTCAGGACATGCAACACAAACACATAATCTACCATGACTGCCAATAATAATTAGGCGGCCAGACTGACAATAGGTTCCTACTTACCTGCAGGCACAATCAAGACTGCACGTGTAACCTTATCTAAAATATGATTTCACTCAAAGCAGTGAGAGATTATTTTGAGCTGGATAGCTCAATTGGAATGTCACTAGACTTCCAATCTAAAGCTCATGGGTTCAAATCCAGCCCAGGGCAAAATTACACCATAGCTTCCAGTGTGGGTCCTTAGGCAAGACCCCTTGCGCTACTGCCTTAGTTTTGTAGAACAATTGTACAAATATATAGCTCGACCCTCAAGTTACAATAAATTAAGGGTTATGGAACCATCTCTATGTTTCTGCAATGAAGTCACAAAGGTGTTTAATAGGGCAGAAATCTTTCCAACAGAGAGCTTGTAACGTCCGATTTGTTGCTTTGGGCTAAGGGAGCACAGCCTTTTACATTTGATCATCACACTAACATCTGCAGAGTTTCACAAGAGTATAACATCGAATGTCTCAGAATGTGCAAAAAAGTCCTAAACTGTAAACAAACAGATCATTATATAACATGAAAAATAAGAAACACATGTTTTATCCTTCGTTCCGATTAGTAACGCGTCAATAATAAATATGAATCAATATTAAACATGGCTTTTACATGTTGAGTGTTTGTTAAATGCCAGCTTATTAGGTTCAGGGACACCCATTTCTAAATATACCTTTTCATGCACCGCTGGGAGAACTGAAGCAGTAAAGGTCAGGATGTCATTTATCCTCCCAGTGTGAAAGGATATCCGATCTGCTGCCGCGTGGACACAAAAGGAAAAATTCAGCAAGAATCAGTGCAAGGTTAAAGAGTGAATGTTAGCTTTCAGGCCTGGTTTTTGTCTTTAAATTCAGATTGTAGATGAAGAAATTGTGTCTTTTTTTAGTCTTAACTTAATTTAAACTAAATACAGACGTAAACAGTGTGTAAAGCCAGGATGTTCTGCAGTGCAAAACCGAGGAAAGTAATTTGATCACATTGAAAGCATGGCAGCAACTGGAGTGTTAGGTAATAACTACTGATTATGCTTTCTGCTCTGTTTCTAATCTGTTGCAATACTTAATAATACAAATGATTATAAAAAAATATTTTGATGCTTGAGGTTGAGTTTTAATCCACATTTAAAAGACAATCGTGTGTTTTATGAGTTAGCATGTTCAAATTAATACTCGCTCTGGATTACTTGAAATCCGAAAGATCTGCCAACTTTAAAGTCTTAAAGTGGGTTCACCGACTGCTTTTTTGAAAACATATTAATGTATTATCTAGGTAAATTCTTTGTAGAGGAACAGGAAGGAAATGCAGGCTTCCAGAGGCAAGGAGGTGATGTTAAGGGAAATTATCTATAAACACCATGAGTGTGAAAAAAAGACCATTATGCAGGAAACACAAGGAGTTTCCAGAAGCTACTGAAAAACAGGATCTAATATAAACTACATAGTAAATCCCAACATAAAGTAGGTGTTACATTTGCCAAAAAAGGTCACTGAGTTTGAATACTTAAGTCGAGCACTATATAAAAAGTCTCATAAATGCTAGTGGTGCAAAAAAAATATTTCAATACAAGCTCTAAATGCACATGCAGAATGAAATAGCATCAGATCATCCATCCATGACAACAATAAGTATTAGAGTTCAATATGTTCGAGAAAAGGTATTGTCAAGCATGAGGTTCACACTGATCTAATGTTTGCTTGAGTTTTAGACAGAAAGTGCAAGTACAACCAAATAATTAATTAAAGAAAACACATTACTGCTTTATCAATCTTCTAGCTGACTTTAACTGACACTCCATCCTGGGTAGAGTATGATTTACCATGTAGTTAAAATTGTGTTAAAATGAATGTTTATCCTTGAAATACCTGAAATTTATCTTGTCCCTAAAAAGGAAAGCATACTGCATACGTTTTAAACAAATCTCAGTGAAAAAAACGATGTTGCTGATTTCTCTTGAATATTTTAATTTGTCTAAATGATTTTAGATCCAAATCAAAAATTAAGTTTGCCTTACAAAGAAAAAAATTATGTCCTCTGTTGTCTACAAAAAACACAGTTTAGCATAGTTTCCTTCCAAGTCAAACCCAAGTCTGCCTGTGAATATGAAATTAGAAAAGAAATTAAATTTAAAATGAAAAATGTGGTTGATATTTTTTGTCTTTATCTAAAAATTTCCCCAAAACTATCACCTTAAACATACAAAAAAACAAAAAAAAAAAACAGAAATATGATGATTTACAGTTAAGGACCACAAATGGCCTTACTTTATGAACCCTTCGAAAAAAAACAAAATAAAGGCTTGAATGTTTTTTTTTTTTGAAAGCACACCACCAGTCAATAGTCTGCAATTAACTAAGCGGGATGTTGTGATCACTGCAGCGCTGCTCAGTGGTACTTCAGGGGTGTAAAGAACCTGAATCTAAAAACTCAACAGGAGACAACATCACAGGGTCAACTCGATACTCAGGCAACCTGGACAATCTGTAGACCTGTCAGGTAAATTAACGCCCCACAGACACATGCAGCTCCTCATCAGTCAGAGTGTGAGGTAACCTTCCCTGCCGCTCTCGTTGAGATGCCGTGGTTGGTGGCTGAGTCACAGTCCGTCTCTGACATCACTGCAGACAGAATTACTAATAAACCAACAGGGTTCCAACCGGGCTCTCTCTTCCATAATGCCATACGTCTGTCCCTTATTTCAGAAGAAGCTGTGAAAAAGATTTGTTCTTCTGCTGGATTCTCCAATACTATTCTCAAAGACGTGCCAACAGAATCATGCACTGCGCCTGGATTTATCTAAAGTGAAGAGCTCTTGAAGATCTGAAGATGTGCTCACGGTCCTGTCAGTCTGATTACGGGGCAAGAAGGGGACGTTCAGTGTCACTCACATTATTTCTCTACAGCCATACAGTTACTGTCAGTTTGTATTAATTATCCCCAATACAATGCATTGCTGCTCTCAGAACTCCAGGAATGACAGACAAATGAACCATCAGCGAGGTCAACAATAGCCTATCAAAGTGCTTTGGCCAGAAAGAAAATAGCGGTCACATGCAAAATAATTGAAAGTGTCGAGGCTGTGAGTCTGTGGTAACCCACTCTGCCTGTGCTGTACTTGTGAAGCAGGGAGAACATTTTGTAGCTCGTGACTCAGGCCGATGTATTGTGCTGCAGTCGGTCATTGTGTTCGTAGAGTTTTAGGTTCTAATCTGTGTCTCGTTGTTAAATTTCGCAGAAAGACATGTTATTATGAAAGCAGCTGCCCTCACTTATACATCCCCAAAAACAAAAACAAACTACATACCCTGTTTTAGGACTGATTTTGGAAGTTTTATTTCAATGAGATGTGTAGAAATACAATAACCTCTTACAAGATCCAAAAAATAATGTAAAATCAATACAGTTTTTAAAAATCTGTATGTTCTTCTCAAAAATGGATGAACAAATATTTTGTGGTCTTACGACAACCAAACCCCTTTTAAAACTGCTAAATATTCCACTGGTTTGAGTTCAAAAAGGCTCCCTGCCATCATCCTAATCTTTCGCTCACTCCAAAGATCCTCTGTCAAGAGTCAAATTGGGAATCTTGCGGGGAAATTAAAAAGGTTATATTAATTAATTTACAAATAAATCTTTAAGGAGAATAATTTACTGTATGAACTCGTTGGCAGTTGTCATGACTTTTAATTAAAGTAATCAACAGAAAGTCCATTTCCTCAGGTTATTATGACTGCATTTCATCTGTGAGCTTGTCTTTGGACCCTTTCACCCAGTCTGCTCTGGGCAAGACAGTTGGGCCATTTTTGTTCATTAGTGATTATGTGTAATGATGAGAACATTGTTATGGTGTTTTTCTCCAGTGGCAGACAGAGCAGAGTTTAAAAATCTGTTAGCAAGATAGCTTGGACATAAGAACACATAACACAGGACAAAATGCATATATTTATGAACTGCATTTCAAAAATGACACAAATCCACATCTAATCTGATCTTTTTGGGATGCAACACCTTCAAATTAGGAAAAAAAATGAGACAGGTTGTCAAGGAAGAAAGATGGGTACAAATTATATCAATTTCAACAAGATAGAATCATTTTCTTTTGATTTCAGTCCATTGCAGCGTTACATTCTGCAGTTTTCTCTATTTTCTAAATACGCTAAATCATTTTTCTAAAGACAACTAAAATATACACTACTGTCGTATTTGATGGCTAACAAAATAAAGAGCCCTGGCCAGCATAGTTGCTCTGAAACACTGAGCTATTTAAATGAAGAACATGCCATCTACTTGAATTTACGTGGTTGCATTAACTAGTACATTTTTGAAAGTGAATGGAAATACTAATTACTATTGTGACATAAATACATGACATACGTGTTCGTTTCACAAACTTAGGAAAGGTGTGTTACTTTTATGTCGGATTTTGGTATTTTGTCGTAATATTGTTTGGATGTAATCATGTTTATTTTGTCAAGATAGAACAAGATCTTGGACACAAAAAGTTTGAATGAGCTTAAGTTGTGGACCCAGCGACCTGAGCCCAGAAAAGCAGACAATAAAGGAAGAATTGTTTTATGCTTTGAACAGTTTATTAGCATAAATGTAGATTTTTATCAAGTACTTCTTACTCTTGAGCCTTTTTTTATTACCAGTGCAAGTTTAGCTACTTTATCCACATCTGCAGAAATCATTTATTTTCTAACTCACCAGCATTTATGTCAAGAATATTGGAGTGCTTAATTGAAACATTGCAAATTCAACATCTATACATGTTGAATTTGCTTTTGGAGATTTGTACGGCCCAATAATTTATCTATAACTATATTATATAGATACTGTAAGGTTGTTTTATTTTGTTCTTTTTTTTGTTGCAACATATTTCAACCTAAAAAGCTAATTTTGTGATGAAGAAGCGGGTTTTAAAGAAAAATTTTCTTTCAAAAAACACAAGAGAAAGACTGACTGTCATTAAATTGCTTCATACTTTACAAAATGTAAAGAGGTTTTGACCAAACTAACATATGGCAATTTGTGAAAAAAAAGCACGATGATATATGTTTTTTGCATATAAAGTATTTTATTCTAAACATTCTGAAAAGTGTCATGAAATGTCTTTAAAGTGACATAGCAACATTAACATGTTAACATACAAGAATCATACGTTATAAGAGTCAATGCAAAGCCTGGCATAGTACATGGAACCTCCAGTGTTTAAAGAGCCATTGAAACTAGCATGCAACAGTTAGCAAAATCATGTTGTTTAAAAATGTGACTGTGTATGAGGGAGGATTCACACGCTGGGAGAAAAAAAACAACTGAACTTACAAAATTCTCATGCAAATAGGTATAGCCATGTTTAAGACAGTGTTGGGATTTTCAGAACAATCTGAAAGAGTATGGTGCATGTGAACCAGGGCTTCAAAAAGGCATGTTTTCACAGTTAAAAGACATAATGTTTACATTCAGAATGAGGCTTATCTCATGGATAGGTAGATACATTCGACATGCTTTAGTTGAGATTGTTTTGAGAGCGAGACCTCATTCCTGTGAAAAATTGTCATCTTAAGAAAAGCAAAGGGTTCATTAGCATTCTCAAATTCACACATTCCATCACTTATGCACACGTATAGCGTCATCATAGCTCCCACCTGTCTTTGAGCGTGGCCTCACAGGGTCTGACGTGATTTGTAATAATTCACCATTAGTATTCTTTGACTGTCTGACTCACCGAAAGCTTGTCAATCACAAAATTTACCTGGCAAAAGGAAACATGATGACTTTCTGATGAGGAAACTTAGCTTTCTGAGAATTGATTTCCCAAAGGATATATTATATTAAAGTGTTTTTCAACCTGTGTACCCAGTGAATCTATACTTGAAACGTATAGAGTATAAAGTGTACTTTAAATCATAAATATATGCTAGATTTTCAGAGACCTCCTCGCTTTTCTTTCCTGTTGTTTTTTCTTCTTTTGTCTTGTAAGTCTAAACGCCAACACATCCTCGCCAAGAACAGAAAAATATGCTCTTTTCCTCGAGGTAGCAAGAACAACAACAGCAGTTCTTTCAGGTCAAGATATTTAATACTTCACAAGAAGAGTTGTCCATAATAATTTCTATACAATAGTTGTCTGTCCAGATGATGCGTCAAAAACAAGCTGCAAGAAATATCCTGGAAGAGAGAGCAAATGTCTCTGTTCTTGTGGATTATGTATAGGCCTTCAGTGAATCTATGATATATCGCACGACAGCTCCCACCTTAAAGGACCTACGTTACACACAGCATAAATCCGTGCTCTTGCTAAAGACAACCCAAGAAAATAAGAAGCAAACCTTTGAATTAAAGTAGGCCAAGTTGAACACACGTACTGTAAAGCTGTACGTTTATTTAAATTATTTGAAACTGGAAGCTTATATTAGTAAAAGTGCCAGCATCTATGATTTCTTACAAATATATGTAGAATGGATGAAAAAATATATTTCATGATAGGTTTTAGTTAAGACTTTTCTCTTATTCCAGTGTGATTCAAAACATTTCCATGAGCTCCGTGTATTTAACTCATGTTCCTTTCGCTTCCGTTTCTGAGATTTTTTTCTCAACTTTTGGTTTGAATGTTGCTTAATTATGTTAAATTGGGCCCTGTTTCTGGATTGAACTCTTCGCTGGTTCCCTACTCTCATTTCCTCTGTTTTACCTCAGTAACCTTTGCACGTTACCCTCACAGCTAACGTTCATTCTGCTAATTAGACCCATCTGTTTTCACTCCAGCGATTACACTTCCCAGTATTTCAGCCTCACAGTTTCTGATTCTAATGCTGCTCGCCACTTAGTTCCTGGGTTTCCTCTTTTGCTGTAATTTCTTCCCTTTTCCTGCTGTGATTAGGGTTTTAAAGAAACAACAGATGTGACAGATACAGAAATCAAACAATCAAAAAGGGGTTGCATCTGAAACCCATTAGTTTCTCTTTTTAACAATATAATTAGATTTTTTATATATTCACATTATTGCAGACCAACACTGAGGGGTAGCAAACAAATGGTAAAGATTCACCCAAAAAAAACATTTTGGACTCACAGAGGATAATGAAGGTATGCTACAGCAATCCCAGAGGGGGCCTAAAAGACTTCACAAAGGTTCTGTATAAGTAAGCCACAGTGAGGCATCCTTCATTCAGTTCATCCATTCTGATGTGCTGCACCTCATTTGCCACTGAATTGTTGGCTATGGAGTCGCTGCTGTAGCATGCAGCAGGCAAAGTGAAAGGTTTCATGTGGTGTACATTCAGTGTTTGCAAAACATTAAATACTGGATCTACTGTATCCAAAGAAATATCCCTTCCTCAGGCTTCCTGCTACAGTCCAAAAACGTAACTGGTTAATCGGTTTCTCTAAATTGTGTTTTGGCGAGAATGTGTGAAAGCATTTTATCCTGCCCTCCGCCAAATGACTGCCTCCTATAGTGCCTTGCAAGATTATTAATACCCCTTAAGCTTTTGTACATTTTGTCAAATTCCAACCACGAACTTTAAAATATTTTATTGGGATTTTCTATGATCAACATCAACTAACTGCTGCATAATTCTTAACTCTAAGGAAAATTATGCATGACAGCTTTTTTTATTCAGCATTCCCATTCCCATTTGCTCCAACAACCCTAAATAAAATCTATTTTTCTGAAAAAAAGCGTAGTTCATGTCAACTCCAGAAAGGCCAAAGAGATCTATCACTCAGGACAAGTATTTTTCATGCACTCCACATACTCGGTTTTCATAGAAATATTTTAGAGATAGAAGCATTCTTGAAAGAAGGTCTTAGCAGGTCCTATTTAACATTTACCACTAGCTAACAACAAATATTTGTGGATAGATTCATGCTTTGTGGATACTTGGTTTTAAACATGAATGTTGCCACAGGGCAATCCTACGCAAACCCTAGTTATAGCGCCAAATGACTTGAGAATGGTGCAATGGAGTAAACCACGTTTGTGAGAAAAGAACCCAGTCAAAGCCCATAGCTACTCCAATGGAGAATTTGTGGCATGGTTAATCTGATCACCGATTTGGTAAGAGCATTGTAATGTGACAAAGTTCAAGGTGCAAATATCCATTTGCAAGGCACTAGGTATGCATATTTCTATGGAAAACCAGAATAAATTAATGACACACAAAGAAGTGTGTTTTATGGCTAAAGTGGATTAACACAAAATAAAATAGCCCTGCTGATGCTTTATTCAGACCAAAGACCCACGAAGCAGATGGCCAGAAGACACTTTAACTTTTTAAACATTATGGTGTCAACTTTCAATTATAAACATTCTATATCATATAAATCTTTATAAAAAACGATTTAGATGTCCTACATTTATTCCAAAAATGACCCTCTTACTACTGTGATCAAATTTACCATGAGCGGACGGACAAAGCTTGGTGTTTCGTCGCCCTCATATGTCCAGTGTTGTTTTCAGTAAGGCACCATTGGATTATTCCTTAGAATGAATAGTTCATAAATAACCTAAAATGTCAACGTTTGTCTCTTTAGTAAAGGATTAAATGGCAAATGTAAAATAGATAAAATAAACAAAAGATGAGAAATAAAAAAAGGGATACTTTTCTCCCAGGATTTCTTCCTGTAAAGAACAACAGGACAGATCCACAGCTGATAATTTGGTGTTTTTAGCAATCAGGATCAATGTTCCGATCCAGGTTTTGGGGTTAATGTCACAACCTCTATTGCTTCTTTGTGTTTCCCAGGGATAAAGTGAGGATACGGTTAGTTTCTTTAGCGTCTAATGGATTTTTATCTCCAGTTCCAGTTAAGGGAGATTGCACCTCCAATTTAAACTCGTTCCTGTTGGCCCAGACATAAATACAGCTTCGGCAAAGTCTGACTTCTTTATTTGGATTGAAGGAAGGTTTTTTTTGTCTGTGCAAGAGATAAACATACATAAATGTGAACAGCTTGATGACTGATCTGTGCTTAGGTGCTTGGATCATTGGAAATAATTAGCTTCAGTCAAGTACTTCATCTGTCTTGCATCAGTCACTAAAGCCTCTGGTTTGTTTTCAGTCTCATAGCTGTAACCCCTGGAAGTAAGAAACTCCTTTTTAGGTTGCTTCTAATTTGAGGTTTTCAATGATCGCAATCTCCTGCCGATCAGCGTAATCTGGACTGAGGCCGTTCAGGTACAAGCTGCCGTTCCGGGTGAGAGCCCCCGGAACAGGACTTAGTGAGAGCGTTAAGGAGGTGTACGTCTCTTTGTCCTCGCACAGGTTGGCTGACAGTGTCCTCTTCCCAGGTGTCATCTCCTGGCTCATGTTGGCATTAATTCCCAGCTCAGACGATAGCTTCCGCTTGATTGAAGCGGCCCGCTGGAATCTATCGTAGATGTCGACGCTGAGACGCCTGCGGGTTTCTTTGAACTCTGCGGATACATTTGCTGTCCACTCAGCTGCGTGGGCGCGAAACTCCCCGACCTTTAGAATCAAAAGAAAGATTCATGTCAGAATGTCTTTTACTCTGCTTTTCACGTGACAAACACAATTAACTTATGTTTAAGGATGACTCGCTATTAGATAAAACGTTTCAGTTGTTTACCATTAGTGTAGAATCAGCAGCAATTCAATGCATTTAGACATTTAAATTAATCTAAAACCAAGTCATGACGTGTCTTTCATCATGCTTTATCAAAAAAACATGAATGGTTTCAAATTTATTTGGCTTATTGATTTTCCTTCAAAATCAATAAGCTCACATGTACGCAAACTAGTATGAGCATTGCAGCCAAACCAAATGTTTTCTCAAACAAAATTACTATGGAAGTCAGATGTTTAGTTGCAGTAAAGCAAGCTTCAGGATAATTAAGAGTGTGCAAAAAAAAAGAGTGTGCATTGGAGGCGGCAGGTTGGTGGGTTTGCATGTGCACAGAAAACAGGGTAAAGAACTTTAGACCGATCTGTCGTGACAAGAAAGATTTACAAAACACCCATGTATTAGAAAAAAAAAAACTTATGTCAAGAGTTCTTATGAAAATAAAAAGAGAGATCATATCTCCCCTATTTTACCTTAGAGATGTAATTACTCCTTTCGTCACTAACAGAGAACTTTGCTCTCAGTCTGCAGGTTTAATGGTGGTTCCTAGAACCTCTAAAAGCAGAATGAGAGGCAGATCTTTTAGTTATCAGCTTCCTCTCCTGTGGAACAAGCTTCCAGTTTTAGTCCGTAAGGCAGACACCCAGTCTAGTTTTAAGCCTGGCGTTAAAGGATTTCAATTTTGATGAAGCTTATATCATCTGATAAATCTTTGAAGTCTTTGCCGTATAAACATGCTGTTGTTTTATTCAGACCAAAGACCCACGCACATTTCTTACTGCTTATTTGCACTCAATTAACATGCTCGACTGAACACTTCTGAACACCAGACAGTCTGAACTATGATGCACACTGTTGTATATTTGCTTTGTTGAATGTTGTGTTGTTACTTTTGTTACCTTGATATTTATCTATATTATTTGTTATATACTCCGTTTTGTATAATTTTTAGCTTATGTCTTACGTGTAAATTTTTTTGCTTTGTTTTGCACATTTGGAGTTTGAGGATACGCAATGTCAGTCTGTGATCAATGTTTGGTTGCATAGTTGATTGACAATAATGTTCACTTTGACTTATAGTTAAAAATATGTAGAGAAGACAGCCTAATCCGGTTGGGGGAAGAACTCAGTCTGGACAGACGGTTCTCCTTTTCTGTATGTCTCTTACATGTCACTCTGAATAACTGGGTTACCCTAAGCTTTTTCGATAGTTATGCTGCTATAGGCTTAAACGGCAGGACAATCTGACCACTTCTCACTCTGCCACTTTCTTTCTCCCACTGTTTTTCGCTGCATTGTAGCTACACCTGGTCTTGTATCTGCAGCTATCCCTTTTTTTTCCTTTTTAGTTTCCTCTGCTGCTGTTTGTTTCTTCTGTCTCTTCAAACCGCTTTTCAGTCTTGGCGGGCAGTCGCTTGTACTGAGCGGGGCTCTGCTGGCTTTCCTTAGCCGGACATTTTTTAAACAGATTTGTTTAACATGCATGTATAATTGGGATTAAATTATTTTGTTTTAAAGCCCCTTGAGACGTGTTGTTTAATTCAGTTCTGTTTATTTATATGGCCTCAAGTTACAACAGGTAGAAGAGCTACAAGGATGGTCAGCAGCAAAATGAAGAAAAAAGGCAAATGGCCTGTAACTTAAAGTCCAAAAGACCCCAACACGCTACATGCTACATTCAGTCATTCACGCACACATTCACACGCTAATGGTGGCAAGTTCATACACTGTGGCCACAGCTGGCCTGGGGCAGTTTGACAGAAGCGAGGCTGCCATGCACCAACACTAATCGTCCCTCTGCCTACCACCACCTGGCTAGGGGGTTGAAGTATAATACCCAAGGATACAATGACTGACAAAGGCTAACTCTACCTCCAAAGCGAACTTTTCCAGAAAATACAAAAATTACTATGTGTCTTGTATCAAGCATAAAGCTTGATGCAAAAAGAAGTTGGCGGCTTTTTAAGAGATGGACAACTGTGCTTAGAATTCTGACAACTGGCATGAATAACTTAAACGCAATCTGGGCACAATTTACTGATGACGAACACGTGAAAAGACCACAGATCAAAAACTTTTGTTTATTTTTAATTTGGAGCAGAACTAGGATACATTCAAAGGGTATTATTAGTCCAACAAACCAGTCCAATAAGAAGGCAAATTCTTATTTATTGAATATGCCTTCCTATAAAAACAAAAACAAAAAAACATGCATAATTTATGACTGGTTCCTGTTGGGGTTACATATATACCGAGAGGTTTTCTCAGACTTTGAACGTTCGGCACTCATTTAGTTTTATTCTATGTAGTCTAAGCCTTAAACCAGTTGCATAAGGCTAACTTGGGTAATAACGTTTATGGATGACATCATGTTATGCATTTAAAACTCACACCGAGAGACATTAAAAGAACAAGTATAATGCAGAGGTTGTCAGTCTGGCCATGATTGATATTACGAACCTCCTCATGTGCACCAGCTCACGAAAAAGTTCACTCTGAGATCATAAATGGCAGAGCAATTAATTGCCTCAGACAGCTGTTGGAAAAGCTCTTCCCTCAAGCACTCTCCCACATGCCTTGAACGTGCTCTAATTGAACTACACGGAGGAAGTTTATAACCTTACATGTTGTTAGTGTGTTAATTTTCGGTTATCACAGTGGACTGCCTCAAAAGTGAAGATTTATACACAGCGTGTTGTATAAAAAAAGAGTGCATCCATTGTTATTGAATGGTTTCACCTAAATATTGCATCAGCTGTCCTTCTCTGGGGTCTGTATTTATTTAGTAACCTTTGAGATGAAGAGGGGGGGTGAAGAGGTACTTGAGTTGAAATTTATGGCACATGTGTGCACATTAGAAGAAAAAAAAGAAAATACCTTCTGTCGACTCGTATTCTCTGTCTGCTCATCATCGACCATTCTAGCAGCCTCCCACTGAAAGCTGTCTCTGCCAATGATTTGGCACAGCTTAAAACCTACTCAGACGTACACTTAATATGCCAACGGAAGGATAAAAATGGATGGAAACCTCCAAACGGTAACGACTCTGTCTTATTGATGTCAGAAATGAACACGGTCATGTTTTGGGATTCAGGGGGAAAGATGTTCATGTGAGGCTCTTTTTTTTTTACATGTAACTTATGAACCTGCCCTATCAGCAACATATTCTATCACTCAGCTCCAGCAGACATCTTTTAGACTGTATTTACTTCCCAGAGCAAAGACAGGATGAAAACCTATCACATCTAGATTCATGGCTGGAGGGGAGAAAACAATGGGGTACATACGGTCTAAAGGCTTTCTGCAAAGGTTGCTACACACAACATACTAGATATACTGGCAATGAGATAGTCAAGGGAATGTGTAAACACCTGCAATGAAGATTTTAGAACGTGTATAAAAAATAGTTCTTAGCTTGGATTAAGGTAGGGAACCGCAAACATACATGTACTACATACTGAATGAGAAAAAAACAACACAGTCTATTTCCAAACAGTCACAACATCGTCTATTTGCTAGCACATATACTCACTAAAAGTTAGGAATATTTGGCTGTCGGGTTGAATTTCAGGATGAGCCCAAAATGCATTCAAACCTTAGCAGGTGAACTTAATGTGACCTCCTCTAAGCTTTTGAATGCACCTGTACAACTGTTAAATGTTTCAGGATTTTTGCACATGTTGCTGTTCTCTAACGAGGAGGTTAACGGCAAAAGTCACAACAGGTGTTTTGATCGTCGAATTGACCAATAAATGTCCTGGTTCAATTACAGCTGGTGTTTAAACAGTCGTCCTCATCAGGCTGTTCAGATTGTGACACCATGAGACCAAGACGACACCTAACAATGGATCAACAGTACCTGGCCATTGCAATGCTTCAAACAAGACGGTCTCAGAAGGACGTGGCCACTGAGCTCAGAGTGTCACTGAGTGTCATGAGCAGGTTGCAGCAGAGATGCCGAGAGACTGGAAGAGATACAGAAAGGCGTAGAAGTGAACGTCCTTTAGCCACATCCCATGCTAATGACCCCTACATTGTGAACAATACCCTGAGAAACCGGATGATGAATGCCACTCAACTCCAGGCACGTTAAAGGGAGGTGAGAGGCACCCAAGTGTCACGTCAGACCATTCAAAACCGTTTACATCAGCGTGGTCTGCGTGCTAGACGACCTGCAAGGGTACCTGACCACACCAGCAGGCACAGGCGTCATCGTCTTTCATGGGCCAGGGAGCATTTACGCTGGACGAGGGACCAGTGGGCCTCAGTGCTGTTCTCTGATGAAAGTCGATTCACATGGAGCAGAAATGATGGCCGCCAACGATCTTGCAGACGTCAAGGAGAGCGCTATGCATCAGCCACTGTTGTCACCAGACGAGCTTTTGGTGGTGGCGATGTCACAGTGTGGGCAGGTGTGTCCAGTCTGTATAGAACTGCTCTACACTTTGTGAATGGTACAGTGACAAGCCCATACTACCTGAATAACATCATTAATCTAGTGATTGTGCCCCTACATGAACAACACAGGCCTAATTTGATCTTCATGGACGACAATGCTCCAGCTCATCGGGGTCGCATCATCAGGGAACGGCTGTTAGAGACTGGTGTACCTCAAATGGAGTGGCCTGCACTTTCTCTAGACCTGAATCCCATTGAAAACCTGTGGGATTAACTGAGTCGCAGTGTAGAGGCACGAAACTCTGCACCCCAAAACCTCAATGACCTGAGGGCTGCCCTTCAAGAAGAGTGGGATGCCCTGATTCAGCAGAGAATAAGTCAACTTGTGAACAGCTTGAGACGTCGTTGTCAAGCTGTAATTGATGCTCAAGGGCACATGACTAGTTATTGAGACGTTGACATTTTTTGTTGTGGTGTACATACCAAGTTTGTTATCTTTTGTTTCCACAAATTGTTTGAGATGAGGAAATCACCAGTGCATCCATCTACTTAAATGTCCTACTTTCATGATATGATATCACTGTAGCGGTAACTACTTACATTTTCCACAAATTTCATCCAAAAGGCAAATATCCCTAACTTTTTGTGAGTAGTGTATGTCAAGCAGGCAGCTAACAGACACATCACCAATCACACCAAGGTTCAAAGCATCTGGACAATGTCCAAAGACACAAACTAATAAACCCTCTCCAAGCATTTGTCCTCCAGTGAAATGAAGGAGAGTGTCGTACTGCAGCTCCTGTCTGATTGCATATCTGATTGTGTTTCAGTATTCAAACCTCCCTTCTATTTAATGTGTGAGTAGCATGAGTTTTAAATGATTTTTAGGACCACCCATGTAGTTTGAAGGAAGGTTAATGCAGAATCGGACTGATGTTTCAGAGTGTGTCCTTGGAATCAGCCAGCTACATTACTGTTGTGAAGTTTATCCTTGATTAGCAAAACACAGACCGATCATCTGGAGAAATCAGAAAACAAAGTTTGCTAATATAAGGTAAGGTACTCTGGGGAGACATTTTTTGGGATCCTGGTGCACTTTTCTTAACTTTGTTTACAGGGAAGCAAGATATATTTTTTTCTCACACCTGAGCTACAGCAACACATACCTCCTCTTTAGTTTTCTTTGAGATGACCCTGAACCAATCTCCAATCATGCTGAGCACTGCTGCAAAGTACGCCAGGCCCACCAGAATCCAGAACCACACCACTGGCTTGTAATAGTCAAGATACTCCAGTCCTTCTGAACCACCTGTAAAACAATCAACACAACGACTGGGTTATAATAGAACAACCTCCTTTTCATCTCTTTTTGGATTGTTAGTGGAAACCCAAAACCCAAAGTAAAGTTAGACTTTAGGAAAATAAACTGTGTTATTCCTTTTTTAGAAGTTATCTTCTCTAGTTTTCATTGGATCTTTTCTGTTCACTCAGTTATTATTAAAGCAACTTCATTACACCACATACTATGGAAAAGTCGAAACAACATTTAATGCACAATATCAAATAGCAAGTTTGGCAGCAGACCATGTGTTCTTGCAAAGTAAAGAATTAATTAATGCTTAGATTATGTTTGAATTTCATTCCAAAATCAAAACTGAGAACAATGTGAAAAAAAAAACATCCTTTAAAGGAGCTTACATTTTATAACTTAACAAAAAAAAAAAACCTTTCCATCTAAGATAAGTCTAATGATAATGAACATCTCTCAGCTTCTTAGACAAAGCTCCAACCATCAAAAGTACAGAAGATGTAGCCCTACAACCATGTTTACAAGTGTTAAAGCCACTGCGCACAAGCCCCTTTAGAGTGATATGGGTGTACCCATTACCGGGCAGGCTTAGCTAACAGGATTCAAGGCTAATTAGTTTACTGTAACCGATGCAGGCTGATGCAGGTGCTGTAATCTAATCGATAATCATTACGCCTGCTCAGAAAAAAAGTTTATTCTAGCATCTAAGTGTTTGTGATTTTTTCCCCCCCATCTGCTTCTGCCTTGTTATCTGCCAAGCAGGTCAACTTGAACTAACTGCCCTGCAGCACACCATTATTCAAGACACATCTAGAGTACCTCTTCTTTTTCCCACCCGTGTTTCATTTCAGTTCAGCAGTGTTCAATTACTGGTCACAACAGTTAAATCTTTACAATCTTTTATTTGTAGTTTAGAATTTATATCTAAATATTTTAATTGTACGCAATACATATCCAAAGTATTTACAAACTTTTTTTTGTTATACTTAAATGTTAAATAATTGCCTCACAAATTTTACTATGAGTAAATTTTGGCAGCCAGTGTGGACAAAGCGGTAGTGTTTCGCCTGAAGGACTACATTTCCCATGGGGAACAACATATAACATCGTAAAATCCTGATCTCTTGCTAGCCTGAAGTTGGATTAAAGTACGTTTGTGTTTCCACTGGCTGTGTAAAGAATGAATAGCGATGAGGGGATAAACCTAACTGTGACATAATAATGTCATAGGATGATGTTGAAAATAAGAAATGGGGGAAGTGACAAATGCTGTAAAGCAGTCAGCACATTTGTAGTTTTTTTGTGTGGCAGGATTCCTGTCACCCTGCTAAAGTTAGTTAGTGCCGGTAAAGTGATACAGACCATCTTGGGCTATGACAGAGGTGTCATTTAAGGAGCCGTAAGTCGATTTATAATCCCAAGAGTTATGAAAATATTTTATGAAGGTTAAAAAGATACTTAATGTTGCCTTAAAGAATATAAACAAAATAAAAATAAAGGGATATTGTGGGGCACTGCACCTGCATGTTGCAAGCTAACATAATTGACAACGACAAAGAAACAGAGGTAAGGAAAAATCAAACTAAACCAAATGTGGTAAACGATCTGAACTGTTTCATTTGTAGATGTAAAAGAAGTAAGGAGTGAAGAAGAACCAGTTCATTAAGATCCTTTGAAAAAATGCTTTAAACTCTGATTCCTGAAGACTCATGAAAACATTAATGTCAACATCTTTGAGCTGTGATATTAGACGACCACATCTATGAGTGTACAATTAATTAGTTTATGTTTAAGTTCTGCCATCACTGCCTCTGGCGAGGTTTTCAGCTGACTGAAAAAAAAATCATCAATATTAAAATTAATTTACAAAATCTCCAAAACCTCCAAACTTTCTCTGTTTCAGATGAAGGGGCTATAACCAATTTTTAACTAATGTAGCATCCAGCTGGCGGTACTGAAACAATCACTGAGGATGAAGTAAACGACTGTTGCTTTACTGTATAAAATTAATTGGTTACTGCCAACAACAAACACACCAAAACCAAATAAAACAACTATTTAAAACACAGGTGTGCACACAAAGCAAAAGAGATCACCCCCCGAATAAAACCTCCCTCTCTCCATTGTTCCCTCTCCTCCATTTAGATGGATGTCTTAAACCTAATCCAGAACAATGCATTTCCAACAACAACAATCAGTAAACAGAACATTTAGAATATGAGAACTGCAACATTAATGTAAACATTACTGCAGGGTTGCTACAAGTTGTGTTTTTTTTGTAATTTTTATATTGTCTTCAAATACACTAAAAAATATTCAAATGATTTTTTAAACTCCTTGTTGGATACCTCTGCTTGACATTGTTTTAAACTTTACATATGTGACACATCAAACCTAACTGAACTGTACTACCATATATGGACTAACTTACTTCTGATTTATTCCCTTTTAGCAAAACGAAGCTTATCAAACTGAACCTTGTTTTTACCTCCCTTCCATAGGAATCCAAATATAATGTTTATTTGTCACTTGTGTCTTTTATTTTAAAACAAAGATTAAATGATTAATGTAGCTAGTTTTGGCAAAGCAATATACTGTAGATTCTTATCTTAAGGGTAAGATTTATTTGGAATAAATTAAGGAAAAAAAGATGTTAGACCTTAAGCTACCAAAACAAACTTTTGATGCAACTCAAAAGCTCAGATTTTCAACTATACTACACAAGGTTTTTAAATAACTTAATGTCATAGGACAAGGAAATAAATCTAAAATGTCACTTTGTAGATACAGTGACTTAATCATATCCTGGATGTATAGACACATATGTAATAAACAGAAAAATAATAGCTTCTTTTATCTTAAATCTTAATCTAAACAGGACTATATTTAGCACACAGATTTTGACAACACATAACAGTGAATTTTAGATTAACGGATGGGAGAGCTGAACATATAGCCCAGATCTGTAATGAAAATCTGTTAGTGATAAAGTTTCACAGGGATCACACAAGCAGCTTGATGGGGGCTTCGCTTCATCTGAGCCCATCTACTGAGTCAAGCTGTTCAACTTGGTTATAAATACACAAGTTTTAATGGAGCCAAATGCTCCGCATCCAACAATATGACATACCATCGTTGAGATGACCCTTTTCTCCTGCCACAAAGTCTCCGAAGCCAATGGTGGTGAGAGTGATGACGACGAAGTAGATGGACTCGAGTGTGCTCCAGCCTTCGATGTGCTTGAAAATGACAGCTGGCAGGGCCACGAAGATGAGGCACCCGAACAAGGTGAAGAGCAGCGTTGAGATCACGCGGATCTTTGTCTGGCTGACTTTCCACTTCTAAAAAAAAACAAAAAAAGAAAGAACAGATGAAGAAGTGTTACACGTAAATACTTCAGTGACAACGAAAGGTTTAAAAAAAAAATAAACATTTGAAATCCCCTGTTGCATTTTTTTAAATGGAAGCTTTTATATGACTCATCAAACACATTTTAGGACAGGAGGACATTCATCTTTTAGAACGAAGGCATATTTTAACAGTCTAATATTCTGGCTGATTTTATGCTGTTTGTTATTGTTTGAAAAACTTAAGAGTTTTTGGATGAAAACTCTGTTTTATCACAATACCAGTCTGGTTTCAGGAATCGTCATAGTACAACACCTGAAGTTGTTAATGATATAATTGAGTCTCTGGACTGCAAAAAGTATTGTGCCTTTGATCCAGTAGACCATACAATTTCAGCAGGCAGGCTTTTGAACTGTGGTCTTTCTGAGCATGCTGTTGGTTGGTTCTTCAACTACTTGTCTGGGAGATCACAATCTGTTCTGGTTGCTGAATCCTCCTCTTCTGTTGTCTCTGTGCGGAGTGGTGTGCCTCTGGGTTCTGTATTGGGGCCACTGCTGTTTTCCTTTCATGTTAATGACCTTTGTGTAAATATTTCAAATGTATATTTTTTTCACTTTTATGCAGACAACACAGTTATATATTGCTCCTCCCCCTCATTACTGCAAACCTTGGAAAACCTGCAGTCTGCTTTTGATATCATCCAATCCCGTCTATCTCATCTGAAATTTGTGCTCAATGCAGAAAAATCTAAATTTATGTTGTTTCCAAAAACCAGAAAAAAAAAGGTAACGTAAAGACGACGACCACTGAAGGCACTGAAATTGAAAGAGTCCATTCAGATAAATATCTTAGTTTTATTATAGAACAGAATATTCTTTTTTAATCAGGAAATTAAAACTAAAAGTCAGCTTCTTTTTTAAAAACAAATCCTGTTTTTCTCATCATGTACGTAAATACGTGATTTCAGCAACATTTCATCCGCTGTTGGATTATGGTGATCTGCCCCACATGAACCTTCCGGATAATTTATTAAAGAAACTGGACTCTGTCATTCACTGTGCTCTCCGCTTCATTAATGGACTTGGCCATTTCACTCATCCGTACACCCTGTACACCACCACTGGTTGTCCTTCTCTCTACACCCGCAGGCTTTCACATTGGCTCACCTTTATATACAAATCCATACACGGACTGCTCCCATCAAATTTGTGCAATTATATTACCCAAACACGAAGCCACTATGCTCTCCGCTCCCAAAGCACTTTACAAATGCAGATCCCAAGTATTCGTACAAATTTTTTTTTACCTCTTTCTACAAATACAAGTTATGTTTTATTGTATCCCAAATATGATACCAAATAATCTGCTGAAAACAACGGTCTTCATTTGTTATTACATATCTGAATGGATTGAGCGTAGAAGTACTGTAGTACACATGAGACAAAACTAGAATTCAATGTGAACTCTGGAATCTTTCTGTCACAGATGCTGCGACTTGAAACATAGTCTGCACACAAAAGATGTGTGGGGCTGCTTTTCTACTTGAGATGAATTCTTTCTGCTGGTTTCACGCTGATAGCATCATGCCCTTTTTGTAAGATGTCAGAAAATTATGTCTGAGGGGAAGCATGAAGAGCAGACAAACATCCTATCACAAAGTTTTTGATCACTTTCTTGGTGCCCCGTTCCAGAATACTGAAAAGTTAAAACGAAGAGGGAATCCAAAATTATTTTCCCAAAGGGACTGATAAAGCTGAGCTCTACAGTCACTGCTGAGTTCACCCACAGCAAAGGCTGCAGTAATCCATCTGTTTCTTTTGTCTGAATGACCCTCCAACCTTCATTGCTCCACAGGGAGTGACAGAGAGTGCAATAAATCAGGAACATAATTAATCTGTTGCTGTCAAGTATATGAGTGTTCAAAAAAAAAAAGGACTGCCACTGCTTTTAGTACAAAACAGAACGCTTAAATTGTATTTTTGCATAACAGTGTGCAGGGAAAACATTGTTGACGTAAAGCAAAGTGAAAGTTTGAATTGGGTGATTTATTATATAAGCTACTACACAGGTTTTGATTGGAAAGATTCCGATCTAGCATGTGTCTCCAGTAAAATGTCTTTGCATTAGTGTCTGAGAATAATTGACTATTGCCTCATATTATAGAGATAACTCCTAATTGAAAGACTTCCCCCTCCAAGAGTAAGCACCAGCTCGCGGATTAAAGAGTTGAGACATATCTCCAATCAGAAGGTTGTTCTTGCATTGTACAGTGCTGAGAATAGTGGCATTTACTCCCCTCCCACTAAATTGTCTACTATCTACAGCTAACCTGAGACTGCGTTGTAGAAGGGACAACATCACCCCAGATGCTACCTACCCTTCTCCTATGAATTTGGAAAATGAGCTGCCTCCTGATATGCAGGTTCGGGCCTTGTTGAAGAGTGAGAGCATCATGTTGTCTTAAACGAAAACACATTTACTATAAAACCAATGTAATTTACAGGGATGAGCTCAGTGGTGATGTACAACGCACACTCTGTGTTATGAAACATTGACGCTGAGAAGTGGTTTCCTCTCCACCTGCTGCTCATATGGCTGGTTTAGTCAACCTTGTTGAAGTGTAGCAGAAGACAGCAAGGAATACACATACTTGAATTAATCAAGCTTAATTTTAAACTGCTTGCCTAGACGCGATTTTCTTGTTATACTTATCATCTGCAGAGAAACCAGAGCGTTGCTCACCACGATCATCTTCTCGACTTTGGCGATGGCTTTCCCAAAAATAGTTCCCAACTGGTCCCCGACACCAGCCAGCAGGAATCCGAACAGGGGAATGCCCAGTAGAGCATAGAGGATGCAAAAGATCCGCCCTCCTTTTGTGTGGGGTGAGATGTTCCCAAATCCTGATGGAACAGAGAGACGGGCGGAATATGAACAAAAACATTTCGAATGGAAGGGAAAGTCTTGCTCATACAGCTGTCTTACAGCTGTGCAGCGGTGGGCTGCACAAACACAAAACAATACTGATCTTCTATTCGGCATAATTACTTAGTGACTCTTTCTCATGCAATCTTAAATTACTTTAAGTCAATTCAGTACCAAAATTCATTACATAATGCATGAACTAAAATGCAAACAACAGTCAGTTACCAGAAAAACTGACCCCAAAAAACTGAATTAAAGACATTATGAATTCAGGGGGAGGCAGAAAAATCAGCTTGATGAAATTCCAGTCGTGGAAGATGGAGGAGCGTGAGGGCCTCTGATTCATTCTAATATATTATTCAGATCATCTATTTCAAAGCGAAATAAATGGAATATAAAAAGATGAAGTGAACTTTCTGCTTCATTTTATTTCTTTGACATCAGACAAGTATGGTTCAAATTTTTTTTCTTCTAAGCTTCAAAACGGCCGAAAAGCGTAGATTGAAAACCACACGCTAACAGAATCTTAAGAGATTTGCCTCTCATAAACTGGATTACAGACATCAGACATTGTGCACTGTCAGTTTCATTATTCAATGTCTGCTTAATGAACAGAATTTTGCTTTCTTTTATTAATGCATGTAAGCTGCAGGGAGTCTTGTAATGACTTTTCACTCCTAGACTGGACCAGAGTGACACCTAATGTGAGAGAAATTGTCAATTCCATCGTGCTAATTTGATCATTAATTCCAGGTGAGCTGGGATGCCATATTAATTCATACCACTTCTAGATGTTGATGTGTAGGGAAATAGAAAAAACAGGGAACCCTTTAGTTCTTACCCTAAAATAATCAATTCTTAATTGTCTTTTCTGTATTAGGTGAACAGCAAATAAGAAAAGAAGCCCGTTTTTTTCTGAAGTGAAATACAACTGGGAAATCTCAAAGGTTGTTTTGAGTACAAGATGCACCAAGCAGAGAATTTGTAAAGACATTCATGCAAGTCAAATCAAACTTTTTGGTAGCAGCTATGTGCAATTTCATACTTGTGAGAAACCGCTCTAATTTACTGCTATAGACTAATTTATTACTTGAGCACTAAGAAGCCTTTCAGTCATAATCATTTATTAAATATCCTTCCAAGCAGAATGATTATTTCCAACTGTTTCAAATAAGATTACTATGTCTGTTCCTTTCTCTTTTTCCAACATTTTTAAGACTGCAACTTAGTCCTAATCCTTCCTGTTCCTCACCAAACTGACATGACTCTATTCATATTTTTTAAACATATTTCTGATGCAAAAACATCTCTCTTTAAGTCTTCCTTTAGTAAGTACTTCCAAACTCAAGAGAGTTGTTGTCGGTGATAAGAAGTAGTTTCTTGCATTGTGTGATGACTAAATAAAAAGAGGATTTCTGGTTTTCAACCAGCCATGTGTAACATTGGCCAATTCTGTTTAACATATTTTAAAATTATGCATCTGCTTTTATACTAACAACTGCAATAATATGCAACCTAAGTCTTTTGTGGTGACTTTTAGTACAAATTTTAATAATTTAAGTAGGAATTGTTTTTCCACTGACATCAATAATTTCACACAAAATAGTTTTTTTAAGCTTAGTTATTTCTTATAATAATTAAAAACAAATTTTAAGTTACAAGACAGGGGTTTTTTTGTATTGAAAAGACACAAGCCTGTTTAAAACTGATCATCCCTTTCGTTACAAACAAGAATTTGATTGTATGTATTGATCCAGAACTGATGGAAAGTACATGGATTGTAAACCCTAAAGATTTAACAAAAGGGTCCCAGGAGATCTGACATAGCAAGATCAATCACTAAATCATCTCGGGGGGGAGGAGGATAGCAGCTGATGTCCAAGTTATAGTTTATTCTCTGCATTTACAGTAGGGATGAAGGACAATCAGACTTTTTATTTGTTTTAGTTAAGGTTATTAAGTAGAAATTATCAAATAAATACCCAGATTTTAACAGATGTTCAAAAATCTCGAGCTGATCTAAATAAACAACAAGAACATTACGTCTCCAGGAGTTTGCTGCCTGTACACTGAAACCAAATGACACAGTGGCTTTAGAGAAAGCTCCAATTCCTGATTTATTTACATAACAGCATGAAGGTAATGGAACAATCAGGAAAAATTATGATTTCCCATGGAGAGCACAGCAGTTATTTGCTGTTTACACTAACAGGCTAAGATACAGCACACAAAATACAACCTGGGAGGGACGTTTCTGCAGAAAGAAATCAAAGCTACTGCCCTCTACTAGCACACCTTACTCCATTCCTGTAATTTGGCCTGAGGTGGATGTTTCCAAAAACAGCAAGCAAAACAAATCTATGTTCTCTGAATTGAAGCCAAGGACCTTTTTTTTCTTCCCTGGATCAGTGAGTCGAAAGAAAAGCAACTGTGCAGCAATGACTCTTCCTCTAATGTCTGCACAGAGAATTTTTTTAAGAATCTGTCACACTACAACAACAAACTTTAACGCATTCATTTAGCCGTTTCTGCGACACACATGCAAAGAAACTGAATTAGTGTGGCTTTTTTTTTAAACTTTCTTTTACCACTCTTGTATAGAGGGCACGTTTCTAAAGTGAACAACTAAGAGCTGTCCAATGAACAGATTCTCTCATCTGAGCCATGAATTTAGCGTCTCCAGATTTTTTTATGCTTTTCTGATTAATGCAATTTTACCCAGCCTGTCAAGGTTAGGCGGGTAGCCATGTCTTGAAACGGTTGGAGTTGTGCTGTAGTCTTTGTGAAAACTAGACTTTCTTTTTTACCTTTACAAATATATTTCACTATTTTACTTTAATTTGAGCGTTACATAACATACATTATTTGAAATGTATCTGAAAAGGATTTATGGAAACTTTTGAAAACCATTGTAGGCCTTTGTAAAGAGCACAAAGCAATTAGATTTTTTTATGTGAAAAATGTGAAATCCATAAATATGACTGACATCCTAGATTTATTTAACAGCAGGTTGCTGCCATAGAGATGCAGTAAAATGTTTTGAATGTGCGTATGTGTGTTGTGACTTATTTCTCCAGTTCCTTTCTTTTTTTATGCCTGAATGCTTATCCAGATTATGCTCTGCCTACACTTAATGGTCATTTGTGTAAAGAAAAAAAAACCCACAAGCCTACTCTTATTCCAAGCTGATAGCCAAATCACTTCATTACACTTTAGTGCATTTAATTTCCTCATTAGAGACCGAGCTTTGACAGAGTGCTGGAGAAGTGAAATGGAGCCCAACAACACACTGAATAGACACAGCAATCTGTCAAGGTCCAATTGGAAAAGCCAGATGAGCTGTCAGAATGTCTGTGGGTATGTGCAAGAGTCTATATAGAGGTGGTGGGGGGGTGCTAGTGTGAGCTGTTGCTTTTTTTTCTGATTAGTAAGCTCTTACAGCTGCAGATGACACAAAGGGGGGGCAGAATATGCAAAAAAAGATGGGAAGCATGGTGGATTTTCAGCCTTTGGCATTCAGATAAAGGGTAATGTGCTATAATTATAATCTGGGTCTTGCATTTAACTTCTGTTGCTTTGAATGAACAGGATATTACGTGTGTTCCAGCAACAAAGATAGCATTTCAACCCTTTCTTTTAGCAGAAGTTATTTCAAGAACATTATCTTCAGTTCGACAAACTGAAGAGGGCTGCGGTCCAAGCCGAGTCTTGCTCAGTGATTCATCATTCATTTATGTTGAACATATTGCTTTCTCTATCTTACCGATGTTAAATAGTTTCCATTCAGTCCAGTGGGGAAGTGAAGGAGCAAATCAAAGTGCAATCTCGTTGTGAAAATTAAGTTGTTTTTTGTTGTTGTTGCAACTGTTGTTAAAGTGCAGTCATTGTGCCATCTTGGACAGGAGCTGATGCGGCTGCAATTTGTGTGTGCGAGGGAAAATTAATGCCAAAAAGGTTCTTGAAATTACATTGTTATTCCGCCATGCTTCTACTCTCTAATGAGGAACATGTGTTTTTTAATTTGAAGGACTCAGAAAAACAACAGGTGCTATGTTCTCTTTATTTGTAAACAATTCTTCTTACCGATGGTGGTGATGACGGTGCCGGCGAAGAAAAAGGAGGAACTGAGGTCCCACAGGCTCATCTGATTAGACAAATTTCCTGATGGATTCACTCCTGCACGAACTGCTGACACCACTTGCTGCAGAAAAAGACAAAAATGTAAATGTTTAAAACTGTCTCTGGTTTAGTTTTCAATGAAAGATAGGTTTAGAAACTGAAAAGCTGAATAGAAAATGAGTGGTGCACAACGGCTTTCCTAGGAAATGCATAACAGCATAAAGAACCTCTCAAGGCTGCTTGGAGTGAAATTCAATAAGACAATACATTTTCTCCGTTTTGATGAAACCTTGTTTATATTTTTGCATTTTCAAACCTGTCTCAAACTCACTTGAAAAGATACATCTTAAAAAACAAAATCATTTTTAGTCAACATGTGGTCTCCAATCGGAAGAATAAAATGGAAAAAAGCTTCCTCACACCTAAACCAATGCTTGAGTATGAGTAAAAGACTTAACATTTTAACTCAGTACATATTTGTGACTTTCTGCACCCTGGCTGCAAAATTCATGAATAATAAAAAAGGTAGGATGGAGAACACAGGTGGGTTTTTGCAAACATTCTTTCTCTGCCACATACAGGCATGTTTTCGCAATTCAGCAATACTCTATTGACAGTGGCAATTTATTTTTTGTGACCAGTTTTGAACCCTTAAGCAAGAATCATATATTAAATTAGGGGTGTTATGCATTGTTCACTCACATAGTGCCATAAAGTAACTGTGTTACCTCCAGTTGTTATAAAAATATAAGATTTGACTTAGCATCATAGCCATTTCCGACATCTTAAAACTGGCCTCTATCTCTTTAAGAACCTCCTAACCTTTCCAACACTCCCACTTCAACACATCAAGAAAAACCCTGGTTCTCCATGCTGTCCATTTACAACCATTCTTAGAAATGTTTTATTTTGTTATACAAAGGATCCAAATGGTACAAACACTGTTCCACAGTTCCTACAGATTTTTGCTAATGGCTGCTGCCACTAGTTTGGTGTAGATGTGTGGAGGAGGAAGCTGGGTATTGAAAATAGCAGGCAGAGCTATGGGTAAATAGGCAGTACATTCCAAGAACTCGTTTAAAATATTTTGGTGAGCTTTGTTAACCAGTAGTGGTTTCAGAAACTATTTCCAGAAGAACGTAAATGTTTTACTAAAAGATTTTCTAAAGATTGCAAACATTTCACCCCCCCCCCCCCAATATGCTCAAAAACATTTCTTCACCTTAAATTAACCGCAAAAAAGTCCCTGAAAATAGTTTCCACTTAATTTATCACATTTATACACTACACAAGTCATTTGTCCTACGTCCAACTTATGACTGAAGTTAAACAATGTTTACCCCATTGGATATCAAAAACATTAGATTTGTCAAAGATAAATAATGCAACTGAGAAAAACTTTGCAGAATATATTTTCTTGTTGTTTAAGTTAACATCAAACAGTGAACATTAAAACAGCGTCTAGAGTCCTAAAGCTTAAGACTAAGTTCGAGTATCGGGCTTTTGCTTTTGCACAAGTTTGCTTCAGTTGTTTGACAAGTCCTATCAAACCCCCCCCCCCACTAAAAGAAAAAAACTGTTGTTTCCTCTAGACACCTTCCTTTTTTTTTGTGTCCTCCTTCTTCTTCGTTTACATTTTAGATCCACGTCACATCTCCCGCTTGTCTTGTTCACCTATCAGGACAAGTCCAATGCTGGCTGTGAGTGAACGTACCAGTGCTGATACCGTTTTGACTGTTGTTACAGCGTTGAAACTTACAGAAAGCTGAAGGGGGAATGTTTAATAAGTGTAACATTTTAATCCCACATTAAATACCAGTGTGACCTGGTAGTATTAGGTGCATTCACTGATTAAAAAAAATAAATATTGGATATTTGTGTTCCTGATAGTTTTTCAATGCAAGTCATGATTTTATGATGTCTTTTTTTCTCTTTACAATATATTAAAGCAAAAACCTAATTTAGCCTTGCTTGAACATACTTGGATGAATTTCATATTAACATCTGAAAAAAATTGCTGCTAAAAACAGCTAATTAAAAACAGCTGAATTTAGCCATTTTACTTTAACACATTTCACTAAACATCAGCGATGATATGTTGGTATTTTGTTCATCCATGGGTTTTAATACTAAAATACATTTACGGTGTGAGAAATAATATATGTTGCAGAATTAGGGCTTTAATTCTTCCTCTATAAAAAAAAGACTTTTATAAAATATAACATAATAACATGCTTAAAAAACACTAGATAAAAATGAATCCCTTTCAGAGCTAGGAAGACCTGATTTCACCTTTTGTTATTTACAGCTGACCATAGGTCTAAGTTAAAACAGTATAGTAGGCTGCCATTTAGTCAAAAGGTTAACTCAAGTGGGTCTCATGATATTTACAGAATTACACAGAATTAAGAAAGCTTTTTAGACATCAGGAGATCTGTAGCAAACCTTTTATTGCTGACGGTCTTGATAGAGGAGAACATAATCTCCTGATTATTAGAGATTGCTTTCAAACTCAATTCTAGTAAAATATCCAATTCTCTTGTAATCCAGTTTAATAATTTTGCGACTTTGATCAGCAGGAAACAGCAGAAGGAACCATCTCCATCAAATGACTTTAAAATGAATGAACATCCTAGACATGAGCAGTCAAGTTTCATTAATGATGTTAACACACAATGTTTATGGGCACTAAAATGTCACAGAGCATATATTAATGATCATTTAAGGTGGAATTAATGATTTGAAGATAGCAAATAACAGAAAGTCACTGTAGAGTTGAGAAAGTTATAATTCAGAGAACATAGCTAAACCAAATGTACACTAGATATGAAACAACACTCTCAGATATACCTTAGCAGTAGGGGATTGGCTTCAGAAAAGTCTGTATTGTTTGTGGCACAGACTCCACAGCTTGCCTGCAATATTCCTGAGAGATTTTGTTCAATGTTGACATGATATTATCACAAATCCTCAGGAGATGTATAGGCTTCACATCCATTATGTAAATCTCCTGCAAAAACCACATGTAAAAGGTGTTTGTTGGATTGAGATCTGCTAAATATGAAGGCTGTTGGAGTATAATGAACTGATCGTCATCTTTTGAGATATTTGAGCTTTGTGTTATTGTTGTATTTTCCTGCTGGAGACAATGTAAATAGTAACAAAACAGAAGACTATACCAGAAGTCTGCAACCTGTGGTTGCACAGCCCAAAGTTACTCTTGGATCTTCCACAATGTTTAAGAGCATGGGTAAATTTGAAAAAGAACCAAGTAACAGTTTTTGTAAGATTAAAGGTTAAAGATTAAAATGGCTCATCAACTTGATAAAGAAGGCCAGGTCTGTTCTGGGGACAAATGTGGAATCTCTGGAGTCGGTGATGGAAAGAAGGATTTTACATGAAATCCACAAAATCATAGACAACCCTGAACATCCTCTTCATGAGACTGTTGCTGGAAAACTGAGTCTCCTCAGTCAGAGGCTTCTTCAGCTTAGTTGCAAAACAGACTGCTACAGAAGATCTTTCCTGCCCACAGCCATCACCATCTACAACATCTCCTCAGTTAAACGAATTAATCCAACATTTAATTTCTCTTTGGGATAAATAACGTATTTTTTAATGATATGATTGATTGATTTTTTTCATTGAGTATTTGTAAGTTTCATTAAAGAATGATACAAAACATATATATTGTTTCCTTTGCAAAAATTAGTTTTAGTAGCGGAAAGATTACAGTGCTAGCTTTAACAATGCTCAATTGGTATTGAGTGGGTCAAAATGTGCCCAGAGATCATGTCCCTCATCATTAAGCCAGCAACAGCATCAGCAATTAATAAAAGGCCAGATGGGTCAAAGCTTTAATTTTGTTTATGGCAACTCTAAACTTCACATTTGAATGTTGTAGCTTGTGCTATTTTTCCATTGGCTCCTTGCCTGACTTAGCCTTGCTCTACTCTACTTAGTCCGCTTAGCAAGCACTGCTGGTTTATTGTGTAATATGAACAGACTCTTATTTACTGATTGTCAATGGTTGTGACCACCAATATAAGTCAGTGATCAGATAAACAACTGCAATTGCAGAAACTCACAACACAAAAAGTCAGCCATGGGCACCTGGCAAGGAAAATACAACTAATGGAGCAATGAAGAGGTGCAAGCATTTTCTTGGTGTCACTGGAGACTTGAACGTATAATGTTTTGGTTACACGCCATGGATGACATAATACACAGACTTCCTGCCCAGTGGAAAAGGGGCAATAGACAAAGACTCAGTGGACAAGGCAACATCTTTCCCATCTATTAGTGACATTGTCAATTTTAGCCTCATTTTGTTGTTCATTGCTTATTTCAGTGGTACCTTGAGCTCTCTGTTGCTCCTTTATCCTATCAAGCGTCAATATGCTGGTATGCATGTTTATGCCATTCTCCTAAAAAGGTTTATGCAAGAAAATTGTTGTAGATTAGAAATCAGGAATGAAACAGAACATGTAAAACGTACTTAATATCCCCTTTCATTCTAATGCTTGGTTTGTATTTTAGAAAGTCCTCTTCATCACATTCCCATCCCTAAGTTAATTTTGGTTTTATTCAGGGGTGCCAATTCTGACATTAGATATTGGTCTGATGCCAGCAAAAAAATATATATTATCGCATTATGTCGGCCTGCATCTAAAATCTCTGATATAATTGCTCCAACACAAACAGTCTGTTACAGCATGTAATCCACACCACAGTTTCTAACTAGCAGCTAGTATCCAGTATGCAGAGCCTACATTTCAGTAATATCTCTTAATCAAGCCCTTTCTAACATTTTACTCTACAAAAATATTAAAAGTCTTTATGATTCATACCAATACTGTATCGGGTTAATATCTGTATCATATCAGATTTAAAAAAGGGGAGACCCCTAGTTTCAGCGACATCATTGGCTGATTTGAGGATTTGTTTTTTTTAACTACCAGCAGAACAGGAACCACTGATAATGTGGCTTGTGAGTGAGCAAAACAGAGATACCTTTCTGCCTAGAGACTATATTAATGAATACAGTCCCACCGGGTAGATTCTTCTTTGTTTAAAAAAACCTTCATAGATGACTTAATGAGGTGCAAAAGCTCTACAACAAATCCCCCCCCCCTCCAAGATAGCAGACCTTTCATTATTTATGGCCTTTAAACTTTAGTTTAACTCCTTTAAACTTTAGTTTAAAGTTTAGTCAAATAATCTGAACTGACTACGAAGAAACTGACATTCATCATGATACGTGATGTTTTGTTCTACAAATGCAAAGAGATTACGATTCTATGCTTGTTTTGGTATTTCCATATTTTTTCCTTCTGAATAAGTGAATAGATAAAACATGTTTTTTTTGTTTTGCAGTTCTAACACAAAAGACCATTAAAATGAGGTTCTCTCATCCATTGTTCCTACAAAGAACAAAGAAACCCCGGCTCAGTCATTCTCTTTGTTACTCACCCAAGCAAGCTCATCATAATTTTATCCCTGCTCTGCCATTTACGCAAAAGGCTCCCTAAATTGAGGTAAAATGATGTTGACATAACGCAGGGAAGCTAAACCAGTCGGGAGAATCTGAATCACCAAAGCCTTTTTTGATGAAGCTTACCATTGATATTACTCCCTTTGAGAGCAAATTTCTTCTTTATCTTTTGCTGACGAGCTTTTGAAAAAGTTATGTGTCAGAGCAAAGTAAAGAGTGAAGAAATGGCACCTGGGTGGAAACTGTGCATCAATAAATCATCAGAGGAAAAGTGGCTGCCTGAATGGTTGTTTAACTCACACGCTGACCTGCTCACTGATAGACGATGGACAGAGCTGACGGATGCTGTTACATTCTTGTGAAACATCAAAAGGGCAAAATAACCTTTGGTTAAAAGTGTGTAAGCTGTCTTACAATTAATCTGACAGAATCAGAAGTAAACATGCATCCAGCAAAACAATTACTGACTTTATATACAAAGACAATAATTAGTGAATATGTAAGCTTTGTTACATATTCATTAATTATTGTTACACAACACATTAGACCTAATAGATTGGAAAACAATAAATTATCAAACACACCCAAGCTGTTTTAAACAGGGAAACATTTTTGTTTAGATATCCACTTTTTTTACATAAGTTAAAGTCCAACTAAAATGCAAATCTATCTCTCTGCAAACTTAAAGCTTTTCACAAAAATAAAGGTTTCTGGGAAATAAGAGTCCAAGTCCAGTTGGGCTTTATCAACTGGTTGACCATGTATTGTGTGTCTCAAAATAAATTCAGATATCCGTAGTAAGCAAAAAAAAATGTAGGAACAATTTAAAAGATTCTGCCATTTCAAAATTTCAAATTGGTCATACAGTATGGAAGGGTTCTTATCAAAAGTCATCTGCTACATTGGTAGTTTTCTAACATTCTTCTTCAGAGCCAGCCCAAGGCACAAGCAAACTAAGCATCGGCTTAGGGCCCCTAGGCCACTAGGGGGCCTCCAGCCATTATGAGATTAAAAATAATTAGGCAAAAATTAGAAATAAAGTGAACGAGAGCAGACAAACTAACAGCCACATGTTGTCACTAACATTCTTGCATAACTTGCTTATTTGATGACAAATTGAAACATGAATGAAAGAGGGACCTCATGTTGTGACTGTTTGTTTGATTAGCCCAATTTATTTTAAGTTTCTTGATGATTGTTATAGTTTGTTTTTACTCTTTTTTTTAGCAGAACACTAAAACAAATGCTGAGTTTTAGATTATTGACTTGTTTACTATTATCCTGCAGTATCCTGCAGATGCAGCGATGTTCTTTATAAAGCTGCATCTGTTTTGTTGCAGCTCTGCCTGAGACATTACTGGTGGGGTCATAACAATAACAGAATATGAAACTAGCGCTTTGTGGATTCAAAAAAGGCAACATTTTGTTTTAACAGCAAAATTAAAAATTACTGTGAATTGTCTTTTTTTTTTGTTTCTAGAACTTCATGTACTTGTTTCAGTCAAAATATTGTGAAAATCTTAAAAAAAACATTATTAAATGTGTAAAATTACTGCTTAATTATGATTCCTCTTTAGCAGCCCTACTATTCTTAGGTTTTCCAGAAATATATCAGTTAGAAATATTTTGTTTTGTTTGAATAAAACCCTTCACGTCTCTCCCCAACAGCAGATCATCACAAAAAAAGTAAAAGAGATAACCATCAGTATATTTAAATAAAAAGTTATTGGTAGAAACCAATAAAATGCAACATGTTACAGAATCCTCTTAATTAAAGATAGACTAATTGAAATAGTTTGGTCAGAAATCATCCATTGATTCTTTTTGGTTAAATGTATTTAATAAATCGCTAAAGATCTACTTAACATTTCTTATCATCTTAGATACAGTCAATAAATAATGTGAACATGAACCATAAAGTGAAAATTTAAGTGAATGTGTTTGAAATAAGGATGCTTGTGGACTGAGGTTTTATTTTTTTTTATTGAAAAAACTACGTTTCTCCAACGTTTATAAATTTTGTCTGTTACGGATGAAAGAACAAAATGAAAACAATTTCCTTATTTTCCGATGTAAGATCAAAATGGTTCCACACTGCGGAAATCTTTCGTTTGCCTTGAGGCTGCTTCATAGTTGACGCTGTACTGAAAAAATCATTAATTATTTTTGCCAAATGCATCCAGTTGACTGATTCGATTCTTTATAAACATAGTTTGGTGCATCGAAACAGTTACTGTATCGGTAACATGACTTGCTGAAATCAAGACGCGCACCAACACGGGTTTTGGTCTATGGGTTGATACATGCGCCGACGCATCAGTGTTGCCAGAGCAATCACTAACGTTAGCTAATCAGTGATGGAGAAAGGTCAGGGAGGCTTTGCTATGAACCAGTAATGGGTGGACATGTGTTTCAATAGGTTAACTCAAAAACCGCCAATCTGACTTCAAACCAGCCCAAATTATCTCCACCCGCACAAAGCAATTTTTATCCTCAAGATCAAAATGAAAAACGCCCAATCTGACAACACTGACGTAAACGCGAATTGTTGCCATCTGAGTTCGACTAGTTTTGCCCGACGCCAGCCCCCGGATGTGTGGCACAAAAAATTGAATTGAAAAACTGAATCTGAATGGAGAGAGGTGAAACTGAAAGGTGAGAATGAATTAAGGAGCTGAATTTTTCAATAAAATTAAATACAGTTTTGATTTTATTGTCGTACACATTCAAACCAACAGATTCAATTTCAGATTAGTCTGTTCAGATTCAGATTTTAAAAGCAATTATTCAGAATGATCAATTCAAGTTCAAAGTGAATGATTCACATTCAGATATAAAAAATTCAATTTCAATTCCTAGTGGCACAAAATTTATCCCATACTATTAAATTAATTCTTTTAATTGGAATATCTTAACTATAAAAATATGACAGTGTAATAATTGTAAGCAAATCACTAACATCCAATGCTTCATTAGGTACACCGGTTTAATTGCTTCTTAAATGAAATAGCAAAGTATTTTGCATTGTTTGTTTGTAGAAATGTATATTCCAACAGAACCAAAAAATATTACACCTGCCTTGACAAGATCCTCCAGCTCTGTTGAGTTTACACAGCTATGCATGGCCAGGAAATCCAGTTTTTCAACCAGAATGGCCAACTTCTGGGAGCTTTCGTGAGGCTGCTCCAGAGCCCGAAACACCATCGCCCCGATGATGAGGTACAGCACCACCAGGAAGAAGATGGCCGACACAGTCTTCCACCTCATGACTGTGGTCCGGGTATCGCACTCATCCTCTGGGGTGTTTAGCACCACTGGCTTTGCGGAGAAGGACAAACGAGGCTTGGAGTTGTGGACGGCAGCCTTTGGGTCAAGGAGATCAGGTGCGGCCACTGAAAGAACAGAGATGATTTATGTCTAAAGGTTTTCACAAAAGAACTAAAACATTTACATATTTCTACCAAAAGGACAACAAATAAACCAACAAAATACGAGCCATTATTCTGTCTTACCCTATATATATGAATTAATATCAGAAGTTCATTTAAAAAAATTGTCAGCTCATAGTCTCTGCATGCCAATTAAAAATGTTAATATTAAAGCTCCATCGGAAAGAAAATTGACACTTTTGATATAGTTGATATATTAGATTTCTTTTTCTTTTCTTGTAAATCCAAAGTTGTTTTGAAGGTGCCTTAGAAGTAAAATCGAACATAAACATTAACATTTACATACTTTTCACAATGTACTTTAAACAAATTTCTCACTGTTTCATTTAGAGTTTCATTTTAACTATTAATTACATTTTCCAATTAAAAGACGTGTATAAATCTCAAACTGAAGCATTACTCCAAATCACTCAAAGCTACACTCTAATTAGCCGTCTCTACTTAAGGCGTATAATACTAACAGCTTATTTTATTTTATTGTTCTTTGAAAAGCAGTTGACTAGCTACTCCTCGTGGAGTTGATTGAGTAACTCCTTTGACACTAATTTTAGTGATGTTCTCTAAGTTGCCTCTCAGAGCCACAGAAGAATTTGCGTTTTTGGCAGTTTATAAAATATGTATTATGATGCATTTGTCACTTTGTTTCTTTTAGATTTTACCCACAGATTTTGAAAAAGTAAATTTTTGGTTTACAGGAACTAATTTATCTGTTTACAATAAAACAAATTGTTTGTTTATCCATAGAGATTTGACAGAGGAGAGACTATTTATTCAGTTTGTCTTTGTTTGTTTTTTAAGATAAAGCAGTTTTAGCAACTAACTTTATTATAATGGCAAATGCAGAAACTCATCCTTCCATATAACAATTTAAGCTGTTAACACACATACAGGTAACACAATTATACAAAGAAACTTGTTCAGTCGCTTGCTGCAGTTTTTTTTTTTTTATTATTTCATGTTTGTATTAAACATATAACACATAAAAATATTTTTTATGAATTAAGCTTACATCAGACTTTACCTTACAACCATTTTTCTTTGCAATTACAGCTGCAGGTTTGTTTGAAGCTTAGACTAAAGAATAATCTTAACAGGACTGAACTTTGACAGGGCATTTCTAAAGGATGAATATGCTTACTAAAACATTTCCTGTCAACTCTGGAAAGGTTGTTAGATTGTTATCCTGCTGCAGGCTTAACCTCAACCCCAGTACCTTGGCTTTGGCTGCCTCTAAACTAATCGTCTTTCATGACTGCCCTGTGTTTAGCTTCTTACATCTTCCCAATTTTTCCTGATCAGCGTCCCTGCATCTCCATTGGACTGTGTTAAATAACTTTGGTTCCTATTTGAGCGAGATCGCGATAACTTTATATCATTTGGCAGGAGTTCCCTGGGGCTCCATGCTTGGACCACATTCATTTAACATCCACCTGGATTCCTTCAATATCCAAACTCAGATTATGGGAATACTACACTATTTCTGCTGGCACACAACCTTTTATTTCGGTCTTAACACATGAGCATAGTTCACCACAGTTATTGTTTCCAAACTATTGATCTCCAGCTTGACACAAGAGATCAGTATTAAAGCCCGATTTTTAATAACACACAACATATTTTATAAAATCAGCCCAGTATAATTATGAAACATGGTGAATGTTGTTAAGGTTGTCAGTAAAACAGTCATGAACATTACACCAGTGGTTAAGTCAATGCACCAGCTCCCAGCTTATGAAAGAACAAAATGTAGTTTAATATCTAGTAGATTGTCTAAAACACAGTAAATATGTGTCAAATTGTCTGTGTAAGTAAAACCATTGTTTTAATTACTAGACGCAAAATTAAAAAACACACTATGATCTTGTAGAAAAAAACAATGTATATATTTTCTATTAATTAGGTATTAGGCGTTAAAATAATTTCGTGCTTATTGTAATTTAGATAGTTTGGTAGAAATAGAGATCATCTTCTATAACAATAAATATAACAATTATGAAAATGAAATAGTGGTAAATAATGCTTAACTATAATCATAAGCCAATGATCATGATTGTCCTCTTCCTCGTTCCTGCTCCATGAAGCCTGAATCAGTGTTGCTGCTCGCTCCTGCACACATCTGCCAACCTGACACGTGACCAAAACAAACGTACCATCCATGCGCTCATACAACCACACTTTCTTTTATTGTGTTTATTTTTTGATGTAATATATATATAATTCTAAATTAAATGAGTTGATCTTGCTGCATGTATGGAGCATTATAAGCAAATACTTATAAAAGTTATAAAAAACAAGTAACAGCTCCCACTAGCTTAAGCTTGATTCTGTTTGTTCGATGTGTTAAGACCAGAACTAAACATGCCAGACAGCCATCTGAAAAGTTGAGTTATTAACTGTTAATTCCTTTTCCACTGTAACTATTAAGGTTTACAGTTTGCAAAGGTCGCTTTATCATGTCTGTGTAAAGTGCTTTAAAACTAATCTTGCTATGGCTCGGTGAAGAAACGCACTGCCACAGTAATAAGCATGTTTAATGGTTGACATATAATTTTTCATGGGGTGTCGAACCTTCATTTTTACCCGTCAATTTTCCCTGTTGGCTAAAACGCTGAACTTTGGTCTCATTTAATGGGAGCTACACCTTCCAAAATGTAATTTCTTATGTTTGTTTCACGAGTAACTTATTTTCTTGTTACTCCTCATTAATGGCCAAATTGGATCACACAACTAGGTTTTCCTGCCAATACATTTTCTAATGTGAGCTGTGTTTCCCAGAGTTTCCCATCAACCTCCTTTTTGCTTCTAATTAATGTGTTTCCTCTCAGTGTAGGTGGATAGTAACATCCGGGCATCCTCTTGTTATTTGCTATTTTCATTGAGGATTAAAAAAAAAATTCCAACATTGCATCAATTGCTTCTTCAAATTATCCGGTGTATCCATTACATTTTTGAATGTACCCTTATAGCTGTATTGGTACAATGCTGGTTAGTTAGGTTAGTTTTTAGGCAAACGTTTCAGCAGACGAAGTTTGCGAAATCCCCACAAAAATCTGTGGTCCCCATTTTTAAAACAATATTAAAGTCCATTTTGGGAGCCAGTGTGGACTAAAGCGGTAGTGTTTTGCCTGAAGAAGACTGCATTTCCAATGAGGAGCAGCACATACTGTAACGTCATAAAATCCTCATCTCTCGGTTGCCTGCATTTGGATTGAAGTACATTTCTGTTTCCAGTGGCTGTGTGAAGGATGAATAGCGATGAGGTAATGAATCTAATTGTGTTGAAACAATGTCATATGATGATGTTGAAAGTAAGAAATGGGGGGAAGTGTTGCGTGCTGTAAAGCAGTCAGCAAATTTGTAGTTATTTTGTGTGGCAGGGTTCCTGCCACCCTCCTAAAGGTTTCTTATGTGCTGGTTGAAGCGATACTGATCCCCTCAGGCCCTGCCAGAGGTGTCATTCAACGAACTGTAGGTCGATGTTGGGATGTTATGAAAATATTTTATGGTTGAAATGTTAGTTGGTGTTGCTGTAAGGTTGCAAAATAAGTGACCAAAATGAGCTGCAACATTTGCTCAATTCCCGGTGATCTGCAGCACTCAGCAAGTTCACATCCTCACATTACTGTGTACCGGTATGCGAATCAAACAAAGACAATCACATCTTAACGTATTCCCCCCATTCTGCATGTCTGTGTTACAATTTCATGTCGAAACACTATATATGCTTGGGTTGCATTTATTTATTCTTTATGTTTTGTTGGGTTGTGGCCACAACAGCCAAATAAATTCAAGTCATTAAACATTTAAGAATACTTGTCACAATGCTGTTCTTTAAATGTTTACTACCCTTGGGTGATTACATAACCCAAAACACACACACACACACACACACACACACACACACACACACACACACACACACACACACACACACACACACACACACATAACTAAAAAAAAGGTAGTGCAGGGCTTGTCTGTAAAGGAAACAGCTTACAGACTTCTTAAAGCTTCCACAATCATTTCAGAACTTATATGACTTATTTTAGCACCATTGTCACCATTTACATTAATTAATTAATAAGAAGAAAAAAGCAAGACTAGCCCTTTCTGCACTTTTACAAAACATTTGCGTAAAAACAACAGAAATAAAGGTGACACCAACACAACACATATCAATAGCCAATATATAAATACAAATATAAACAAATGCATGCAGACAGTTTATAATCGCCTTGATATCAACGCAGGCTTACTTACTTCTCTACCATCTCGTCTCCGTCGGTTTCCTAGAAGGCGTTATTTTCCAGGAAAGCTGCCTAAAGTCTTCCTCGGTTCGCCCGGGTTCGCTCCAAAGGACGGCTCGGAGGTCAGCATGGTTTCGGATCTGAAAAAACGCATCCAGCAGGGGGGCGCGACGTTTTGGCTCAGACGCGCGCAGGGACGGAGCGTAACATGGAGAGAGCCGCGTCCACTGCTTCCATCCAGGTGTTCGAGGTCGAAGTGAGACTGCGAGGAATGCGCTGCAGCAGCTACTCTCAAAGAGAGACAGAGAGGGTGAGAGGAGAAGATGGAAGACTGAGAGAGAGAGAGAGAGAGAGAGAGAGAGAGAGAGAGAGAGAGATGCTTTGAGGCTTTCCTGCGCAGCCATATACAGTAGTAGGGAAACATGCATCAATGAAATTGGTACAAAGGTTTAAGTGGGTTTCATTTAGTTTTAAGAAGGGGCTTGCAAACGTATTTATGTGGTGATCACAAATATTAGTTTTCAGGTTTACTGACTTTGTGCAAAAAACAAACAAACAAACCAAAACAATAAAGCATGATTGAATGATAAATAATAGGTGCCTTAACTTAAGGATAACACATCTGAAACATGTAGAGGGCTTTCATTATCGTCTTCCTTTACTTTTATAACGCCTAAAATCAAACCCAATTCAACTATCTGAGTTCAGAACTAATCTTCATCTCGTTATTAAACTGATTTCCTCTCTGTGTGTGTAGTTTAATGTAAGATTAAATCCAGTTTGTTCACACAAGCCGCCAGAAAGGTTCTGTTCCCAGGTTGTCCCAATTCACAGTGGGTGAAGGTTCCCCAATCTATTTGTGCTGTTTTGCAAATTACAATTGGTAAGCATGTCATTTCTACATGTTTATGATATAGTCAAATATAGATGCATGTCCAATTAAAAGAAAACGCTGTTCTTGAAAGTATACACTAAATGGACTAAATATGAATGAATGCCACACTTATCTGATATGTAGAAACTATGCACCATTCACCTTCCACTTTACCATTGTGCAGTGTCATGTGTTGGTCTTTCAGGCAAATTTCAACTGAAATAGACTGGAGTTTGATGTTTTAATATTGCCAAGTACCAAAAAGTTCAAGGGTTATGAATACTTTTGCAATCACTCGCTTTCGACATTGAATATAACGATCATGATTGTTCCACTCTCATTTCATACATTATGTATAGTAAGATGTCACAGTTTTAAAGGCTCATTGGGTACTTTGGGTTTGTTTCTGCTTAGTTAGTTACAAGTATTACAAACCTCTGTCAATTTGTGGTTCAAAAATGTTCTTTGATTTAGATATCTATAATTAGTTTCTTTCAAATCTGAACTCACCATCCAAGAGTTCTGTCTGTTGTGTTATGTTAATAAAACATGTTGGTAAAGTTGTAGAGAAGATATTTGTTGGTGCATTTTTCTAAATGTCACTGCTTATGTGCATACATTCACATACGAAACATCTGCTAACATTCTCTGATGTTCTTTAGCCTGACTTTATTTAAGTGACTCCAGGGAGTTTGGGTAATTAATGAAAAAACTGCACAACCGACACTAATCAAACATCAAGAAAGAGCAACAAGAGTTATTAACAAGGCTAAATACTCACAGATTTTTAGCCAAACCTGTTAAAATTTACATAGTGTGTAGGAGCTATTTCTCTATTTTTAGTCAAATCTTAGAATTTAGATTATTTAATTCCTTTTTATATTTTGCTTATTTTCTAGTTGATTTTTAATTAGAGTTTCTGTTTAATTTGTTATTTAAAATACGTTGTTTTGTTAGTAATTCACTTAATTAGTTAATTTATTTCAATTTGAGATGTGGGTGTGTCACAGTATAAATAGGTAGGTTTTAGGCAGCTCATTATGCAAGCGGTTGGTGATAAGGTTTTTTACCAGTCTAGCCAATCAGTCACTCCTCAGTCAGTCTATCAGCTTATAACTTTCTTTGCCTGAACTGTGGAACAAAGCAACAAAGAACTGCATTTTTGACTTTTTGGACTGCGTAAGCCAGAATCCAAGGTTGTACAGCAAATGCTGTACAACATTTCCACGCTTAGATATCGTAGAAATAATTCTAAATTAGTTAAGTACCGCATTGCAACTTAAAATTGCTCATCGCAAAAAAATCCCAAAGCATAATATTTTGCTCTGCCAATAGCCATCTGAATAAAGATGCTGTTAATACAAGTCTGCCCCCTAATAGCTGGTAAACAATAATCTATAGTGGTCTTTACTGGGGTTTTTTCTAACATGGTGGTTCATCTTGCTCCTTTTCTTGTTTTCTTTCCTGTCTTTGTTGTGCTGTCAACAGGAAATTTATATCAAGAATATGTCATTACATTAGAACAGGCAAGAGTACAGTACACCCATTGACATTGTATTTATTTTATTTTTTAATATTGAGGTGCTACTAGGCAGCTAGTGGGACTGTTTTATATTCCCTTACCTGAATGTGGCTGTGTGCCTAGTCTCTTAAAAAAAGAGCGTATGTCCATCTATGACAAAGTAGACATTACGGGTCAGTGTTTCTAAAAGTTAGCATAAAGGGGGTCAAGTTCTAAATTTCACATGTAGGCCTACATAAATCTATAAAGCCTCTAAGAGGACATGGAGGGGGAAAAAAGCAATGCCGAACTTACTTTCTCGAGATCCTGACTTAGCCTCAACAGTTAATCTGCTGAGTTTCCTTAGAAATACACTTTTTGAACCTCTTTGGATAATTAACTAAGCATACTGTCCTGTTTGATAATTAGAATCAAATCTTGCTACACTGAAAAATTTTAAAATGAGAGAAAATAGAAAGGTAAAGTGAAGAAAACGGCAAAAATAATGCAAGTTTCAGAGAAGGAGGATTTTGTTTTTCATGTGGATCCAAATAAAGTACTGAAATTGCCCTTTGTTGAAGTTTCACAAATCAAAAACTTGGATTTTAATATTCTGCTGTTAGAGCATTATAATCTAGTCCAGATTTGAAAATTCTAGGTGTTGTAGTTTAACTAGAGTAGATAAAGAATACTGAAGACAGTGGAAAAAATAGGTGGAATTTCCCTTCATCTTTTTCCTGAATAGGAAGCTATAATCGGAAACCAACTTCAGCTTCGTGTCTCTTAGCCTAATGTCCCAGATGAGGATATTATGCTAAGAGACACGAAGCTGATCAGCATCATGCTCGAAGGACTCCACCAGTATTACCGGCATTGCAGAAGCTAAACAGCCTTTTCACCAAAAAGAGAAATGTGGTATTTTTCAAACGTAAGTCGGGATCTCGAGAAAGGAAGTCGGGATCACTTCTCCATCCTACATCCACTTACGGGCTCCGGATAAATTAGCATACGTAAGTTAACCAAGCTTTTCTAGCCACTAAGAAATGTAAAGTAGTCTTACTTTTTTACAAAAAAATAAATCCCTAGTCAGCCAATGTGTAGCGGTATCATACCGATCAAGTTTTGGACATGACAATCCGGGAAATATTTATCCGTGAAGAAAACTACCGTAAGACGTAAGAGAGGGTAAGGAGACAACCGACTACAGTCAGAGTGGAAAGCGAAGAGGGGAGGGGGTGCTTGGTGCGTTTGCCACGGTATTTTTATATTTTACTGCTTGCAGTCTCACAATATATCTGCTGCTGAACACAGTGAGGAACCGACTCGTGGAAAAAAATAAAAAAATAGACAACAAAAAGGATTTCACTGGCCCATGTATGATTATCATAATTCATTCCTTACTTATTTAAACTTTCTTACAAAATGGTAATCACAGTTTCTTAATTTTTCAGGGGTGCTGAGGTACAGTTTTAGGGGTGCTAAAGCTAAAGCCCCCATAAAACAGGGCTAGAATCGCCACTGGCTGTAATGTAAAGAAGCATGTTGCAAGAAACTTATACCCCAGGGAAATTTAGAATAACCGAATAACCCAAAAGTCCGGACCTCAAGCCATCACTTAGACCGAGGACTTTGTTACCACAAAGCATCAATTCTCAATTCAATTGTTAGTATTTCCTAATGTTGATGATAATCAAACAATTCCTGAGGCTTATGAAGATGCAAAAGTCTAATAGGGTTATTGGAACACTCACTCTTTTGGGAAATATGAAATCAGTGAAGCCTCAATGAAGATTAAGCATTTCCTATAAGACCAGCATCACTTATTAATCAAAGTTATAAGAGTAACCGATTTTCTAACCCAGGCCCGGACTGGCCATAGGGAGAACCCAGAGTATTCCCAAAGCGCCGGCCTAATATTGGCCTGCTGGCCTGCGCCTCTGTAAAAAATAAAAAAATTAAAAAAAATCTACTGGCAGTGTGAATATCAGATAGACAGACCAGCGCCAGGACAAGCCATAGAGGCATTCAGGCCAGCAGCATGTGAGGAGGGAAAGATGATTGGTTTATTTCGATTCAGACCCGCCCCAAAAGTCCGTATCAACCACACAGGTGTGGAGGAAGGAGCGTGGCGTGTGTCTGTTGACGGCAGCTCGCGCAATCAGCGAGCTGTGCAAGTAGTGAGGAGAAGCGACTCGGGTCTCCCGACAGGGTAAAAGGACCAGAGAGAGAGAGGGACAAAAATAGAAAGGCGCTGGAGGAGGACGCGGCAAAATGCAGAAAAGCAACAGATTTCTTTATTCAGTCCCCACTTGTTGCCATTAAAATAAAGATTACAAGTAAATTATACAAACAAAACACGCACACACACACAAAATGTTCGTACAAATATTATTTTAAGGTTAAATATATATATTTTTTATTTTAATAATATATTTGTACCAACATTTTTTTTGTTTAAAGTTTAAACAGAGACCCCTAAAGGAACTTGAGGCTGCACACATTCAGTCGACAGTGTAAATATGGAACCTATATAGATTTAGCCTGGAAATTAAGATAAGGACTGGGAAGTTAAAATCACTGATTTACATGAAACTTTATAATTTTTATTATTATCATTATTATTATTTACTTTTTAAATTATTTATTTGTCCAGCTAATCGGATATACTCTTATCATTATCATGTATATGAGTACAAGGCCAAATCAGACAGGTTACATTATCTTACTGTATGAAATAGAGTTTATGGAAAAACTGTAAACATATGTTTGCTATTCGAAGGTGGTGATGGTGATGATACCAATCCTGCTGTTACCTCAGGAGAAGTAGAGCATTCAGGAGAAGTTACAAAACCATTTCTACAGTAGAGCAACAACACATGAACACTACCAGACGCTAGCATTGACAAGAACAGCTTTCGACTGTAATAATAGCTTTCTTTGCAATTTGCCGTTATTCTATTAAGTGATTGTGTTGTTAAATATTTCAGTTTTTTTGTATTCCAACCTTGGATTTTCTGTAGGTTGGGGTTCATTAGTATTCCCTGATATGATGATGTGGCACTGAGGCAGTTGATTTTTTACATGATATGACTATGTAAAGCTCTAACTTAGACACTTATCATTGTGTAAAATCTTTATTATCTTAGTACTTTTTGAATTAACAGCATTAAAGTTGCTGTATATTACAACCTCAGAAATTACAGTAGGTCTAATAGGTGGCCTTTTATCTGGAATTTGCTAAAGGGGGGGAAGCACGTCCACAAATGCGTTTTGCTTGTGCCCATGCATTTAGGTGTGGGTGTGAACATGTATGTCTGGAAATATTCACGCGTGGCAAGCCCAGGGTGGCCTGGTTACATGACTGACTCCTGGCCTGAAAAAATCTCCTAGTCCGGCCCTGCACTAACCTATATTTTGTCAGGAGAGCCCTAATTCAGCTGCTCAAACACAAGATTAACTATGTTCTAAAAAATTACATTTTTGGTAAATTACATTAATTTGACTTTTGTATGTATTTGTGTATTTTTTTTCTTACTTTGTATTGTATTTTTATTCTAACTTTTTTAATGCACTTTTTAATCTTTACGTAAAGCACTTTGGATTGTATACTATATCAATATATTTGCCTTGCCTTCCAATGATGCAGTCAGAATTACACCCACCCCCCTGGTGAAATCACAAGGTACTCTTAATGTTTGGAGAAGGGAAGTAGAGGCCTTCAATCCTATAGACACAGCTCGCACTGTTAATCATAGTTTTGGTTAGCTGGAACGGTTCGCGATAAAAAAAAAAAATTACATGTAAACTTCAAGATAAAGCAAGTGCCCCACTGAATAGCTCGAAAAAAAAGAAGAAAAAAAGAGGTTCCAACGTTGTACAGTCCAAAAATGTAGTTAAATATAATTAGGACAATGTTTTATGGCCTCAAACGGTTGATGGTTAAAAATTCTGCAAATGACTGAATTAAAACAATCCTGCAAATATAAACTTAATAAGTTCCGTTTAAAGCAATGTTAGACTTTCAGGTGCTTGTCAATAGTGGTCAAAAAAAGGTATTTACTTTTATTAGGAAAAAAACTACATAATGAACGCTGTAGTGTCTATTGTACAAATATTAACATGCGTGTAAACAGGCACTTGTTTCTGTGTCGGATGTGAGAATCACATAATGTGTTTTTGATGCATGTCGTTGAGTTATTATTCCTATTAATATTCCTGCTAGCAACAACACAAGCTTAAATTATGTTTGGGATTAAGCTAAATCTCTTAAATGGGTCTGTGGACTTTATGCTGTTTTTGTTGGGCCTGAGCAGCAGAGGGACTTTACATACGAACAAAGGCTGTAATACAAACAGCAGATGAAACAGCTGGTAATTTTACATGCTCAAATTTGCTCTAAAGCGGTTCCAAATTTTCCTCTTGAGGTTTGGCCACCCTTGTTGCTTTATTTCCTCTCTCAAGGACCCGTTTCTGCTTGAAACAGCAGAAATGCCAGAGTAATGTCCTTGTTGGAGTAATAATTTAAACAGGTGCTGCCCTCCTCACAGACCCGAGTTTAACCTGCAGGTGATAGCCAGCTTATCAGTGGGAGGAAGCAGATCCAAGGGCGCAGAAATACATGCTCCAAAGCACAGGTTTAGTGCATTAATTAAATCCATCCAAATTAGCGGGACAGCCGGGGCTGATGAAGATGATGATGTGACTTTTCATTCGGTGTGGCATGAAGGTGTGTTCTCTCTGCGAAAGCAGAAAACTGACGTTGACAAGGTTATTTGTTATAATCAGGTTAATGTCTGTTCTGTTTCTGAAGATGTTCATATATGACAGAGAAATAGTAGGATTGTGTGCGTATGCCCGGAAGTGCCAACAGTATTGATCAGTATTGATCAGTATTGATCGTTAATTTACATAATGTACTGCTGGTAATTGAATAGTTGAGAGTCTGCAGCTGAGTTTCCCTTCCATATTGAGATTGATTTATTTATTTATCAAGCAAAATCTTTGGATCTAGAAGATTATCATGTTTTTCTATTGTTGCCTGAATATTTGCCTCAATTTTTAAAATTCCAATACAATTTAAATGGTTGTGCACAATGACTGGAATCTTCTGAGGTTTCTCTCCGTCAGTTTTGCAAAGAGAGATTGAATCCTACTAAAGTTGGATGAAGAGCGATTATGAGCACAGTGTTCTTCAAGTCTTCTCTTACGTTTGATGTGTTCTGTTTGAAATTTGAACAATTATCTCAACAATATGAGACATGTTTTGATCTAAACCATCCCATTGTAGCTGTGTGTTTAGCGTTGTTATCATGCTGGAAGGTGAACCAGAGATTCAAGTCTAAAGATAGGGGTAAGGAAGGTTGTAATTTTTGTAAATTAAAATGTTTTTACGGTTTCATTTAATTATACATTGCAACGGCCATCCTGTCGTCAGCAAGCTTACATTGTGAAGACTCTGGAGATTTGCGGCTGGATAAACGAGTTACGTCTCTGTTCCCAGTCCTGCTGAATCTAACCGAATCATTTCTACAGAGGTTGCACTTTACTCATCCTGCAGAAAGTCATCAGCAAATCCAAAGAGTCAGCCACTCGACGAAGCAAAAATTCTGTATTTCTAGATGACTTAACGATTCAATTCCTATTTCCAACCAAGTTAATTGACAATATTGAAAAAATGTCACAAAAATGTTTAAATTATGAAATAAAACATTGTAAACATTGTAAACTCCATTTAACTAGCATTACATCATATTTTTAGTAACTACTGCAAGAGGTAATTTGTCCACAGCTTGAAGACTATTTGTTTAAAAGAAAAAACACCCTAAAAAAAATCAACCCCCCCAAAAAAGGACATTTTTTTGACGCACAATGCTTTTCGTACACAGTAACAGCAATTTTAAATCAATATGAGCATACTGGGAATGCTTTCTAGTGTATGATGTGTAAATTATTACTTATGTCTATGTTTCAGAGCATGTACTAACACCACCTAAAGCACAGCAACAATTTATTTTTCAAATAAAAGGTATTGAGGCTAGGCATAATCTTGAAAAAAAAAAAACGTTTACAGAAGAAACCTTAATAGTAAAAAGCTCATTAAAGTCTTTGCCTAAATCTTACTTATCACTACTTTAGATTTTTCAGAAGATTGTACTTTATATTGCATTTTTTGTGTCAACAATAACACCATAAGGTTTAAAGTTAATAAATATGTCTTAATGATGCCTTCAATTTGGCTCATGTGAATTTGATTTAAAACTGGATTTTTTCATTTGTTCTTTGTAATTTCTGTACAATAAACTATTGATATATGGATATATTGGCAGATCTATACAAAAACAATTTATCCGTGCGAGTATTAGTGTGACCTTAAGGTTATACTGAAATAGAAATACAGACACTTTTTTTGTGTCTGTTTAAAGCACTGACTCTCATAAGCACTTCCCACTCATAGTGCCAGATCCATACTCTTTTGTAATACTCTTTTGTTATGACAAAACAAAAGCAAAAATTTCTTTTCATCCAGTTGAGGTATTTTTGTTATTTTAATACATTTACAATCAAAGCCTTAAAACCAAATTCCTTGTTTGTGTTCTTGGATTAGGCCATTAAAACAGATTTATCGGTGTGGTTTTGGAAACGGTTTAGGAAATATATCAAGAGATTCATCATTTAGATTAGATATTTCTAAAACAGAAATATTATAATTTAAGAAATTATAAAATTCAACAGAATTTAGTTCAGAGAAAAAATAATATTGTCTTTCAAAAACAAAGAAGGAAATTGATATGAATTCCTCGCAGTTTATTTGCGATAGCATGCATAACTTGCAAGTTTTCCTGGTAGAGATAGTCAAGATTCCTTGCATGGCAAAACAAATCTTGGACCAGGACTTGGTAACTGCATCTAGTCAGATTTTAGTTTTCAAGACATACACCACTATTGACGAAAAGGCACAACAAAAATCAGCTCAGAATTTGTTTACAATAACATAAATAAGTAAATAGATTTAGATATGCTGTTGTGTGTTACAATAAATCAATGCTGGAAATGTCCGGTATATGGTTAGTTAAATTTCTGGAGAAGAAGAAGGACAAAACATGATAAAAAATGCATACAGTCCGTGAGGTAGGGCCTAAAAACACATATCTCAAACTCCACAAAACCCTGTTTTCTTTCTGGAGGTCACTGCAAAAAAAAACTCTAGGTGGATTTAAAAAAGTGACTCCAGAGCAACATTTCAGGACTGTTCATAAACCAGAGATAGTTCCCAATGACGAGGGGGCTAGGATACCTCAGAAGTTGTCTAATTATGAATCACATTTGCATCAGATCATAATAGTAAAAGAAGAGGGAGAGCAACAGTTGCCAGCGACTCATAGCAATCATTGGCAACATTGTGGCAGAATTGCCAAAAATGCTCTACCTGCCTCTTTTGACATATTTAAGCAGTCTGTGAGAAACAACACTCAAAAGATTTTGCTGTAAGTAACCAAGATCTTGCTCTTAAGTCTCCTCTATAAAAGAAAAATACATCTTTGGGTTTATCCTTTAATACAGAAAAGAAAACAGAATGGTGAAAATCATAATTTTATTGCAGACCTTAAGGGTGATTCAGATTAATTGAACTTTTTTCAAACTACATACCATGGTAATCCTATAAATAGAGAGGATTCACATATTCTGTCAAATAAACCTTTGCTTACTGGTTGTAGCGCAATGTTACAGCAACAGAAATGTAATATGTTTTAACTTTATTGTGTTGCATTGTTGGTCCGAGTGTGTACATCGATGTGTATGAGCAGGTTGCATAGGAAATTCATGGAGAGGGAGGGATGTGGTCTCCCGTTTGTTGAGCTTATCATGATGCTTGTCATGAATAATTTCTATAATTTTGGGATACAGTTGTTATTAAGATAAGATAAGATAAGATAAGATAGACTTTATTGAAATTGTTTTGCCAGGGTTACAGAGTATCAAATAACAATAAACACGACACACTCATCTCACATACAACACAGTACAGTACACAATCAACATATAACAATAACTACACTACTATTTATCCCTCCTGCAGATGGAAGAGGAACAGTTTGATTGCCACAGGTAAGAAAGACCTCCTGTGGCGTTCTGTGGTGATTCTCGGTGGTCTCAGTCTCCGGCTGAAGGTGCTCTGACAGGCCGTCAGCGTGGCATGTAGGGGGTGGGAGGTGTTGTCCTTGATGCTGAGCAGCTTCCTCAGCATCCTCCTCTCTGACACCTCCACCACAGACTCCAGTTCCAGTCCCAGGACAGAGCCAGCTCTCCTGATGAGCTTGTTAAATAAGAAATAAGACTTTGCCAATTACACTAATTTGCAATTTGGATTGATGCTTAAAATAAATTCAATGTAATTGAAGCCAACTAGTAAAAAAGTTTGATGTGAAATTCACATTAAATCTGGTAAATGACACAAGTTGCATTGTGCAAAACTTTCCTTATCCGTCAGGCTTCAGTGGTTCCCATTAATTGCATGATCTTTCCACAGTGGGTTTAGAAGTGATTAAAATTCAAAGCTAGCAATCAAATGAGCATTGGTGTTTAATGTTGGTCTTTTCTCTCTGCCTTGAACAATTATTTTCGTTTGTCTAGAAGGTGAAGTCTCCATTTCTTGTTAGGTTATGCATATATACACAGTGACAATTTTAGTTACTGCATACTAATGAAAGTCCAACAAACACCGTTATGAAGCGATCTGAACACATGCATTGATAATATGCAAAAACACAACATTCTCTGTCTTAAAAGACTTCCTCCGGTCTGACTGCTCTTCTTTACATCTCACTCAACTACCCTTTCCTCTGCGTCCTGATTGGATGATCCGTTCCACCTGGGTCTCCCTTGCCTGCACCTAATCAGCCTCAACCCCCTCACCTGTTCAGCGGGCTTTATATAAAGTCCCCTGGAAGGCAAACAGTAACAGATTATTGAAATGTTCTGTTTTTGATAACCATTTCTTGACCATAAATGTGTTTCCTTGAGTCCCCCGTCATGTCTGACCTTTGTTAGATACCTCAAACCTTATATATGATCAACCATTGCTCTATCTGTGGGCTCCTGCCTAGCCCACTCAATGTGTTTGCCTGAATCTGCTTTCATGTGCCTGACCTAGTTTCTGTGTCCTGACATTTGATTTACGCTCAACCTACAGATCTTTCCGCCCTGCTCTGCTTCTTTAATTTTGTTCCTCCTTCTGTCTCTCTTCTCTTGAGTGTGACCCTGCAAAAGGATTAAACCTGAAACCTTTCCTGCAGTTTAAGTTCAGCGTCAGACCCCAGCTCTTCATTCTGTCAAGCTCTATCTCATCTTCATCAACTACTCAGGATTACGTTAACCACCTTTTGTCATTTCTTTTTACCTTTTGTATGTACTCATGTGTTTGTTGACTTTTTGTTGCAAGCAGGTTATATATAAGGGGTTTAGAAATTAAAAAAGAGTCCTTATTTGTTCTTCCAAGCTGTCACAAAGGGGCAGAAACACATCAGTAACAAATTAATTAGGCAAGTTACATTTAAAAATCTATTTTTTAATAAACTTAATTTAATTTATCTGGAACCAAGCAAAAATGTAAAACTGATAGTTTTACAAAATGATGTTATTTTTGCAATCTTATTCTGTTTTATGGTCGAGTTTTGTAATATTCTCCTTGGTTAGTCTACCAAACATTCCCTACAATTCCTATATTTCAGCCTAAAGTCAGTATATTGTCTAAGGTTACCCTCAAGTGTCCAGACTATTTAGATAAACATCCAGGAATGAGGTTTAATCTAATAAAGCAAATAAAGCCTAACCTAAGAAAAGCACAAAGATCTGTTACAGATCTGCAGCGGTGCAGCTATGAAAAGTTGATGAAAATTTTTGGCAGGACTTGTTTGATTAGATTTCAAGAATACTGCATAATTTTCAACCAGAAAGAAAGAATATCATTGAAGTGCAGTGATGCTCTTTCTGCCTAGTTCACGACTGTTCTCATTTCTACCTGCTCTGCAGCACACGCTGCTAATGGATGGACATGATGGGAAGCCTGATGGACAAATGCAAAATATCCAGTGGACTTTAAAATATATCCTGTTGATGTATTTTTTCTCCCTGTAATACATTACAAAAGCAACTGGTTGCTGGTTTTGATGTTCGCTAGTATTGAATGCCCATGAAATGTCTTTTTTCCTGTAACAACACCACAGTAAATGCAGAAATGTTAGTAATTGGATTAAAAAAGATCTTTATGTAGGCAACTTAACAAACAAACAAGAAGACTAAAATCAATCAATCATGTTTGGTGTTCACACGGTTATTCTGAAGTCTGTCCCTCTATTAGGAATATTATTATTATTTTTATTTGTCCCTTCCGTTCCTTTCAACAAGTTCTGTTTATATGTCATTTTCCTCAGCTTTTCAATGCATCCCACCACATCTGCAATGTGTGTATTTGAATTAATTAGTTCATTTGTTAAGTAATGAATTAATTAGTTAATAAATTGTAATAAGTAGTTAGGGTTTGAGGGGTGTTAAAAGAATGTTTTTACTAAAACCAGCATTAAAGGGGTTAAAAATCCAGCAGATACCTGAAGATTTGCAAAGAAATGCAAAGACTAAAGGGGATAGGATTCATTTCAAAGAAGTTGAAACAATATATTAAAGTTGTTGTTGTTGTTGTTTTTTTTGGCAATCCGCAAAAGACAGTTTTCTTTGTGTCCAGAAAACACATGTGGAGAAGTTTAATTGCAAAACCCTTTAGACTCACAACACGTCATTTTAAATCAAACTTAATGCAAGATGTTGCCGATTAAAAATGTATGTTGATCCTTAACATTGTATAACAAGCTTTACCATAATATCTTTTGGTCTTTTAAGAAAACATAAGATGGATAACTTAATAAGATCCCTTTAGATACACACAAGAAAATAAAAGGGCTTCACAATTCATCAACATTTTAGATACTTCTATAAAGACACAACATAAATTAAAGCTGCAGAAACAATGTTTTTCTTTACTTTTGGTTGAAGGAACCCAGAGGTTCTTCACAAAGTGTTGCTCTTCAATTGTGTATTCTTCAAAACCTGAGTCAGCAAGTTCCTGATGACCTGTGGTGTCTCTGTGAGCCCTAAATAATAAAAACATAGAGAGAAATGGGATCGAAGATTATGTTGAGAACATTTCAACCAACTGTAACTTTCGGCTTAACTTCTCCTCTACAGAACAGCCGTTGTGACAGTATGACACTGAAATATCAAATGCCTAAAATATGAAGACATGTGAAAACATAAATATGCATGTCACATAGTAAGGTATAAGAGAAAACCATGTGTATTAAGTGTCAGGAGTTTAGAACTAGCAAGAAAAACAATCAGATACTGTTTTTGAAAAAGATCACCAGTTGACAAGACTTTTTTTCGAGATCTAATATAAGCGTCAAACATAGAATGTGACACGTTTTTTTATTTTAAACACTGAGTGAAGCTTTAAGGACCATATGAAGGAAAACACATTAGTTCACTCAAGTACTGATGTTCTCTCGTTCCCTGAGTGAAATTTCTAAGAAACAAAATGGTCACATCTTTCATTCTGCTTCATTTACTCACAAAAGTGGAACTCAGGATTGATTTAGCTTTAAACTAAAGGCCATTTTCCACCCAACTCTTACACTGCTCACCCTCTGATCACTTCTACGGCACAGTAGAACAATAAAAAGACTTTGTTTATGGTGTACCAATCCAGTTTCATGGATTACTGGGCCATAGAGAACCAGAACTACAAGAACTATTACAGGGGGAAAAAAAACATTTCACTGCCAAACTTTCAAACGGATTAAATAAAACCAGACATACCTAACATTTCTACCAGCTTTAATTTTCTGGAACATGTCTGAAACCCAGCGACCCATTGATATTTCTTATAACTCCCTTTGTTCTCTACCACCCACTGAAATATCTGTCACTCTGCCTACTGTATACACATCAGCAGCGGGGTTTAATTAAGATTAATGGGGGGGCTTGACATGGAGCCCCGCTGACTGAGTTGGAATAAATTTTATGACGCAATCTGGTTAGAAAAGATAGAGGCTAGTTGTTAGAGGCAGAATGCCAACACGTCTGTGATTTAGGATGTTAATAAAAGCATATAAAACTTAAATATTAAAAAGGTCCTCAGCAGTTTTAGATATTTGGTTGCATTTATTTCATTTACTTTCTCTGATATGTCTAAATGTGTTTGTGTAGATTACTTTGATTAATGTTTTCTTATTTTAGTTTCTCACCCCTATATCACTCTTTGGAACGTTAGTAATTAGAATACACAGCAGAATGGAGGAAAATGTGTCATATGAACTTCCTAATGGGATCTTTCTGATCAGGTTCAACTCACAATTAAAATGGGTACTTTATTCTGCTTGATAATCCAAATTCAGTGGATGTAAACATTTGTTCAGTTCACGTCATTCTGATTGTAGCAAATATGTCCATCACAGATGGTACAGCTTCTTTTTCTGAATTTCTTTGAAGGATATTTTACAACTCTGTTCCTGTCAGTGCCTGTATTCTGTATGAAGCCTAGTGCATGTCAATACAAGCACGATCCAGATTATTTAATCTGAATACATTTTATTTCTATCAAGGAATTTTTTCCAAGTAGACATACGTTTTCTTCATGCTTCGCTCAGTCTGCCATTCTGCTCCCATTTTGGATTTCATCAATTACCTTTTTAAAAACTTGTCAAAGTGACTGCAACTGATAAACTAGTTCAGTAATTTTAATAGTCAGAGCATTTTTATGTATTATTTTATGTATGTAGTATTCAACATACAGGTTTATCTCTAATGCTTTCCCACCAGTCTTACGTAAACCAACCACTCTGGGCATGAGATCAGCACAACATATTTGCCACTTAACATTTACCACATACGCAAATTGTAATATAGTTTATAAAAGGGATCAACACAAATTACTTAACGATTGTGAAATATAACCAAAAAAAAAAGCGAATTGTTCAGAAATAAATGCCGGAAAATTGCAGCTTGCTTTTCTGTTTTTGCATTTTGTGTCCACTGGTCAACACATTGTTGAACCATCTTGTACCGTAGTCAACACATTGTTTGTACTTTGTCGTAGCTTTTTCACATCAATACAAGAATGTTTCTCCATCTTTCTCTGAAAACTTTTGTTCAACTCAGAATGGACTACTACTATTGACACTTTTGTAGAAAATGCAAATCAGTCATCTAACAATGTAGAAAATGTCAGGCCTTTCTGATAATTATGCAAACCTATATTATGCTGCTACCTAAGAAACTGTCTCTTCTGAATATTCTGTATTAGGTTTATAGTTAAAATTAAAGAAATTAAAAAAATACAATTAAAACTGTTTTAATTTTTTTATTAAGAACAATATCTAATTCTTAGGACCATTGAGTATTTTTGCAAATAGTGGTCCGTATAGCAGAACATTAAGAAACCACAGGTGAATCCACTTTATTGTAGCATTGCTTATATGTTTAAATCTCTATCCTGTAAGGAGGAAAACCTCTGTCTCTGTTTTATGCCATCTGTAACCTCAGACTGTGTTGCTTCCAGGTTTCCTCAGCTTGTATTTTTATCCCTGCTACTCTGACAAGTAGAAAAGCGTCCCCAAAGTATAATGCCACTAACCACTATATTTAATGTGGGCAGATAAAGTGTGATTTCAAACCTAGTCCTTGAGAGCTACTGCCATACAACATTTAAACTTATCACTGCTCCACTACATCTCAATGAAATGATTGAAATACCTCTTCAGGAGGCCATCAAGTTTTTCAAAATATAGTGACAGGCCACCTGCTCTATTTAAAGTGTGTTGGAGCAGGGATGCATCTAAAGCCTACTCCAACAGAGTTGGTGAGACCTGATGTACAGAAATGGACCTGTGGTACACCTATTGGTCAGAAATCAAGATGTGTGGAGTTTTGTGGTTGTACTGTGATCAGTTTGTGATCAATACGAGGTGCATTTGAAAAATTATGAACATTTGTCTTTTTACACACAAGCTTAAAGTAAAGATTTTAAATAACAGTCGTTTGTGTGACGAAATTACATGAGCTATTATTAACCCTGACATTCACGGATTGGGACATTTTTCTGTTCCAAGTTGTATATCTGGTGGCTTTGGGATTCTGCTTGCCTACCTAACAGTAGATAGAGACAACAATAACACACCAATACCAAGGAATAAAAATATGTATGAGAATCAACTGAAAAATACTTCGAGAAGTAAATTAGTTTTAAAGTTCATTTTTATGATTAATGAATTTATTTTTCAACACTATGTGACATTTAACCCCAAAATCGATCATAGTTTTGCATTACTAACCATAATCAGAAAACAGATTTATTGTTAGATATCTGAGGCTCCTATAATTATGTGTCTGTGCTTTTGTATAATGAACTCTTTTTCAAGGATGTTATAATGTGGCTAGCCTTGAACACAAAAGTATACTCAGAAGTCTTCCCTCTCTTCTAACCACTTCACTTTGAGGCTGTTCCTTTCCCTTAGAGACTTCAACTCACAGCAACCCAACTGCTCATTATCTGTTGAATAACCCATTCTCTCCTCCTTGCATGCAGTACTGGAGGAGTCAGCTCTATTATTATGGTTTGTGAAAGCATTTGGACCCACCAGATTAGCTCATACTGTCTTGTGACAGAGTAAAGTGGGGAAAAAAGTTCTTCTCCAACATGAGGATTCAGTTTACAGATACTCAAATGTTAAAAAGTCCTCAGTTTAAAAGTGTAAAAACCCCCCCAAAAAAACACATTTCTTTAACTTTAAAATAAAACAGGAAACATATTTTTTTCTGCCTTCCACATTAAACCTAATTCAGAATGCATATTCTTGTTCTCTTTAATCCACATTCACCCAGGCCGTCCAATACTGCAAAGCAGGGGTGCCCAATACATCGATCGCTATTGAGGTGTGCCAGTTGATCACACGGCATTAAAAGAAGTAGATGACCGCATCCATCCTTCCGTTTATTTTTTTCATTTACATACCGGGCAGCAAACTGATGCGCATTTAACCACGCTAAAACATGCTGACTCTACATTAGCTTTGCTTTAGCCGCCTTAGCAAACTACGGTGTCGCATAGCGAGTCTCCAAGTCTCTCTTAGCAGAGGCGGTGCTAGGGGAGCTAAAGGCCGGGGTAGCACCAAACTCTCTTAAACTCTACATATATATATATATATATATATATATATATATATATATATATATATATATATATATATATATATATATATATATATATATATATATATATATATATAT
>JAVLVB010000407.1:8902386-8922463 GCA_032876305.1 Orestias chungarensis | reverse complement strand
AGTGGATCCACACTCCTCTTATACGGCTCTGCTCATCAGTGCCAACCCGAGACACCTGGGAACCACGGAGCTCCATCCTGGAGCCCCGCAACAGCGACCCCCGTGGCCACCTAGGAAACAGCACAGAATGACTCAACCTGACAAAGATATGATTGAAAACAAGAAACATAGATTTACTCACATTTATGTTACTTGAAGCCTTCAAAAGGTGCCCATTAAACCAGGTAACCTATTTATCAGACCAGAACTGATGGGTACCTGGAGTGCTTTTACTGATGTAATGATTGTGTCAAGATATGTTTTTAGGAAAGCTCAGTCTTCAGGTACATTGTTGGAAGTGAATAAAGTACCTTGCATTGTTAGTCAGAGGAAGAGCGTCTAAATAAGGCTTTTCTTATGCAGTCTTCACCTACACCTACAACTCTTATCCTCCCTTCATGAATCTTGTTTCTTAACCATACCTGCGTGCACTGCGTCTGTCAAAATGCCACATCAGTCAACCTGAAGTGCTCATGGTTTCTTGTCAACATGTAGGAATCAGCCTTTTTACCCTGCGACAAATGATAAGCAGCGTTTTAGACTTCATGAATAATTCAGAAGTAACAGGAAAAAAAAGAAAGACTTCACTCTGTCACTAAGAAGATGTGACTCAAAAAGATTGTGAAAGCAGAGGAAGACACTTCCGTTCTGATAGCTGATGTCAGAGGTGTTTTTGCATGTTTCAAAAGCAACATGCATATTTCCTTGAGTCTTTAATTTATTACTGGTTTTGAATCCAATATTCATTGCAAACACCTTTGCTGCTGTTTCGTAGTACCTACAGAGAGCAGCTTCTTTTGATTTGAAGTTATAAACTCACTGCCAGATTTAAAAATTGTCTTTCTTAAGATAACATTTGGTGTTGACCCAGTGTGCCATATATTTTTTTTTACCGGGCATTACTTGGAACTAACTTAAATAAAAGGACTACATAATACTATACATAATTTACAGCAGCAAGTACAATGATAATTTAATCAAGATTCAAGAATCAGTTTAGTGACAATTTCTAACACAAAAAAATCAACTAAAATCCAAGATACATCATAAACTTAAAAAAAAGGTTTCAATCTAAGGAAACCCAGCAGATTGCGTCGAGTCATTGACTTGCAGCATTCACTCCTCTGGAATCAGCAGACCGAAACAATGGCTTGTGTTGTTGTTGACTTTACCACAATCCTTCATACTGAGCATGCATGTAGCGACAGTGGAGAGGAAAAACTCAGCTTTAACAGGAAGGAATCTCCAGCAGAACCTGGCTCAGTACAAGTAGCCATCTGCCATGACTGACTGGGGGTTTAAAGAGACAGAAAACTAAAAAAGATGCAGAGGAAGTAACAGGAAAAAAAAAAAAGTTTATAGCAGAAGTTGTAGAATGTCACTGATGTAATCCAAGAAGTTTTCTCAGGTACTGTAACAAAATGCCAAAATGAAAAAACACTAAGGGAAATTAAAAGGTTAACTAGGTTGAAATAACAAAACCAAAGCAGATTGGACAAAGGAAAAAAGTAGCAGTTAGAAGTGGTCAGATTGTCCTTCAGCAGTCTAAGCCTATAACAGCATAACTATAGAAATTACTTAATTTGGCTAACCCTGTAGAATGAGACACAACAAATGTAGAGCAAATGTAGAGGACGAATCTTAAAATCTATTCCTAATTTCTCTGGGAGCCAATGAAGGGAAGAGTAAAATAGAAGAGATATGATCTCTCTGTTTAAGTTTCAACAGAACTCTTGCTGCAGCATTTTGGATCAACTGAAGACTTTTAACTGTATTTTGTGAACTTTCTGGTAATAAAGAGTTACAGTAGTCCAGCCTTGAAGTAACAAATGCATGGACTAGTTTTTCAGTATCAGTCCTAGAAAGAATATTTGTAATTTTGGCTATTTTCCTAATGTAAAAGAAAGAAATCTTAGAGACCAACTTGATATGGGACTTTAATTGAGACGCTATTGTGTTTTTGTTGCTACTTAGCAAGAATTTAAATGAATACACAAGTTGGACCATTGTTTATAATGGTGAGGAATCAGAGGCTATAAAATCTCTGTATTTTTCCACCAGCTGTACTTAACTTCTAAACCATCTTTCGAAGCAAAAATCAAAGTCACCTATCATCGATCAATCAGTGAAACGGAGATTGCATGTCATCTTCTTGTGAGATATTGATGACATAGAACTCATACTGATGTATTACTTCCCCTGCTGCTTTGGCTTTAAAAGATATGCAAGATACCGGTCAACTCTCAAGTCCTTGATGTGCAACATCTTAGAGTATCAAACCCTATGAAATAAATCCCTTGTGCAAGAAAATGTGATTGATATTCTTTATATATTCACATGTTTAAAAGAGATAAATAAATTATAGATCAATCTCAAATGCAAAGCTAGTTCTTTTTAGAACCGCTTAAATCTCCACAATTAAATATTTCATGAGAATGAATGATTAGCTAAGTTAAATTGTAATGAATGTTTGAATTAAACTTTAGATTTACACTCTTTGTTTTTATTGCAGCACAGGCATGTACGCTTTTATTTGCATCATCAGCAGTTATCGGTCTTGGAGTCAATTCTAGATAGAAAAGTAATTTATCAAAAGCTGCGATATTGCTTATACAGTCTTATTTGCACATGGAGGATGAAAGGTAATATTGATTCTGATACAGTGATCAACGACAGGCATGCAAAAGAAAACTGATCATTATTGCTGAATAGATTATTATTATTTTTTGTTTGTATCTGATGTTGTGGGTTAGAGAGAAAGGATTGAAGTAAATAAGGAATCAGAAGGGGACATTTTTGTTACAGAACAAGTCAGGTTTATTTTAGGGTTACAGTAGATGTGGAGTATAGGGGACTCTCTTCAACATCATCATTTCCTACTGTTCTGTTTCGTTTTGAAAGGTACTTTCAAAACTGAACTTAAGGAAATGAAGAAAAGGAAAATAGGAAACACTCTCAAGTTGGAGTTAGGGTGGTTACATATAATTGAATTTGTGAATGCATGTCTCTTTATTTGGTAGCGGATAATACTACTACAAATGTCAAGTCTGTTTTGATGTGTTTGGATCCATTAAATGAAGCTTTTAACATGTATTCTTTCTAAGGTAAAAAAAAAGACATCTGCTGTAAGTTTACATTAAATCACATGATGTTTACATTCAAGGAATCAGTTAGAACTGAGTATGCATTGATTCTATAAAGGAGTGTGAGTTTTATGTAGCGTTTCATAATTAAAGGCCAAAGTGGAAAAAAGAATTAACAGCTATTTGTAATTTAATTAACTCGGGCAGAACCTTGATTTCCTTTCTTGTAAGTGAATTCTTGCATTTTTGAAGCTTTTGTTTGTGCCTTTTTTTTTTGCTGTACGTGGTACGTGTGCATTTGCAGTGTTACGAGAAACCCAACAGATCAGTAAACTGTCAAACGGCGCCACCCCGTGGCTGTGCACACACGCACACACACACGTGCACAAACGTCTCGCACACTCACCACTTTGTTCCAGAAACTTCATGCATTTCATTATGTTTGCAATGCACTGGAGAAATTAGGGAGGAACTGGGAAATGACAGAAGTACCAAAGTTTATGGAATAAATGCTTATCATGGTTGTTTTTTAATTCTCTTGTCTTATTATTTTATGAATCTAATTATGATTGTATGAGGTATGGCCTCCCACTGCAAATAATCCATCCATCTGTTTTCTATTCCCACACAGTATAAGATAACATGTTTACTCATCAGTAAGCAGGGTACGACCCACAAACGTTGCGCATCCTTTTTGAAAACCCAGTGACACACAGGCTTCCAAACACACTTACATGTAGTGGTAAAGGTTATTCAAACAGTCATGAAACTTTGTTAAATCTGTTGGGAAATGGTTGAGTTTGCATAAAGAATTCAAACTATTTTTTTTTTTTTTCGCTGGGTGATTATGGCTCCAGGTAGAATCAAGTTTTTAGTAAAAAAAAAATTTTTTTTAATTTAATCTGAAAAGTTCCTATCTGTGTTGGTAAAAGGTAGCTTTTAATGTTTTTTAGCAGTTAAAATTTTGTCTCTGCAAATTTGTTTAGTAGTTTTGATGGGCATAAATTATTAAGAATTCAATGTATCCTTTTTTTTGTTGTTGTTTAAACTACTGACATTGTTTTTTTATATATAATAAACAATGTCTCTCATTCTGCCTATTTTGATTCAACAAACCTGACCGACCTGATGTTCATATTTTCTGGTTTATATGAACTTTAGTGTAATTTTCTTCAAAATATTTGCAATTTGTTAATGTGCCCGAGCCAAGCGTATAAAAATGTAAAGCGCAGCTTGGGTTCTGCAATAGGATCAGCAGCCTTCATACTCCTACTCACGTTAGTCTTCATTACCTCAAGCTTAGTGCAGGATTACAGTGCGTGTGCAATAGGTTAGGTTTATTCTCTGGGTTTGATGATGTGGGTGTTTTGCTGACGGTGTTCCAGAAAAAACAAAAACTCCTTAAAACCCAATTACTCTCTTGGCTATGTTATTGTTACACTTAACTGTTAATTCCATTCTTGCATGTAAATAAAATAATTAATAAAATAATTAAACCAATAAAATACTAACAATTAATCATACGCTGGCACACAATGTTGCATTGCACATCATACCCCCCTTGATTTTCATAATTTAATCAATTTGTTAAGAAAGTTGAGCCTACTTTCACATATATATTGTTTTAATTTGTGGGGCTAATTAAAGGTTACATTTACAAGAAAATAGCTTTTTTATCACTCTTCCATTCTTTTCATTTTACGTCACAATTGTATCACTCTATTTGTCATGCTCCCTGCCTTTTCTCAGTTGCAGCGAATCCTCTTAGAGCTGGATTATTGGACTAGGATCTCTACGCCGTCAGGCAACGAGGGATACATGGACTAAGAGAAAGGAACTAAGAGGAAGATAAAGGCAAGGAGTAATTTAACTAAAAATGGAGAGAACCCCCTGGCCCAAAAGGAGCCATGGGTGGGGTAGAAGGTGCTGCGTAGCTGGGGTAAGTACTACACAATTTCCATTGTTTTAAGATAAAGAATGTGTTTTTGTACTCTTATATTGGTTTAGATGATGTAACCTATTTTTTAAATCTTGTAACACTATCAACTACTTAAAATATGTGCTGACTTTCAATTTGGATTATAGTGTAGCTGTTTAAAATAGAATTTTCTTGATTAAGGGACCAGCTGAGCATCACATGAGGAAGCACATACTTCTACATCCTAAACCCACCCGTAGTGAAAAGGCGGTGAACAGACCAACCCTGTGACAGCGATGGGTTTGACCTCATTCACCCTCATCAGCTGGAACGTGGGATTCGCACTCTACTTTCTCATCCTGTTACTCCCAGGGGCCAAAGCAGACAACCTGAACACTTCAACATCACGCAATGGTGGAGGTTTGCAGTGTGGGGAGTACACAAACCAGGTACAAGAGTTTGGAACGAAATGAGATCTAAACTAATTAAACACTGTTAAAATGTTGTTTCTTTTTTAAATAGGATCCAACACTTTCTAGGCAGATCATGGGAGAGCAACAAACATTACAGTATTGTCCAATGTATTTCACATATCCCAAAAACTAATAATCGCATGTTAAAACCATGTGCCGTGTATGAAATGTACATGTACAAATGTGGATTTGGAAAAAACAACACACCATTCCCGTGTTTCACTTGGATTTTACATATTTGACACACTTGTGAATGAAACATGGAAGGCATGAACAAAATGCTTGATCACATGTGAAGAATGCAATTCACATTGCATTCTTGTGAATTTTTAAAATTATCGCGTCTCAAAGTAATTGGATTCTCAAATTTATGGCTATGAAAACAGTCACATCTGTAATGTTTTGGGGTTGAAGCCAGCACAGCATGGCGGTTGTATAACTTCTGAAGGAACATTTAATTCAACAATTTAAAAAACTGCTATTACACTAGAGTGTTTTTTTTTCTCTTTCTTTCTTTTTTTTTGCATCTAATGTTGCAACAAATAAATTGTAGTTATACATAATTAAGAAAGAGCACAAAAACAACATAAACAAAAAGCAACAACAACAAAGTTAATAATATTGGCTTATTGGCAATGTTTGCATAGTTGTGTTTAAAAGTTTACTTTTTTTCTTTTTACCTATAGAAACCATGTTTACACTCATGTTTGAAAAGATTCAGCACACAGCTGCCATTAGTTGAACTTTTAAAGTTCAGCTGTTCTAGTAGGACAAAGCATTAGAAGGATATATCCGTTAAAAGATGTCAGCCAGGAGAGTAGTACAACAAACATTTACGGGTGTAGAAACACAATAGAAAAAGCAAAGACAGATTTAATCAACTAGAGAAAATGTGGTGCACCAATGATATTATCAAAATATTACTAATCAAAGACAAGAAGAAGAGCAATCGAGGAGGCTCAACAGAAAATGAGCTGCAGTATTTTTTACTACAACTTTTAAATACTCACACAAAAGTCTTTATGTTATAGTTTTATCAATCATATAAGCAGAAAGCACTCTTATCTGTGTGATGGAATTTAGCCAGTGGTACAGAGTCCCTTTAGGGTTTTACCTTAAACTCTGTATTTATGTACTTTAAAAGCTGTAAATAACAATAGAAATATGTTGAGGTTGTTATTTTAATCCGAATGTCCCTCTGTGACAGCTGATGGAGGATGGGACGTGCCGCCTTGTGGCCACACTACCTCAACTGGATGAGAGAAAGTGCCCAGATATGTTCCGCTGCTCTGACGAGGTTTCCTACTGGTTGCACGAGAACGAGGAGAGGAAGCATCAAATAGTGGCCCTGAAGGAGACCATCTCTGAGCTCCAGGAAGAACTCAGAAACCACCGCCATCGTATCAAAGTCCTCGAGTTGCAGGTGACTAAAACAGACGTGGGTTAGCCATTAGGACTGATCCCTTTAGTAGCTTTGAGTTCTGCTGTAGTGACACATTATAAAAATGTCACAATGTGTTTGGCGTGTTAGACATTTAAATAGGTCTAAGTGTAGGATTTTAGCAATCCATATCTTTTAATCTTTCATTCACTTCCAATATTTTATCCAACGAGAGTTGGTGCTTGTGTAGGGTGAAAGTTCAGTCTATCCAACTCAAGATCAAAATATATACCATTATTTCCCAGACTAATCATGACTGTAGGTGACCGAGCTGGCTTCCATCCTAGAATGTCCTTGACCTTAGTCGCTAACAGGATTGCCGCCTCTTCCACGTGTTGCCTCATGTGTCCTCAGGTGATGAGCTTATACAGAAAGAGGCACTCAGCTAGATCAGTCAGTTGCCACTGTTAGCCTATATAGATGGCCGGTGTGCAGAAGAAGTGCTCCAGGGTTTGTTGCAGCGAAAAACAATTTTTAAAAAAATCCCAGGGTTCTTGCTTTTTTAATCTTATTCTGTATTATCATGACACATCTGGTGGTACTGTTGTCTCGCTGTCCCTTGCTACTATGCTATTTTTTTACTAACAAGTTGGTGTTAAGACCGCAGAAAAGCTAGCTGCCACAGGAAGTTAAAAGTGTCTTCAAAACATTGGCACAGTTTCTTATTCCAGGTCTGGATGTTGGCAGTTACAATGTTCCATTTGTTTCAAAAGTCTGCTATCATATACACAAATATGATAAATGTCTTTATTTTTCTCAAGAGACAATCATTTGAAGGGTCGTGGGGGTGTGCTGGTGCCTATCTCCAGCTTACAACGGGAAAGAGGCAGGGGTACTCCCTGGGCAGGTTGCCTGTCTATAGCAGGGAAACACAGAGACATACAGGACAACTGCCACGTATTGCGCACACCTAAGGACAATTTAGAGTGCCCAGTCAGCCTAACAGTCATGTTTTTGGACTGTGGAAGGAAGTCAGAGTACGCGGAGAGAGCCCACACATGCACAGGGAGAACATGCAAACTCCATGCAGAAAGACCCAAGATCCAAGGTGGAATTGAACCCAGAGCCTTCTTGCTTACTGTGCAGCCTGATTCTAAAGTCATACTTAGAAAACTTTATTGTTATTTTTTGCCGTATTCTTAACAGAACTATAAGTTGATGGTATTTACAGCCTACTTTACATTTCATACATTTACAGTGAGATTCATGAAGTCATCGAATGAGTGACTTGGTTAGGATTTCTGACAAACATTTACTGTTACCAAACTAAATCAGGGAAGTTTCATTGCAATAAAAAAATGGATAAGAAGTTCCACTCTTCATACCTACAGTTTTTGCTTGTGAATTTAATTTACAAAAAAAATGTCCGCTGTGCTTTTGTGTGTGTTTCTCCAATATTGACGCATATTGCATCAGAGTGAGGAGAAACTCCACCTGAATATCTCTTTGGAGCAGCGTTTCCACGAGCTGGAGGTTCATTACGCTGAAGCCAGCGCTCTGCTGCATCTGCAGGGCACCCTGATTCTAGACCTGCAGGTATGCTGGCCTGCTAATGGTGCCTTGTGTTACTTTGGATTCAATTTTATGTGTGAGAACAGGGTGAAATATATTTTCTGTCTAGAATCAGCTGCATAATTTGACTCTCTTAATGGATAAAGTTAAAAGAAGCTCAGACTGTTCAATCAATATAGTCCGACCTAATCATCTACAGAATACTCAAGAAGCTGTGCATCCAGGTATGTGTTTATATAGTGAAATTTCACCAGAGGGAGCCAAAGATCTCTGTTTGTCTTGAGTGTTGTCACATCTTGTTCCTGCAGAGATACAGCATGTGGGAAACTGTCCCATAGACTGTGCCTCCATCTACTACAACGGTGTGAGGAGATCAGGTCTCTACACTGTGGTGCCATTATTGGCAAACATGCCTGTGGAGGTTTACTGTGACATGGACACAGACGGTAAGTCGGCACCTTTTTAAAGCCTCCAGACTGAATTTATGTGCAATCAAGGATTCTGGAGGTTTGACCTTTACCAGACTGAATTCCTTAAGGTGGTGGCTGGACTGTGATTCAGCGGCGACTTGATGGCTCTGTAAGCTTTGACCGCAGCTGGAGGGATTACAGGGATGGATTCGGTGACCTGCACTCAGAGTTCTGGTTGGGAAACAATCACATCCACGACCTGACCACTCAGGGTGACTACAGCCTTCGAATTGAGCTGGAAGACTGGAGCATCCAGCACAAACATGCCCTCTACCAGAGTTTCAGGTGAAAGAACTTCATTGTATAGTCCTTTGCAAATGTATTCCTACATCATGACATTTGGTCCCATTACAATCAAACTTTGTAGTATTTTATTGGGATTTTATGTAAGGTACCATCAAATAGTAGTGCTTGATTGTAAAATGTCTTCCAATGTCACATTACTAGAAAATATAGGTCGAAATATGTTCGATTTAGGGTACAATGTAAAAGACCAAGAAACACACCAGCTTGTTTAGGAATAGTTTTGGAAAAGTTTTAGACATGGTTATGTTAGGAAACAAAATGCCAAAGGTTGAGCATACCAAGCTGCACATCAAAATATACAGTTTGCAGAAAAAAATCGCAAGTGTTGTTTTGGGTTTTCCATAGGGCATACAGAGGACACAGCAAGTACAAGTAAAACGATATTCCAGTCAGATAGAGCGTAAATCGAATGTTTTGGTCTATGAACACATGACGCTGCATGTCGTCCTGAACACACCATCCCTTTGGTGAAAGATGGTGGTGGTGGTGGTGGGAGCATAATGTGGGGCAACCATTTTTCAGCTGGAACAACAAAACTGTTAATAGTATGGTTAATTTAGCTGAAGCCACGGCAATACTAAAAGACAGGTGTTTAGAGGTTGCAGCAGACTTGAGGCCAGGGTACAGGGTTTACTCTCTAGCAGGGCTATTTCCCTTAACACACAGAAAGATGTAGACCATTTAAAACCTCTCAATTTTTTATTGATTAACATTTTTAAAACCTTGCATTCCTTTCCCTTTGCTTCACAATGACATTCTCCCTTATGTCGCTTTATCACAAAATTCTGATTAAAACATATTGTTTTTACTTGTAATGTAATAAAGGATATGTAAAAATTTCTGTGACTTTTCTACTTGTTGCTGCAGTGTGGAAGATGAGGAGCATCAGTACCGTCTTCACGTGTCAGGCTTCAGTGGGACAGTGCAGGACTCGTTCGGCTGGTACCACGATAAGCAGCACTTCAGTACTCCAGACACTGGCAACATCTGCGCTGAGATCTCTCACGGTGGCTGGTGGTACAACCAGTGCTTCTATGCAAACCTCAATGGAGTCTATTACAGGGTAAGCGCCACGTACAAATCTAATATTACACTTTTGGAAACACAAGTGTTTACTATATTTTGACAATTTTGTAGGGAGGCCATTACACCACAAAAGGGCGTGGCTCACTGGGTCCTGACGGGATAGTCTGGTACTCCTGGAAAGACTCGGATTATTATTCTCTACGCAAAGTCAGCATGATGATCCGACCACGCAGCTTCCTTGCACATTTGTCCCCCTAAATGAACGCAGCTAGGACAAAGGTGCAGAAGAAAGAACAGAGCTTCTCTTTGAGCAGAAAGAATATAAAACGAAAATATGAACTTCACTTTGCTTATTTTTTACCCATCAGTAGATGAACCCAGGCAGTGGATATTGGAAAAGTCACTTTTTATGGAATCTAAACCATGCAAATAAAAATGGACCTATAATATAAACTTTAAGATACAGATCAATGATTTTTCCCCATGATCATTGAAGATGTTTTCTTTTATACAGTTTTGTACATTTTTAGCCAAGTGAAAAGTTGTTCCTTTTTGAAATTGCAAAGATATGTATGATCCGCGCTAACTAAAGATAATTCCTCCTGGAGCTGATTACTCTTGTGAATGCAGATGAGTGTTTGAGCAGGTTTATGGCTTTTTTCCCCCTGTATTTTATTATATTCAAAACCTAAACATATGATTAATCTAACAATTTTGAGCGTGACAAATATATTTCTATTTTAAGTGAATGTAAATTTAATAACATTTGTAATGTTGGGGAAAAAAAATATTACATGATGGAGCAGAGTCCTTGTTTTAGATAAATCCTTTTTTTTTTGGCCAATATTGAAACGATATCCAATATCAATATCAGATTAGGACACCTGCGCTTGACATCTGTCCAGTCAGCACTATACCCCTTTGACTGTGCTTATTGATCCAAACTAGGAGACCATTTAGTGCAGGGATGGGCAACTATAGTCCTCAAGAGCAACTTTTTCCATTTCTCGTTGGTCCAACACATCTGAATCACCTCCCTCAGTAGCAATTACGTTCTCTAGAGTCCTGCTAATGACCTGATTATGTGACTCAGCAATGTTAAAGCAGAAACATCTAAAAAGTTGCAGGACGCCAACCCTCAGGGACTGATATTGCCCATCCATGATTTCTGACATAGATGGAAAATCTCTTTGCAATATCTTTTATGAAACAAGGGAAAAGAATAGAAAACAACTTTCCACAAAGGTTCACATTTTTTAATTGAACTTGTACATCTGTTTGAGATGGACAGGCATCACCTTTAATAGGTTATATATGATTGAAAACTGTTCAGCATAGATTAAGTAAAAAGGCTGGGACCACTTTTCTTCCTGCAAAAGCTCAGTTGCAGTAGAACTAGTTATTGTTGACTTTTTGAAATCAAATTAGTTTGCTTTTTCCATAAATACATAAAATCTTTATTTTATTTTTTTAAAACATTGATTTGAAGCATTTAATGAAAAAAACAAGGAGAAATCCGTAAGCGTCATCTTTTACATGACAAACAAACAATATGCATGATTTTTGAGAACTTTGAGTAAATTCTAACTCAGGACACCTAGTTTGTTTTCCAACATCCATTACCGGCAGGTTGTTTATTGTAAAATGTTTTAACACAGTAAACAAAATGGATAAAAAAACATTAAAGACAAAAAAATATCCGTGCAAACGATGAAAATGAATAAGTGCATTCAACCATTTCACCCCGAACCGAAACCCACAATTTTAGAAAGACCAACAAGATGTCTTAAAACATGTTTTGAACCGACAAAACATGGGAATTTGCATCTCAGTTTGATTTCACCATCGATAAACCGCTCTTTGGTCTGCACCTCAAAATTACAATTTACATGCCGTGGGGGGAAAAAGGGCCCTTTCACTTCCGTCACTAGAAGAGCACCAAAAAAAAAAAAAAAACACACTTTTTACAGGAACTACCAGCTCATCTCTATGCTCCACCGAACCCAAGCGAGGAACTCCTGAGACGAACAAGGACCTCACTGTTGAGCCTTCAACGCTGACGAAAAAGCCGACACAAGAAGAAACACACATTCACAAATATGAATACAAATCATTGTTTAATAAATCAAAAAAATGATGCTGTGCTTTCAATGACACTATATAGCAAATATATCTATACATAAAATATCAAGACAAGAAGCACCTGACAAGTGAAATATAATATATATATATATATATATATTTATATATATATATATATTTATGTAATTTATAACATGATGTGACAAAAAGTACAAAGAGTGAATAAGATTAGAAGTTGATTGAAAACTTGATAGTGAAAAAAAAAAAAGATGTTTATATGCGACAAAGACACATTTTCATCAGAGCTGCAGTTAAACAGGAAAGTCATTTTGAAGTATCAGAACGTTGCAACAGTAGATTTTTTAATAATTAAAGAAAAATTAAAAGGAATAACGAACCCCACCTTTTTTTTTTTTTTTCTAATTGAACATTTCGTTTCTCGAGAGAGTGTGAAGTGGGGCATAAAAGTAGGTCCAAATAGCATCTCTTGTTTTAAACGGGGTGGGGGTGGGGGGCAAAGCAGGAAGAAGGTGGTTTCCTCCTCAGCTTTAGAGGAAGTGCAGGATGAAGTTTAGTAAGGCACTGCCAGCAGTGGAAATGCAGAGGACACGTCAACCCGCCTTTGGCTTTGCTGCAACCCCTGTTTGGCTCACCGAGCTGATGAACGTTTACATAAAGCAGAAGCGATAAATCAAATAAAGCAGCTGTCGGCTAAAAATTGCGCAGTAAAGCTTTTAGATGCGATGTGAAAGTAGAGAATGACTTTGGTTTTTTTATAGTCAGAACATCAGTGCACTACTGTGGATCACAAGGTTGCCATTACTACCCTTTTTTCCCCCCACACTCAAGAATTTACAGCTGCACTTTGAGCAGCTGTGATGTTGACGTCCCACGTTACAAGCCGTGAACCTTGGACAGAGGAAAACGGCTCGACTGAATTGTGTGTGCAATATTTCGTCTGTCAGTACTGCTCCTCCTAAAAACCGAAACATAAAAAATTTCCCCAGCTTTTGCACTCGTTATTTATGCATGAGCCAGTGGTGGAAAGCAACAAAACACGCTGCAAGTGTTGCCACGGGCAGCAAAAGAAGAGATTGGATCAGCGAAGAACTAATGCAGAAGTGAAATTTCAATTATGGAGAGAGAGAGAGAGAGAGAGAGAGAGAGAGAGAGAGAGAGAGAGATAGAGAGAGAGAATAAAGATGTGACGCAACAAAAAGAAACAATAAAAAAACGTTTTGGGCAGGATATTGTTCCACTTTGTCTCTAGTAGTTTGAGACTGCTCTCACATCGTGGTGAACTGACTGTGAGCTTCCCTCAGCTTTGCAGCAATCTGGAGATTCGGAGGGGGAAAAAGAAAAAAGCAATTAGTAAAAACAAAACAGTCATTTATTTCGTTTATTATCATTATCTAGACTTAATGCAGCGGCTGTTAATGTTAATGACACAATATAAAGGTCACTACACAGACTCAGAAGGAAAGGCCTTCACCGTCTCGTAAAACTTGACTTGCTCCTCCAGATACTGCTGCATGACTCTGTTGTAGTCGTAGATACGGTTGCTATGGAAGTGGTTCATCTCAGCTTTGCCACAGAAAACAAGCAAGAGAACCAGTGAGTTTAGACGGTACGAGGCGATTTAAGTGTTTCAACGACAAACAGGGCGGTACCTTGTAAAGTGTAAGACATGGTGCTGAGACGTTTCGCCATGGTTGCTTTATCCTGAGTTGTGATTTTATTGGCGGCCACCAGCTTGTCGCCCTCCTTCCACTTGTCTATAGCTGCCTGAAGGAATTAAATAAAACATTATAACAATACAGGACTCAGGTTGAAAGTAGCATGCTATTCTCAGCTGAAGTTTCCTGGACCTAACATGGAAACCAGACCGTAGTATGAAGTGACTTCTAATGAGCTGCATTTCCAGCAACTTACCAGATATGTCGCTGGACTTTCATGGCACAAAAATTACTAGATTCTCGTTGCTCATACGTGAAAAGTCTTTGGCAAGTTTGAGACAGTACCTGATTTTATCTAGGAAGATTTAGGAAGATTTGCATTATAGCTCTAGAAAGTACCTGGTAGGCTTCATACCAATTCTCCTTAATTTCCTAGAGAGTATGAGCTGTCCACGCATTTCCTCATTAGACCTCAAGTTGAAACTTGATTTGATTTTTTAATTGTTTAGATCGCCATAAATATTTACAAATTCATGTTTTCGGAAGAATACGTTGACAGTTGGGAGTGGTCTAAGGCTGACAGCTGCTTAATATACCAGTCTAATGTTTTGGATCTAACTAATTTGTGGTATCTATGTATCGATGAGACTGTATTGGGTGCTGCATCTTTCTGTCTGTCTGTGGGTTGGGGCTTGCATTACAAACCAAGGCACGATATCCCAAGCGAGACGTCTGCAGAAAGGGGCTAAAATTCATCATTACATTTTATAAAATTTAAAGTGAAGGGGAAGGCCTATAAAGCCGGAAAACATTTTGTCCGTTAAATGTTGACCACACATGTTTAATTGTAACTGTATTAAAGCTCTCAGTCAAATTATCAGCTATTTATATGAGTTTTTAGGTGTTTTTGCGAGTTAAGATTTTTTATTTTTTTTGGAAACACAATGTGGTCCAACAGAAACTGCTGTTGAGGCAAAATATCTGTTGCTGTCAAGAGAAATGGAAACTGGAGTACCCAGGGTGTCACTGGAGAACGATATCAGCCTAAAATGTACTCCATATTCACGCCTATTGGGGACAAAAAAAATGCTGATCAGAACATCAATTTTGTTTCCTTTATTTTAATTTTCAAACAACATTTCAAACGCTATCTGTATATGGACATCAAAACCAGATGTTTCCTGGTTCTGGAGAGCTGCCTCAGTTTAATTTAGATTGAAACACAAAGTGTGTGTGAGCTTGTTCTCATGTGGTAGAGGGAGTGTGGGGAAATACGTACCTTATGGACCCCGATGGTATCTGGGAAGCATCCAAGAAGGCCCTTATACTCATTGTTGGTTTCCATCAGGAAGTGAAGATCTTTCCTAGGCTAAAAAAAGGAGAAACAAACAAGAGAAATGTGAAAAGGAAATTGGAAGATATAAATGTATGTGCCTGAAATAGAAGCAAAAACACAGATAATCTAACTCTGAGGCAGGAAACGAGGGAAGAACACGGTGAGAGATAATGTAGTCTCTCAGAAAGCAAACCCTTGAATCCAGGTTGACATTCTCTGTTAGTATCAACACAATACTTTACTGTATCCTTGAAGAAATATGTCAATAAAATATCTCCCTAAGCTACAGCCAGCAATTCTACAGGAGCATTGGCTGGAGCAAAACAAGCTTACCAAATGAATTCCTCCTCAGACAGCTGCTGGGACATCAAACAAATCCAAGAATTGACTTTATTACACAGAATAACAATGAAGCTACAAAACAACAACAACAAAAAAACATCCACTTTTCATTTTCTTTCTTTTTAATATTGGATTCAAAATGATCTGAAAACATGAAAAATAATTTTTTCAGGAAATGTTTGCAGACACAATAAACTAAAATATATGATAAGGCTTAAAAGAAGCTTTGAGAGAAACCAGCTTCCTGGTTTGTGATAAATAAATGAATACTAAGGGCCCCCAAATATAAACCGAGCATTATTGGTGGAAGTGAAATGTAAATAGAGGATAGGAACTGAGGTCATCAAAACTTTCATTTTTTCTTTTTTTTTCTCAAGAGAAAGCAGAAGATAAAAGGTTTTGGGAACTGCTGTGGCTTTGATTGAAACTCCTCCAGCTGAAGAGTGAAAAAGTCACTCGATGTTAAAGATGCAACGCTGTATCCAGCAGCTCATCATCATTTTTCACCTCAACCAATACGGAAAACATTTCATAGCAGCAGCTGAACAGCTCACCTGCTCTGCCACCAACTGAGCTATCTCCTCGTACGTCTTTCCCGCCGCCGTCAACGCATCGGTTAGAGTTGACTCTCCTGCAGGACAAGAGGATTAAAAATAGTCTTACAACAGCATCTATTCACCATATGTGTCGTGACCTGCATCTGTTTCTTTTATTGGTTACTGGGTTACAGAAGTGAATGTGAAATTTGTAGCGGGAGAGATCGGATAAAAAGCAAATACTGTCAAGAAACCCCTTTATGAGAGTTGTTACCCTGGTATCCACTGCTAGTGAAGACGGAGGACATGTTCTGTAAGGCTTTCCCTATTCTCTGGTATTCTTTTGGCAGAGCTGCAGCAGATAAGAGAGGGCACTCAGGACAATAAGATCGTCATGTAAACAACAACTTAAGAACAAAGTAGAAGGTGTGGCATGTTGAGCTACAAACACCAATTAAGATTTCAGTCTGTGTGAACTTACGTCCTGTGCATCTCTTCCAGTGCTCTTGACCCACTGTGAGGATTTCCTTCACGCTGTCGTCCATTGCTTTGGTAAACTTACTGAAATGCTCGCATTTCTGCTCCCTGAAACAGAGGAAACGCATGTGGCATGCGTTATTGCATGGGCATCACTGACTGCTTGTTTTTAAGGAGTTTTTCACGTTTCGTACTGACGGGTTTCACTCACACTTCTACAGGATCCAGGTCTGCAGCTTCTGGCTCAATCGTGGAGAAGATCATCACGCCGACGGTCTCGTCTTTCTCTGCTTTTCTCTTACCCACCTTCCAATCCTGTCCCGAAAAAAGCGTGCATCGCATTTTTTTCTTCGAGTTTTTTTCTTAAACCGGTTCACATTTTGCTACGTCACAACAATACATTTTAGTTTAATTGTATGTAATACACCAACAGATGGATGTGCATAATTATTAATGAGCTACAATACAGGATTGAAGTGAGGAAAGATTTTGTATCCTGCCCCCTTTACCTTTGACACATATAAATAAAACCCATCACCCCATTTGTAAAATCGAGTAATTCCATGCTAACGTCTCAGAGGACTGTCAAAGATTAGCAAACAAACACCCTGCAGACATGTTGGTGAGAAGCTGTTTATAAAACAATATTGCAAGCTTTAAACGTCTAACAGAGATCTGTTTAGCTCATCATCAGTAGTACCTTTAGAGTAAAAAAGATTGGATTCAGAGCATTACTTTCTTTCAGGACAAAATGGCTCAACATAGCGTTAGAGATGATATACCATGGCTGAGATGAAATAATATATATGAGCAGAAATGGCCTAGCCCACGTTAAGATGCAACTACAAATGAAAATCGGTATCATGACTTAAAATGTGATTCTCTCCATCCTAACTGACTGAGCTTGAGCAATTGTGCAAAGATCCAGGAAAAGATCAATGAGATCCTAAAGGGATTGCACTTTCACAAAACAATCAACATGATTCTCACAATTGAATGTTTATGATGAACTGTTTGTTTCCTCAAGAAAAGTTTAAACAGTTAAGCTTCCTCAATCTCACCAGAAATTTTGGAGTAATGTATAACAACATTCGGATCATACCTTTTCATCTTTGTAGGTGAGGAAAAGCTGAAACACATCGCTGTTAGAAACGACAGGGTGTCTGCACATCCTAGACATCCAACCCTGCAACCGCTCCATACGCATTTTAATAAACTCATCCTCGAAGCGGCCTTAAAAACAAATATATATATATATATTGTGTTTTTTAATATGTATTATCATACCGTTGTAAATATTATAACTCCATTTTTTTTTTAAATACCTTACCTGTCACCTGCTTGTCTGGCAATGAGGGGATGGGAATGGCTGACCCAAATTTGTCCAGGAGTCTCTCATAGAGCCAATCAAAGTGTTTGTATCGATGATTGACGGGCTGGTTTGTTGTCTGCAAAGAAAAAGTAAAGAAAAATGTATCCCTTAAAGAAAATTAGGTGCAATATTTTCATGTTTTCTTGAAGTTGGAATGCTGAGGCTATATTTTATGACGTAGCGTCTCTCAACTTACATTCGCCGTTATTTGGTACTCTATGTAGCTCTTGAGGCCGTACATCTTGGACCCCTTCTTGGGGTCAGCGACAATGCAGTCTACCTGGGTTTCAGGGTAAGACCACACCGGACCAACCTCACCGATCTGTACATTTAACACATAATCATCTAGATCAGAAATGACTTTAACGGAAAGTGACATCGTTACGATAGCGATAATAAAACCAGAGCCTGAGCCTAAAACATGAGATAACTAGAGCAGCTGTGGGCCTGTTAAATCATATATATATTAGAAAATCTGTGTATATTTAGGGATCACTTACATATATAGATAGTTTCTCTTTCCCTTTAGCAATCTGTTTGCAAAGAAGGTAGAGCTCAGGACCAGACTTTGAGAATCCTGGAAATCTGTTCAGAGAAGAAAGGAAAAATAAAAAAAAACATTTCCTGATTGGTTTCTGTTCCTTAAGTCAGTATATTTTTAACATTAGACTCAAAGTTAGTCAATAGAGTTCTTCTGCATTAGTCTTTATAACACTATTATTAATACACACTTATTGAGAGATATTTTCATTGAAGCATGCACTCCTCCTCTTGGTATTCCACCCGCTTCCCCGGATTCCGATTCTGCGTAACCGCTTGTTGACTTCATGTCATCCCATTCATCGTCCCACTCATCATCCTCAGCCCCTGGAAGATATCATTCAAATGTTTGACAGTCAGATTTAATTCATATGTTTAAAAATGTCTCTATTTAAAAAAAAAAATGGTAAAAGTAAAAAACTTTATTAGAAATTGTGACAAATTTCTGTAAAATAACAAACATTGTCCATTAAAACTTGTCTTCTGTTTTTTATTCTTCGTGCCATAAAGTGTTTTTGTTTTTTTTACTTAAAGCATATTCTGCAGGAAACAAACAGTTTGCATGTTAAGTGTGAACTCATGACACTTGAAATATATTAGTCAAGAACATGTCCTTGCACTATTACATGACACGTTACGCAGCTTACATTCAAGCTAGAGCAGGGACTTGTAAAGGTGGACGTCTGCAGTTTAGTAGACCATTTTTACCGTACTCTCTTGGGAAAACGTCATAGTTTGAAGATAAACTAATAACAGATTACATTTTGCAAAAAAAAAAAAAAAACTAAAGAAAAACGTTAAAGTTATCTTTAATAATCCACTTCTTGTTAGAAATGTAACATGCCGTAAAACCAGACATCAATACCGGAGAGAACCTAGTGTCAGTATCTAGCATCAAACACGTGCTGTAGCAAACTGTGGTTAATTTTGTCACACCAGAATACGGAAACATCCATGAGGCAATAAACTGATACCTGTGTACTCAATAAGGTAAGGATATGGGTAGATGTCTTTGGCTAAGAGAAGGAAAAGGAGCAAAGTGTGTAAACTTGTCTGCTTGCAGCTCATTTTGTCGGTTCCTTTAAGTACAAAAGCATCAGGAGAGTTTTAAATCCAAGTGGAATAATGTGTCCCTGTGAGTCATTAGTGAGGCTAAGTTTTCCAGTCGGGCAGAAAACAGAATTATGATGTGACAGAAGCGAAGAAAAATGTGAGCAGGAGATGAAGAGCATCAGAGTTAGATTTTTACATTTCAGTATATTATCCCAACAGTATCCTGTTTGTTGGAAAGATGATTTCAATGATTAAAAACACCTGATGAAACTTCTAATTAGCCAACGTCGTTTCATTTACATGGACCTGGTTATGTTGACTTGTTCTGATAATCTATATGGGCAGATAGACATAGCATAAATTAAATTCAATTGATATAATAATCCTTCACTTTT
>JAVLVB010000407.1:8864455-8902286 GCA_032876305.1 Orestias chungarensis | reverse complement strand
ATATATATATATATATATATATATATATATATATATATATATATATATATATATATATATATATATATATATATATATATATATATATATATATGTGTGTGTGTGTGTGTGTGTGTGTGTGTGTGTGTGTGTGTTCAAAAGATCTGACCTGCAGATTGAGAGACGGATTTACCGAAAGGCATGAATTGAAACCTGTTGCAAGTTAAACTTTAAAACTGTGCCAACCAACAAATGCAGGAGCAAGCGGCTGATTTAAATGACCATAAAGGGATTCTACTGGCAGCAGCAAAAGGTCGGACTTACCACCTCATGCAAAAAAAATGCAGTGCTTGTAATTAATGCCTGAAAAACCAAGGTTTGGCTTCTCCGAGGCTGAAAGTGATGAGCAGCTCAGGAATCTATGCTCCTGGTTCACATCCTAAAAAGACAACTACCACAGGACTAAACTACCACAGGACTAAACTACTGTCCTGTTGCCCTGACGATGCAGTGAACATGGGTCTCCACTTCATCCTCCAACACCTTGAACACCCAGGAACTTATGCAAGAATTCTGTTCCTGGATTTCAGCTCAGCCTTCAACACAATTATTCCAGGACAATTACACAGCAAACTGACTGAACTCAGCGTACCAGCCTCCCCCTGCCAGTGGATAGGTGACTTTCTTACTGGCAGAAAACAGCAGGGGAGGCTGGGAAAGTGGATTCAGTGACCCGAACCATCAGCACGGGTGCTCCACAGGGTTGTGTACTCTCCCCACTGCTCTTCTCGTTGTACACAAATGACTGTACCTCCATGGACTCCTCTGTTAAAATCCTGCAGTTTGCAGATGACAACAGTCATTGGTCTCATCAATGACAGTGATGAGTCTGCCTACAGACGGGTGGTTGATCAGGTTGTCCTCTGGAACAGTCAGAACAATCTGGAGCTGAACACAGCAAAAACAGTGGAGATGACCGTGGACTTCAACCCTGACTTGGACTAGGCCGCCAGCACTCACCATCCTACACAGGACTGTGATGGCTGTGGAGTCCTACAAGTTCCTGGGCACAATGATCTCCAAGGACCTGAAGTGGGACTGCAACATCAACTCCATCATCAAGGGGGCTCAACAGAGGATGTACTTTGTGTACCAGCTGAGGAAGTTCAACCTAGCCCAAGAGCTGATGGTGCAGTTCTACACAGCCATCATAGAGTCCATCATCACCACATCCATCACAGTGTGGGGCAGTGCTATCACAAAACAAGACACCAAGAGACTGCTGCGCTTTATCAAGTCTGCAGAGAGGACCATCGGCGTAAAGCTGCCCGCACTGCTGTTTCCTCCAGAACCAGGAAGCGTGCAGAGAAAATAATCACCGACCCGTTTCACCCTGGCCGTCACCTGTTTCGGTGCCTTCCATCAGGCCGACGCTTCAGCCACATGAAGACCCGTACAACCAGGCTACAGAGAAGCTTTTTTCCAACTTCCATTATTCTCATGAACAATTGAACAATTTATTAATATATTTTTATAACTTCATTAGTTTTTAGACTGCACAAAACTGCACTTTTCTTACAATATAAATTACACATGCTAAATGTTACAAACGTTTCTTTACTGTATTTTTCGTGCACTGCAAGCATCTTTGTAACCAACAAAAAATTCCTTGTATGTGTGAGCATATATGGCCAATAAAGCCTGATTCTGATCATAAAAGAGTTTTTAAAATGGATCTTTCTTACTGGATAGGCTTCTATAGTCACATGCATATCACATAAGTCTTCTGTTTATCAAGATTTAAATGAACATTTGTTTGCTAATAGTTCACAGCACAGAATTTGGGAGTTGTTTTGTTTTCCACGTAAACAGTTTGCACATATGGGCAAGACCTAATTTTCTTGTCCATTACTGAGACGTCTGCAAACATATTTTATTGTAGAGGAATTAATTGGAAAATTTGCTACAACTTATCAAGAAAGTCTCCGTCTTCCCAATTTTATGACAAATTAATACAGAATGCTTTGAGGCAAAACTGTCATATTGCCATCTTGTGAGCAAATTAATAGCATATTATTTTCATTTCATTCATTTATTTTGGTTTATTTCACACCATTTGGAATAGTTTTACATATACACTGTGTGCACAATTATTGGGCTCATTAGTCTTCAGAATCGTTTCCATTAATCACAACTACAGTTGGTTTTTATAAAAGTTATAAACCAAACTGTTTTACCTGGACCCTGGTAAGCCTGAGGGTGACCCTGTGATACGGCGCCACCCCAGGGGTCAGGAGCACTCTTCCCAGTCTGAGTGCCCTCTGGGTTCGACGGCCAGTTGTTGTTGTTGGAGCCCCCCGAAGGGTCTGCAGCATTCCACGTCGACCAGGGATCATTACCATTGCTAGCCTGAGAGAGACACACAGAAAGGCTGTGAGGGATGAAAGGCAGGGCTGTGATGGCAGGGAGGAGAGAGAGAACAGACACGGCCTGTTTCATGTGAAGCCAACAGAAGTCCTTAATCAACATGCTTCTTAAATGTGCCGCAGACTCGCCCTTCAAACATTGAGAGATGAATCAGCAGTGGCCGCTCGCTCGATCAGTAATTTGCTTCTTTTTCAATGAGGTGTCAACTGAATGAGAAGAAGTGGTGCTCGTTTTCAGAAAGTCACATGCTCAAACTGAGATACATCAGGTTAACGTGTTTTCACAGCACTAATACGCTTTAGGTTAAACTCCATGCATTCATAACTCTGCAGACAGACGCATGCAGTCGGAAAATAATCAAAACAGGCAATGTTTTCAACGGGAGAATATTTTACAGATGTTTACATTAAATAAGAAAAATCTTATTTATATTGACGTCATTTTACAAATCATTCAGAAAAAAAGATAATAATAATCAACCATCACTAAATGAATAGTTGGGAATCTTCTAATCATCGGCTGATGTCTGGAGCCCTTCCATTTCCTGCTTAATGGTTAGCTACTTTCGACCATCAACAGAAGGCTTACAGCTCACTTACTTTCATATCAATAAGGTTGTTGTCTATTGAGGAATGCCTGGTATTTCTTACATTATAGATTTGAAAAACTATGGCAAAAAAGTTGCACTGTTTAATTCTATTGCAATAAAATGTGTTCAATCTTAAAAACACCCGTCTATTTCCCTGTGAAGAATCATTTCCCCCAACAATTTAAGTTGTGACACTATTTGAGATCAATACATTTTGTTCTCACTCCTTCTTGTACGCACTTCCAAAATAATGCAAATATTAAACATGCAATTGATGCATATTTAATAAGGAGCTCTGATCCAGCACGAGTGATGATTGGTGAGCTAGGTTTGTCTGCTCAGTGGTGCAAGGTGAAAGAAGGGGAGATCATGCCTTTTCTTTACAGAGAGAGTGAACGTGTCAAAGCAGACCGAAGAGTTAACCAAGATGTGGGAATTAGTAAAGACAAGATGGCAAAAACCCTCAAACTAACGCCTCTTGTCAGGCTTACAGCCCCCATGTGGCGTTTACCTCCTCAGGGGAAGGGAAGAAAGGGGTAACAGGGGTGTCTGGGGTCTCAGGCCTTGGACTCAAGCCCCCAGAATCCACCTTGAGGGGAATAAAAGTTGATATCAGTACAGAGTGCCTGCAGTGAGGATTAAAACTGAGCAGAGAGCAGGTAAAAGAGATGCCCCGAATGTTATGAGCAACAGATGCTGACACGTTTCCTGTCGTCACTGATAAAACACACTTGGCACCAAACATTTTCCCCGATCCAGCCCCATGCTCTTATTTGTAGAAGTTTCTTGCTGCTAAAGACAGAAGAGACCTCTCAACCCATTTCCTCTCGGTTCAGCATTACTAAAATGTTTAAAAATAAACAATAAATAAAAAAAGATGAAAAAAAGGCGTCAGAAATGAAATCTTTTACATCGGCTGCTCTCACTTCTGCATCTGCGGTTCACAGAAACTGGACAAAACCGTGAATCAAACTTGGTAAGCGCTTACTTCTGCTTCTTCTTTTTTTTCTTTTTCAAAATCTTTGAACTCAGTCACTTTTTAATCTGAAATGAAATCTATTGCAATCAGTCATCTTCCAGGAGTACCGTAACAAAATATCCCAAAGACCGATACAGACACCTGACAGAGAGAGGCCGCTAATCAGAAAGCCAGCTAAGAGGCCTTAAGTGCTTTGGGAGGAGCTGCAGAGATACAGAGCTCATGTGGGAGAATCTGCAGAAAAGAGTTATACATATATACAAATGTTAAAATGGTCGTGAAACATGAAGCTTTGGTTAGATGGCATCAAAATTACCGTAGATACTACATATAGAGAAAAACCAACATCAAGTTAAAAACCACATCCCCATGTAGAAAGAAATCTGTCTTTCTTTCCACAATTACAGGGAAGCTCGTGAGACTTAAAGGGAAGGAAGATTAAATTAAATGCAGGACAATTTATCAAAAAAATCTGTTTAAGGTTGCATAAGGCTTGAGAGTGGTGTTTAACGTTCACCTTCGAGCGGGACAACAACACTGCTCATACAGCCGGAGCTGAGAATATTTAGATCAACACGTGTTTATGAGTTACAATTGCCAGGTAGTATTTGAAATATTGTAAGAAAAATGATCAAAATCTCATTCTCGGATAACCGAAGTTGGTAAAGGCAAATCCTAAGATACTAAATTTATTTTTAGATTTAGGAACTACTTTGTCTTGGTCTACAACAAAATTCCTCCAAAACAAATTTAGAGTAATACAAATAAGTAGAGTTTTGAATGCTACTGCTCTGATTGCTATTCTTGAGTTTTGTACTGGAGGGCTTTGCAGTGCCGCTTAGCTTGTGAAGGGGGGAAAAAAAAGTCTGAACCAGAATCCTCCCCAGCTTGGTACATTACCTGTTGTGGTGCAGGTGTCGGCGCAGGCGCAAATGCATCAAAGACAGAAAGGTCTGGATATGTAAAGTTTCCTGTATTTGAAGAAGGTGCCGTCGTTCCCGCTACTGGAAATGCAGGAAATTCCTGGTTGAGCTATGAGTAAAAGAAAAACAAGAAAGCATGGTCACATTAAGTGGAAAAAAATTCTCGTGATGGAAATACAATTTCATGACTTCGAAATGCAAGTTAACGTGATCATCTTCTGGGCCGTCTCTTCCAGACTTTGCAAACTTATCGTGAAAGCGCAGGGTGGCGACTTCCACATATGCTCAACCACTCAACCAGAGTGCAAAACTCTTCAGTACCCATTTATTCTCTTTTACATTTATTCTCTTTTACCCCGCTTTCATAAATAGTTCATATGAAACGAATGTCTGTGTTTTATCAATAGCCAAAACAGGAACAGCCAATTTCATTATCATCTGTAAATTTGAGCATGAGACCTAAAACAGCCCTGGAGCAGCTGGGGGAGGTAACTTAAGTTCAGGCACGTTTGTTTGGACTCGTAGAATAGCTGAGTCTTTCAATCTCCTTCCACCTGAATACACAGACATTACTTTGGGAGTTGTTGTAGAGAGCTTTTCAAGTGAGGGTCTAAACTGGTACAATCCCAGACTTCACTTTTCTTTTCGGACTCTGAATCATTTCCACGGATGTAGTCAGAGTAAGTGCATCAAGCTGAACACACACCAAAAACACCCTAATCAGCAGATCCCTGAAGGAGGCGCATCCTGTTGTGTTTCAATGTCAGGCGACACGTCAGCCCCAAAGTAAGCTTATACATCCTGGTCTCTGATATGTAGGGCACACACTCTTCTCACAGCGTCCTTCCAATATACAGTAATCTACTTTTTGTTTTTGATTGAGTTGGAAATACAGTCATTTTAAATACAGTATGTACATCAAGATGTCTCCTGAATTATCCGACATCTTACATACTTCATTATTGGAGTTTTTTGGTTTACCTCAATGTAATCTTCAGGGACCAGTCCGACCTCTCCTCTGGAGTTCTGCGCCTCGATCCAACCGCCTCCAATATTCTGGGATGAAAGACGAAAATATCAGTACAAATGACACACACACACACACACACACACACACACACACACACACACACACACACACGGCAAATGTGGAATGATTATTCTAAACTAAACTGGTTTTTGCACATGGAGGTCATTTTCAAACCAGAAAATAAAGCTTCTCACCTGATTATGAGTACCTGAACAGCCACAAACTGCAACATCTTTTATTGGGATATTATGTGGTGGAATAGCACAACATGTGGCAAAAAATAATTAAGGATGGTTTTTAAAGTAGATTTTGTCCCCTTTATTCCAATACCAGGAAGAAAAGAGAGGTTAGAACGTATTAGGTAACAAGACACACCATAAAGATAGACCAAATATATCAGTGATAAGGTTTTGAAGAAATGTTACGCGAGGTTACAAAACAACAACACTATACCCCAAGATTTATACATCGCAATATACATTTTTTTAATCAGAAAGCATAAGAAAAACACCTAACGGTAAATCTACCTAAACATTGCCGCCCCCCTAACTTGAAACACCAGGCAAAACAAAAATTAAGCTGAAAGGAGTTGCTTGACAGTCGGGGTCTGAGCAAGAACAAAATTTTGTTTATTGTCCCACATGAAAACACAGCAACTTGAACCCATAACTCCCCACCCGGTGGGGATGCTTTTCGTTAGCTGAGACAGGGAAGCTGCATTTATCAGAGAATGCATGAAGCTAAACACAGAGCAGGGCAGAAGTAACCCCTTCTAGCAGGACAACACTAAACAGACAGCCTGAGTTACAATTAAAAGCATATTGGTGTGCTAAGACGGCCTAGTCCAAGTCAAGCATCCGCTGTTAGACACATACCTTCAAACACTCACTGTTGTACTTGACACTTGGCTCAAAATAGTGACTAAAACAGATCTAGATCTATCACATAAAACCCACCGATAAAATATGTTAAAGTTTGTGGTTGAAATGTTTCTAAAGGTGAAATGTTTTAAGCTAGAGCAGACAGCTTATAGGGTGGACTAATGTTTGGCAGCTTCTAGAAGGTCTATAAATCTTAGCAGTAACCAGGAAAGTTCCCCCACAGCCTGTTTATTTGCCATACAAGAAGAAAAAACTAACAAACAAACTCTCCCTGATTTACACAGCCGGAGATTAGAAATCTATGTAGGTCAGCGAAGTGCAAGTAAGCTTTGAACTTTTGGCAACTCACACCAGTGACATCATGTTTGTTCAGTCATTTTTTCTTCTCTCGTACTTTCTTTCTTTCTTCTTTCGCGTGTAAGTTGTGAGACGCAACTTGAGCAACAACGAGATCTGGTGACTTTGCTCCGTACAGCCGAGTCAATTTTTAATGCCAAAACTGGAGAGCTTTTTACAAGCTAACCAGCTTTCTTTTTATTTTCAAATTCATTTGTAAAGTTTAAATAAACAACAAAATAAAATATTGATAATCCTAAAGTGTGCAACTTTTTCACACTAAATTATCAAAGCTTTTATCCTGTGAATATTAACAGCATATAGTTTTTGTATTTTTACCTGATTGGTAATGGTGACGGTCTCGCCTTCTTTGACGGTCAGCTCATTGTTTCCCGGCTCAGCGGTGAAGTCATATAAAACCTTTGCCTGAAAACAACACAGGAAAAATAATCATCAACGGATCTATCCGGACATTCAATTATCCTTGTGGCAATTGAACAGTTGTGAAGAGAATCAGGGTACAGACAAACAGGCCAAACGTGTTCTGTCAGTCAAGTAGATGTTTTAATTATTGCCTAAACTCAAGGTTTATCCAAAACAAGACAAAAGACCATCACATTTAATTCCTCTGACAGGTCTTCATATCTGCTAATTTATATTTCCCTCCGCAACCACAGGAGAGCAAATACATGACTCGTTCATTAGAAAGTGGGAAAAACCCTCTTGCAGTGGTGGAATTTGAGGTAGAACAGATTTCTGATTCAGTTTCAGAAAATGAAACTGACTCTGTCAGAAAACCGGGATCATATCCGAGACCACGTCTTGACTGTAACTGCACAAAACCCTCAACACCGAGGGAAAACTTATCCTTTCTTTTTCAGAAGGATGACATGATTTGTATTTTCTTTATTACTAAACACATCTTAAACTCCTACGCTAACAGCTTGATACAAATTCCTTAGCTTTTATATATCATTGTGTCTGAAATTAATACGTTTATCAAGCATCAAACCATAATGCTTAAAAGCTAAAGCTGAAAATGTATTTTTTTTGCTACATATAACATGTATAAGGTATGTAAATGTTTATAACATGTAAGTATGCCTTTCTGGAATACTTGTGTTTCCCGTTGTAAAAATAAAACGTGATACTCATGTTGTGGAGTCTGAAGACTCTCATCCATCAGTTTTATTAAGGTAATGCTTTTACAAACATATACTTTTCAAGCTTTAACTGGCATGCCTGTTAACAGCCTAAATGTACACAGGTTAACGGGGCAGTTAGCCTGACTAATTAACCAGCTGATAAATAAACTTCTGTGACCCTATCAAAGTGCGTATTTCTACACATTAAGCTTTAAAACTATACCCTTAGCTTTAGACTTTGGTAAAATTAGAAAGATATTCACAGATTCTGCCTTTCCGTATCAATAACTCACTAACGGAACATCGTTTGTACAAAACTGACACATCACTGCAAGGTGGACTGTAAAGTAGTATCGTACTTTACTAAAAACGGACCTGCTCATACTAACACTCTCATTTTGGAAACATATGAAAAAGTATATTTTTAGTAATTTTTTATTTATTAAATAATAATAAAATGATCAATAACTATTTTATTACACATTGTAGTAACATCAAACTCATAGTAGAAATAACACATCCCTTCTTGATCATACTACAACTCTTATTTTGGTAAAATATCTTAAAATGTAATTTTGAGTAATTTTAATCAATAAATAACCAATAAAATTATCAATAACTACTTTATTACACACTGTAGTGCCACCAAACTCATAGTACAAATGAACAATTCTCTCTTCATACTACAACTCTCATTTTTTAAATTTGTGCAAAAGTACATTTTTGTTTAATTTCTATTCAATAAATACATAGTAAAATTATCAATAACTATTTCATTAAAGATTGTAATAACACCAAACTCACAGTACACATAAGCCATCTTTGTATTAAATAATAATAAAATGATCAATAACTATTTTATTACACATTGCAGTGACACCAAAGTCACAGTACAAACAGAACATCTGCTCTTCTGCATACTAGAACTATCATTTTGGAAATATATTCAAAATTATATTTTTTTTACATTTTTATTTTATAATAAATAAAATGATTCAATAACTATTCTATTACAAATTGTAGTGGCACCGAACTCACAGTACAAACAGAACATCTGCTATTCTGCATACTACAACTATTATTTTGGGAATATATGCCAAATTATATTTTTGGTTAATTTTTATTCAATAAATGCATATTAAAATTATCAATAACTATTTTATTCCACATTTTAGTAACACCAAACTCACAGTAAAAACAAACCATACTTTTGTTTTGATACTACAAATTGTACTTAAGTAAAATATCATAAATGTAATTTTGTTTGAATTTTTATTCAGTAAATACATAAGATAATCGATATGTATTTTATTACATACTGTGGTGCTACCAAACTCACAGTATAAATAAAACTTCTACTCTTGATCATACTACAACTCTCATTTTGGGAATATATGATCAAATGTAACTTTTTGAAATTTTAATTAATAAATAACTCACTAAATGATCAATAACTACTGTATTACACACTGTATCACCACCAAAGTCACGGTACACATAAGCCTTCTTCTCTTGATCACACTACAACTCTTAGTTTGGGAAAACCTTCAACGAATATTACCATTTGCCTCCACGTAACTTTAACCTTTTCTTCATTATTTTTTTTTCTTTCTCCTCACTACTTTGTAGCAGTACTTGATTTCCACAGTACAACTCTTAAACTATGTCATTTAAGTCGGATACTGTTTTTAACAAGTCAAGGATTAAAAACAAATATATATTGATACGATTCTTTACAAGCTCACTCTTGGAGGATGTGGGGTTACCTAAAATCAGATCACATACACTGTAAATTATACTTCATACTCTTGTTTTCATTGTAAAATAACATGACACATGTTTGCATCTTAAGTGCATTGGCACAACAAATTTTATTAAGCATTCTAGTAAAACTTTGTATACATCTATACAGCTTCAGAAATATCTTAACCAATTAGGAAAGAAATTGAAAGAATATATTTTACAAAAACAAAAAGTGAAAAAATATGTTCTATGCTGCTTGCACTATTCCATCAAGCTTAGTTGCACCTGCAATGTGAAATTAAATTCCGCTATTGCCGCATTTCGTCAACCTTCAGTGTCTGTAATGTTTTCATCTGCTAAATAATTGCCGACCTCCTCCTCTTCTTCTTCTTCTTCTCCTTCAGTATTTGGAATCTTTTCATCTGAAACATCATAGTCAGCTTCCTTTTCTTTTTCTTCGACAGTATTTGGAAAATCTCCTATGATTTCTTCCTGTGATCTGTATTATTCTTTCTATTCTTTTGACATTTTCTGTTCTGGGCTAATTAAATCACTGACTCCGCTCCGATTTTTTTGTCCATACTACCCAGAGCCAATGACGATTTTTTGTATCATCTTTAACAAATTGGGCTAATGAAATTTCTGACCAGATTTCTGAAGAGCAATCTTGTTATTGGCTTATGTGTTTACTCTTCATCACTTTGACCAGGGCAGCTATTCCACCTGCTTTTGCACATACATCCATCCTAACGACACACTTTCCTTTTTTTAAACTCCCCATTATCTTAAAATATTGAAACCTAAAGAATGTAAAAAGCAAAGCTGAAACCATATATGGACATTATATGATTTTCTAAGGTTAATAAACATATCAAATGATATAACTACAACTATTAACAACCTTAGAAGAAACGATATGGCAAAACATTCAAAACATAGCTAAGGCCAAGTTCAAAATAGTAAATTATAGAATATGTGAGTCACTAGCTTAATCACAGTAATAAAGTTTAATATTAATTAGTATGAAGAAGAGGGGATGTGTTATTTCTACTATGAGTTCGGTGTTATTAAAATCTGTTTAATATGTATTTATTGAACTCTGGAATTTATCTTTGCCTTTTTGTTTTTTACGGCGTAGCAATTTTGCAGAAAGGAAGCAGGCGCTGCATAGAGCTCAAGGAAATTCTTCCAGCGCAAAGGACGGCCCATTTTCAGAAATATATGATTGTAGCTTACAGTCTACCTTGCAGTGATTGCAGGGATGTGTCAGTTTTGTAGAAACGATGTTGCGTTGGTGAGTTATTGATACGGAAATGCCGATACTGTGAAAATCTTTCTAACTTTACCTAAGTTAGCTTTAGCGGGTATTTGTTTGTCTATTTATTCTCAAGAATAGAAATAAAAAATAAAGATAATTGAATGTCATATTATAAATAGAAACGTTATAGCAAATTCTAGCAGCAAAAGAAATGATTCATTTTTTACAATCTTTAATACAAAACGTTCCAAATGATCATTTAAAGGTTTGCTTTATCTACTGTTTAATTATATTGGTCAAAGGTTAGCCTTTAATTCAGTCACAATTTATTTTTTACCTAGAATATACTGGACGTAAAAAATAAATCTCAAATATTATAATAAACAATCTTCATATTGAAGTTCTTTATTAGTTAAAAGTAGAAGATTTCGGTTAGGAATTGTGTTTCTTTTTATCAGATTAGTAGATTAGAAAAAAATTAAAACAATTTTACCATTAAAGCAAAAGTTTTCATGGTGGTTATGTAAATATTCACATCCAGGTAATTAAATGTAAGAAAAACTATTTTTTTAAAAATCATTCTTAAATGCTTGCTATCAAGTAAACAACACTGCAAAGATAAAATCAGGTTTTAAACCTTAGGGTTTTAAAGCGGAGAGGCAGTTCCTTCGGAAGACTACATTTCCCAGAATTCAGAGGGCGCTGCCATGACCCGCACAAGGGAAGCTGTAAAATGTCACAAGACGGTTTTATTGTCGATACACATTTTCCATGTTTACCAAAAGCGATTGTTTCACTTTTAACCGGATAGAAACTCTGCCTTAAAAAAAAAATCCCCCGCAAAGACACGCGAGAGTTAATAAAACTATGTTAAAAGAGTGTTTCATTTGAAATGGACTTAGGAAGAGAAACTAAAACTGTTGGAAACAAAACTTACGAAGAAAAACCAACTGGCAGTCGAAGCAACAGATTGAAACGTCTCAAACTCGTAAAGAAAAAGAGTCTCACGTTTCTCACCTTTGTCGCCATTTTGGCAGCTTTGATCAATCATTACAGACACAGGCCCGTGTTTGTTTCTTCAGGATTTCCAGTTTCTCAGCTGGTCATTTCCCACCACGACTCCGTTTAACCGCTGCTGGCGAAACACAACTCGACGAGTCCTCGCTCCAACGAGGGTCTTTTAACTCCAAAAAAAAAAAACGATTAAAAGGTAGTTTAAAGCTTTTAAAAAGAAAAAGAATGAAGCCAGGAAAGAGGTGGCTCGGAATGGAGAGTACCAAGTTTGAACCCAGGAAATAAAACGCAGCTGACAGTGCGGAGGAGGGAGTGACCTGAGATAGGGAGAGAAACCGGAAAGGTAGTCCAGGTCCGATATGGCTTCTCTCCGACTCAACCCTGGAGTTTAGTATCCTAGGAAAACTACAAAATAAATACATTTCAAATCCCTACAGCAATAATATACATTTATATACATGCATTGCAACGAAACATGTTGGAAGTGATACTTATTTTACTACATTTATTTGAATGGCTCTTTTAAAATGTAGTCATGGCTGCTTTACTAATCTTCCATCAACATGTTGCAGATAGTTCAGATGTGCAGCAGTTTAAAAGCGACCTCACCCATGTTCCCCATTAGTGCATTTGTCTGTCTCACATTGCACCCTGCTGGACTTCATGTAACATTACAGTGCAAGAGCAGATATGGTGCCCATCCATCCATCCATCCATCCATCCATCCATTCAGATCAATTAAATCAAATTAATAAATTGAAGATCTGTGAATGTTAAGAGTTGCATATAATTTGATTGATTTGGGTGGTTGTTGCACAGTGTGACAATAGTTATAATCTGAAACGCTTTGACTGGTAAGTTTGTTCAGAAATGCGTTATATAAGTCAAGTAAATTTACTATTTTGTGTAAATAACAAAAAATGGAGTCTCTTTTATCCAATGACAGTGTCATGAATAGGATGTTCAAGGTTTTCCATAATTTTGTGGATTTTATGTACATTTTTTTTTGTCTGTCATCCTTTTCAGAGGTTCCACTGTCTGTCCATCCATCTATATGTCAATCATCTGTCCATTTATTCATCCACCCATCCATTCATCACAGAGACACACAGAAAAAGAACCTATGTATTCTACGTATAGTCCCGTATATCACCTTTGGGAAGAGTAACCAGGGAGGACCCATGCATGAGCGGAGTGAACGTGCACAACATTATAATTGTAATTGGAACCAATGCAGACTAGTCGGAAAAACAGGCCCTTTAAATGCCAAAAAGGGAGATTAAAGACTCTTTTGTCGGTGTCAAAGAAATTAGTTGTCCAATCAGTCAATAAGTTGCTTGCAAAGTACACACACACTTGTCTCGATCTAAGGTAACACTCCACATGTGAAGTACGGTGGTGGCACCATCATCCTGCTTTGTTGTTAAACAGACAGATACTCTTTAAAAACTAGATCAAATCACAAGGAAAGACCATTGTGCAGATTTAGAGGCAGCATCTTAATAGATCAGCCAGGAAGTTAAAGCAAGGCACAAATAGGGCTCACAAATTGAGAATGGGAATTATTTGACAGCTCGAAAGTGGCTTGTCAACAACACAGTCAATTGGAGCGGCCTTTAGAAAGTCAAGATCCAAGGCAGATAAAGAATTAGCCAAATGTGTTTCAGTAAGGTGGCTTCCAAGCTTAAATCAGTTGCATCAATTCTACTAGGAGGAATGGGCCAGAAATTCAGCTAACTAATATTAACAACTTGTGGAAAAGATCCTCATAACATTTGACCCTGTGCATACAGTTTAAATTGAAATTCTACTAAATATTAGGGAAATTAATATTAACTTATAGATTAAAAAAATATCTATTTTGGTATTTAGCAAAAATAAATAATTTTCCTAATGCTCTAAATAACTGGTTCCAACTTTATCGTCTGATGTGAATGTCCTTCTATTGGTTATTTGGCAGCAATTTATTTCATTCCATGATACTCAAATAAGGTACAAAGACATGTTAGAATAAATAAAGTGTTTGATATACAAAAACGTTTAAAGATGAAAATATAGTTATAAACTGAAGTCTTCATTTCTGGCCTCTCCTTATCACCTCCTCATGTGTCAAACAGCTTAATCCATTTAGATTCTGCCACTAGAAAATACTATAAATAGGTAATTATCAAGTAGTCGGGTTATAATCCACTGGTAAAGGGAACAAGGAAATCCTTGATGGGGTGTTTGTGAAATAATGAGACTTTTCACAAAGGGTCTAATAGTTTCAGAGTTTCCCTGTTTTTATGATACTCACAAACTTTAAAAACATTCGGAAACTTGAACCTAATACAGAAACAGAAGAGTAGAGTATGAGCATCATGAGTTTCTTTGTGTTTTCTAGAAACTCTACGGTAGATGAAAGCCAAATGACGAAGCACTTTTCCCCCGTATCACCTGAGCTCATCTAGCACTGCAGGTGTTTCACTGCATGGGAGGGGTGGGATGGGAGGGTACCTAGCAGCTCCACAGCCATTTTGCTTAGTTTCAGCATTTCCAGCATTCGAATAGATATCATGTTGGGCCCACTTTGTTTAATCTCCGTCTTACTGGCATGGATGGCAGGATCCTGGGCCAACGACCATAACTTGCCTTTCATGGAGTACTTGGATAAAGACCGTCTGGTCTGCTTGAAATGGGGATTTGAGGATTCCCAAGACATAACATTCCAGCTGACAGTCAATACCACGGGCTGGATTGGCTTTGGTTTGGGTCTGCATGGAGACATGGATGATGCAGACATTGTAATGGGGGGACTTGGACCCAATGGCAGCTATTTTGCAGTAAGCTGATTTTTTTATTTATTGTGGGTGTTAATGTATTGTTCATGTACAACAGAGACTAGTGCTCATTGTTGTCTTCACTGTGCTTTTGCCTCATATCTATTAGGATTATTATGCTCTAGGGGAGAGTATGCCTTTAAGGGATGAGGAGCAAAGCTACACACTTCTCTCCATGACAGAAGAAGATGGACAAACAATTATGACTTTCCAAAGACCCATGGAGACCTGTGACGATAAAGACTTCCATATTACGGTAAAGCCTTCTATTCTGCACATATAGGATTACAGCTGACACAAAGTAGACAGCACCATGATTACAGATCACATTCTCTTCTATATTCTGGAGTTTGCTGGATTGACCATATAAATAAAATGGAAGTTCTGTTAAAATCTTGTGTTGTGTCAACCTATGGTTTGCACAACATGTTACTTTCTATTGATTCCCCACAGCCTATTGTTCTACCTGTCAATGTACAACTCAGGTTTCTCACATATCACAGTGTCAAACCTGCTTTCTTTGTTAGGTGTGTTCCAAAATGAAGACAAAGGAAGCATAAAATGCGTCTGAAAGGATTTGGCCTTCTATTGAACATGTGAAACATATACACCTCCTCTGACAGAAAGAGAAACTTTACATGTCACATCTAACTACATACAGTATTCTAAATGTTCTCGTTTTGTTGTTAAACCTTCTGTCCGACAGGCTCAGCCCATTAAACTAATCTACGCCTACGGCACAACTGACGACATCAAATACCACAAGAACCTCAGAGGAACCAAGGAGATAAATCTCCTAAATTACATGCCAAAGACCACCCCACCTGATGCCAAATATCTCAGCGTTAAGGTGGAAGAAGTAAGTAGGAAAATGGTGGAGAAAACTGACCAACGGACTAATTCCTTCTTTAGTTGAAATATATTAGATTCTCACTAATAGGTCAGAAATCCCCAACTTGTTTTGAGCATTTTTTCATAAAAGGAAGAAGGGAGAGAAAAAAGAAAAATGTACAGAGATGTGGTTCCAGATCACTTGAGTCTACATAACCCACTGTTGAGCATAACCTAGTATTAGTAGTTAGTAACTTGATTCTATCTGTTACAACTTAACAATAGGTGATATTTTCTTCCTTGTCATTTGAAGATCGCCGTCCCTACTGATATGACCTACTATCACTGTAAAGTGATGAAGCTTCCGGAGTTGGCAACAAAACATCACATTTATCAGGTAATCTCCCGTTCTTTAATGTTTTGTAAATTCTAAGCAAAATTAAATAATGAATTGAAGTCAGGTGTCTGTAATAATACCACGTTAGAAGAATAAGCACAGATTTTCAATAAAATAAGGTCTGGAGTTTAACAGGACAAGTCTGACGCATGAACACGGGCCAATACATTCCTCTACAGCTCTGGCTGCATTGTTAACATCTCAAGTCATTCCAACAATCTAAATGGTTTGTGTCAAAGTTGTCCCACATTTGTTCCCCCTTCTCTTTTCCTGAAGAAGAAAAGTATCAACCGTAAATCGTGCATCAACCACCATTTTATCAGTATGAGGACGCAAGTTTGTCAAACATTTGACTTTTGTCTCATCTGAGTAGAGCCCTTCTTCCGCATGTTTGAGGGGATTTTCTCACCTAAACTGTGCATTCTACGTTAGGCTCCTTGGCATCTTTATTTGTTTATTCCTTATTTTCCCTGACTTTTTGTTGGTAGTTTTTACATTTGCGCCAAACCTTTTCTGATTCTGAATGATAGATTAAACCGTGCTCTTGAGATGTTCAAAACAATAAGTTGCACTGCACATTGATAAGTCTGCCCTATGAAAACCCTTTTGAGTACACTGAGATTTGTTGCTGTAGAAAGACAAAATGTAAAAATGGTCTAAAGCTATCTGAGATTTTTTTTCTTCCAATTTTAAACGGAAAATAAATTATTGTTGGTGGTTGTTATAAATCTTACTCTTCAGTGAAAATTAATCAATAAATATCTCTTTAACCTCCCATTTCAGATTGAGCCAGAGATTGATCAGCATGAAGTCGTCCATCACATGCTGTTGTACCGCTGTCCCTCTTTTGTGAAGCAACCTTATGATAAGCCGTGTTACATGGGCGACATGAGTGACGCCTGCTTTGGAGTGGTGGCTTCATGGGGAGTAGGAGGAGGAGTAAGGGAGACTAAATTTTTATTTAATGTTTGGTTTTTGCCTGTCTTTAGTACAATAATGTCAATCTGTCGAAATGTTTCGCTGTAATGATTCTCAAATCGTCCATTATCAGCATCTTTGTCTGACTCTTAGGTATATGAACTTCCTGAGAATGCTGGTATTTCTATAGGAGGAGCAGACAGTGAGACATTCTACAGGTTGGAAATCCATTACAATAACCCCCAAAATAAAGAAGGTAACATACCTTAAAAAAAACGAACCCGTTATGATTTTAACTGTTCTTTAATTGTATTTATTTATTGAAACCTAGGCATTATAGACAATTCAGGACTGAAGCTTTACTATACAGACCACCTTCGGCAGCATGATGTGGGCATTCTGACAACAGGACTGTTTCCAGTGAGTCAGTTGCAGTACGAGATTCCTCCGAAAGCCTCCCAGTTCCACTCATTCGGCATTTGCAACACGTCTTTGTTTTCACAGGTGTGAAACTCTATATTACTTTATATGTAATAGATATGATAGGATTCCTGTTAGTATACAGGGACTTTGGTCCTTGTAAAAATAGTTCTGATCCTTAAACCGTTTCTCATACAAAACAAAGGGTGGAATGATTTACTAAAAGAGAATTTGGGGAAATAATGTTTTCATTTACTTTTTCAAGTGAATATGATAGTTCCTAATAATCTAATAATGCAGTATTGCCATAAATACAACAGGTATTGCAAATGGACCGATAAAACAAACAACACAAAAATACTAAAAACAAAGTTTAACAAGACAATATAAAAAATAAATAATAAATACAATACAGGTAGAACAAAAGATATATATGGTCGTTTAAACCTGTTTCACCAATTTAAAAGTGCAAGTATATTTTAAAGTTTTTACTAGAAAATATCTGTCAATACTAACTGAAATAGGAAGTTCCTAATAGGTATCACTAAAAAACCAAGAGAGTCAAAATTTAAACAAATTCTACAAAGATTTTTTTGTTGTTGTTGATTAAGCCTTGCAGTTCTCACTTAAAGTCAACATGGTTCTAATTTGAAGAGAAAAAAAACACATTTCTTCAAAATTAGGCAAACATAATATAACTGTGCCTTGCTATCAAATACTGTAATAGGTTTTTAAAGACCATACAGTGAAGCAGTATTCAATGCGCGGTAAATGTGTCTTAAGATGTGGTAAGCTGTAAAAAAAAATACACCAACTTCGAAACCACCTAAAGTAATTTCAATAAAAGGTGTGTTTGAAAAAAATGGGGACTGTATGGCTATATCTAGCATAAATCTTACGTTTGGTTTATGATGCTCTTGAAAAGCAAATTTTTCCTATAACTTCACATTATGCTTTGCAATTTATTATTATTATTTATTATTACTTTTTTGCTTTTGCACATAAATTCCAAATAAAAGAGTAGAATAAATTGAATATTTTGGTTTTAACATGACAAAACGAAAAAAAACCTCAAGCGGTGTGACTACTTTTCAAAGCACTGTGTTTTTATGTGCGTTTTTTCCATTTCCACCCACAGCATGTGAACCCCATACCCGACCTTCAAGTGTTTTCTGTGTTTTTGCACACTCACTTGGCTGGCAGGAAAGTCAGAGTGGGCCACTTCAGGTAAGAAAAACAAGATGAGTACTTGCTTAACTCCAGCCACCCACTCTCTAACCTAAGGCATAACATCATAAAAAAATATTACCTCAAAAACATAACAATATAGTAAGAATACTTGGTTAGGGTCTTAACTTTATATATTTATGGGTGATCTCTGTAGAAATGGAGAGCAAATCGATTTCTTGGGAATAAATGAAAACTACGACTTTGATATGCAAGGAATTGTCAATTTAGGAAGCATAAAAACAATCAAACCGGTAAGATTTATTCATTTGTTACTGCCAAGAACATTTTGGTCAAAGATGAAAAAAAAAAATACTGGGTGCTAACAATGTCCCTTGTTTCTTTTGTTTCAGGGTGATGAGATCATTGTGGAGTGCACCTACAATACCTCAGGTCGCAGTGAAGCCACTTTGGTGGGTTAGCAATTTTGTATTATTTAATAGTTACAGAAAACACACATAGAAAAAAGGGAAATTAGGAATCATACAAAATTAGAAACCAAATATCAACATAACTGCAATATGTGACATGTTTATTTATATTTATTTACCAGGAAAACCTGGTAAATAATTCACCAACAATTTGAAATTCCTATATTAAACAAAATGTAAAAAACATTGAGATTAAAACGAGAAACAACTGGGAGCCAATGAAGGGATTTTAGTATCTGAGTTATGTGGGACCCTTTGTTGGAGATGTGGCAGACAAGACGGACAAGATAAGAAACTATTGCAATAAACTAAACAAGAAGACACAAAATGCGTGGATCATCAACTCTGGAAAAAAGATGCAAGCAATGGTCAACTGTGTTTTCTCGCGTTTCAAGTCGGGCGTGAAACTGTTTATGCACGTTAAGCTCTAAAATTGCTAATCAGTATCAAACAGATGCTGGTTTTTATTTTCCAGTAGGATTTGCGTGAACCAAAACCCCTTAGAAGATCTTGAAATACTCTCAAGTGAGACAAGCGAAACTCCAGACAAAGGATGGGTGGCTACATAACTTGATTGCGTTGATTCATGGAATAGAAATCTGACTAAGTAACTGTATGTATTGTAAAGCAAAAGGACAACCTTTCGAGTAGACTTGCTGCAATAAACATATTATTTATCATTGGTCTTATTTAAAATTTACAATCCCTGAGAAACCTGGTTTGACTATCTTATTACTGTTTGTACTGTGTATCTGTAACTTAAGCTCTTAAAGTGAAAGAATAAGACAGACTTTTAGAATTAAATTAAAAAAAACGTAACATAAAGCATCACGTTACAGATACGTACACATAATGAGCATGTTTTAAAAATGAAAAATCTTATATTTCCTTTTTTCCATCTTTCAGATGGGTTTATCCACCACTGAGGAGATGTGTCTGGCTTTCCTGTTCTACTACCCTGCAGTCAACATTACTTCTTGCACCAGCCGCCCAAATACATTACTGCTATCTAACACATCTAATGAGTAAGACCAGTGAAGACAAGTAGTTTGCTGAGTTTAACCAATTTAATGTGACCTTTTGTTTCAAATCTGTTGTCTTCTTAAAGGTAATTTATTACTTCTTTCAGAATCGCTGAGTATCAGAGTATGATGAATACTCTGCCTCAATTTCAGTACATCTCTGATGCGAGTGTAAGTAGACAGTAATCTTCAGGTTTATTTATTTTCTGTCCATGTTAAGGCGTTAGAGGTTCATAAAAATAGACTCAATCTGTTTATAAAAAATTATTATTTTAAGCTAACTTCTTTTATATTATTTTTTACTTTTTTGTTATACTTGCTCATTCATTCTTAATTTCACGTTTTTATTTCATACATGACATTAAACAGCTCCTGTTACTTTTGCAGAACAAGTTTTCAGTCTACAGAAATGGCGCTGTCAGGGATTTAGTGGACTCACCCACTGCTACTTGCAAAACTGCAAATGCTGTAAGCAACGCTTCCTGGATGGCGAAGCCAGGACGAATCATCCTTCCACTGCTTTTTATTGCTATAATGTAACGCTGCTATAAGTGGAATAGATCCAAAAGCCAACCTAAGGACAGTTAATTTTAAAATAATTAGACCATATCGAACAAAAATTGTGTTTCTGGGAAATGGGGTGATAGAAAGTAGATATAAAATGTTTTCTAATTGCACCAATTGAAATTTGTTATAGTATAATTTAGTTGAAAATGATAAAATGTTGTGAATTAATAGGTACTTGTGGTATAAAATATGTTGCTCATGCATCTTCATACAACTTTCTTTTCTTTTTAAACTCTACATTAAAAATCTGAAGATGGATGATTTCATCTGCAGGTCATTTTTCGGCAAAAAAATCTATATCTAGTTCACAGATACCGGATTCTGCATGAAAAAAATATAGGGAAGTTTTACTGACCTAAATAAAAAAGGGAATGCAAAACATGGACTTGTGTATTGTTTCTTGATATTTTTTGTGAAATAACCCAGAAAAATTGATGCACAGTCTTCGTTGTCACTTGTCTGTGTTTTAATAACTGCACAGCATGTATGGTGAAGTTTTGCACTTACTGTAAAGCATTCTATTCTTTTTTGTTTGTATGAACATACTTCCTGTGATTGCCTGTTGCAACCTACTAAATTACAATTTGATTATATTGTAAAAGAACAAGAGGAAATATAAAATGTATTTATTTATTTATTATTTATATATTTATTTCTTTAAATGAAACAGCTCTTCTTGGGCTCCTGGTTCCATCACAACATGTAGTACCACCGCTCGTACTCAAGGGGGCGCGCTCTAGTTTTGATTCGCCTCCGAGTTTTCGCGCAGAGTTAATGTGTTTGTTCGGCTAGCCCCGGCTGGTAGTTACGGCAATGTTGCCACTATCAGGATGATATCACAGCGGGAAAAAGGAGAACTCGCTCGGTTTTATACAGTGACGGATCCCACGAGGCACCAGAAAGGCCACACTGTGTACAAAGTCACCGCCAGGGTAAGAAAACCGAGCCAGGGTTTTTTGTGACAGCCCAGGAAAGGCTGCCTAACATTAGCTAACTGGTTAGCTTGAGCCAAGGAGATGAAGATTTCAGACAGTGATAACAACAACTTAACCAGTAAAGGGTGACCTTCAAAAGTAACTGTATTTTTAGAAATTTATATTACCTCTAATGTGAGTGGTTTAAGTAGCAGAGAGCCTTTATGTGCCAGGAATCAGACTGCTAATCAGCTGATTTAGATCTATATGGTCTTTATTCAGGGTGAATAAGCAGGAAACATGGACATTATACGATGTTTTTCATCCTGTGACTGTAATGCTTCACTATTTGTTCTATTTTATATTAAGAATTGTTGAGATCAAAGATTCCTCAAGTCAATCACAGCCTTGACATTGGTATCACTTTCGTTTTTTTAACCTACAGTGCCATTATGAAGCAGATCCAACACAAACCAGTGTTTCCTCTAATAACCTCATAAAAAACACTGATTCATCCTTGCTGTGGCATACTTTGTTCTTTAATTGCTGCACATGTTATTCACCACTGTTATAATGTAAGTATTGAAGAAATGATGGATAGTGCATCCTCTGATGACTAGATGTTTACTTTTTATGCCCCTTTCTTTGTTTATTTTAATCAACCTTGTTCATATTCAGTGAATTAAACTATGCCTTCCCAGCCCATATTTCTTTGTAAAATTCTGTGCTTTCATTTTCATAAGAATAGAATCGTCGTAATTAACAGAAATAAAATATAATCATGTGTAGATATGAATAGTTTATTAATAGTATGTAACTATACACATACTAGCAAACTGTGGTGGTTGTGGCTTGTTGGGAAGAGATGTAGTCTTGCAATCAGCAGGTTGTGTGTTTCATTCCCGCTTTAACATGTCCATGCAACCTTGGGAGAGCCACGATCTGCATACGTGTGTTGAGTGGGATGTTTTTTTTTTTTTACTTCTTTGATTGGTGTGTCCGACAAGAAAAGTGCAATATTAGTTTAATCTGTTTGCATACATATGTTATTCTCTTATAATGAAACCTACTGCGTTAGTTACCACAGTAATAACATCCCAGTTTGAACTGAAACACTTTTGTGAAAGTAAAGTTAACTCACTAAGATGTTTAATTTTTGAGGTGTTTTGTACTGTACTTGGCTAATTTCAAGACTAAAGGAGCAGGGGTTTTTTTGTCTTCTTGCATTGAATTATTTCTCTGTTTTGAAGACTTTTGTGATTATTTTGCTCGGAGTTGTTATAGGTGATTAAGCAGGAAGCATCTTTTACATATTGAAAGCTACCCTGTGATTCTGAAAGTGTTTTCACTATTCTGTCAGAGCTTGTATTTAACTCGAGCCCATAGCAGAGTTGAGTTTCTTTGTTTCCCTGTAGCTGCCTTGCCGCTTAGAATGATTTTAGGAGATGTCCCGTTCTAACACACAGGAATTTCGTCATTTTCTTCATAATGAAGTCATTGTGACCCTGTGGGTTGTCCAACAGCCTCATTCTTGTTTCTGCCCCTCTAGAAAGTTTCTACTCTGATAAATTTCCGCTCTTCCTCCTTTTCACAGTTAATCTCTCGGAAGAATCCTGAAGATGTCCAAGAGGTAAAATATTTAGCTATATTTTTGTGTTTATGTGTTGTAGTCATATACATTTTTTACCAGACTCACTTATTTGTGTCTACTTCAAAAATGCAAGTAATGAAAACCTGAGACTACCAGGGACTGTGTGCAAGTTAGCGTTTTGTTGCTGTCTTCTCCGTTTTCTAACAGGATTATCTCACCTAAGAAATCTTTTTTGTGTTATTGTAGTTTTGTATAAAGCTGTGATTTGGCCAAACATGGAGAACATTTTGAGATGTTTTTCTTGAGCTTCTTTATAGTTGTTGCAACTTGATCATTTTTATTTCAATAATATAAATACTCGGGACCACATTCACATCTCCAAACTTTGTTATGTATCCATTAGTATGTATAAAACTCAAGAATGCATTTAAAACGGAGAAGAATTCAGTTTTTTTTTTATCCAGAGTTAATTCAACGAGCATGACGCCAATTACAGCCTTAAAATACTCCATTGAGTAATACTTTCAGTTTTGTCATAAGGGATTTCCTTTAGTTTCCATTGAACCAACTAAAACTTTAATATCTTAGAAAACAAAATTTAAATCTAAGCAACAGATGTTATATTGTATGTTATATTGTATGCTACTAATTATTTATAGACTTAGCTTGAATTTAAAGGGTTTATTGTCGAAAATCTTAACAGACTAAGAATATTTAGTTGTTAGATTTGCTCATGTGCTTTGAGTGGTCACTCAAGTTCTTAAAAAATACGTTGCTTCTTTTTTAAGCATTTTTTAACTAGCAATTGAATGATTCAGACAAGATGATAAACCTGTAGTCGACCACATCTTGCATCTTGTCAATAAACAGCTGCTTTTAAATCTAACAATATTGATCGGTTCTCTATAGTTGACTTGCTCTCTGCTCCTGTCTCCACAGATAATAGTATGGAAGAGATACAGCGATTTCCGTAAGCTACATCAGAGCCTCTGGCAGCTGTACAAGAACGTATGCAGCCAATCTGAGCTTTTTCCTCCCTTTGCTAAAGCCAAGATATTCGGTAAGAAATTAACTTTATCTGCTCATTTAAATTCAAATATTGACTCGTATCATAATACAGTAACCATAAAAAGTATTAACTCCTATGGATGTTTTACAGTTTTTTATTGCTTCAGTCAAATCAGTTCTGTTCAACAACAAAAAAGTAGTATAAAAAAACCCCATCAGTTTCAAAGTAATAATTGATTTCTACAGAATAATTACATTTCAATAAAAAAATGTGTGTCTCAAGAGATTGCAGTTTGGAGAACACTTGTGTCTGGTAGGTTCATTCACTGGGTAATCTGTACATTTTCCCAGATCATTTAGTCCTTACAACTGAGTGATGGAGCTGCACTAAGTTGGTTTATTTAGATCTAGCATTATGTTTAGGATTTTCCTACAGAATTGTCTTGTATTTAAAATCCCTGTAACTCCAACCAGCCTCACTTCATGTTCAGAAGAAAACGTCTCCTACAAAGTGATGCAGAAGTGTTTTATGAATGACTGATTTGTGCCACACAAGGCATTTTTTTTATTCAATATAACAATCTTCCCAGATCACCCTCTTCCACATGTTTGCTGTGTCCTGTAAAATAAACCTCTGAGGTCATTTTTTTTTTTGTTATAGTTTTACTAATATAAAATTTAGACACATGCAGAATTTTTTTCTTAAAATTAATTTTCAGGGGGATCAGAAAAAAAAAGGCCAAATATAGATGGATGCACTTTTTAGAGTAAATTTTTTATTAGAAATTTTGAATATGACATACGTGACAATCTCAATATTCCTCATATGTTTGTGTTTGTAGTGTTACATGTGGCCAAAACTCCAATGTTTTGAATAAATTAATGTATATTATCGGGAAACAAGTGTTTGTGTGCATTTAAAGGTCGTTTTGACGAGTCAGTGATCGAGCAAAGAAGACAGTGCTCCGAGGACCTCCTGCAGTTTTCTGCCAACATTCCTGCTCTGTATAATAGTGAACACATTCAGGATTTCTTCGAGGTATTCAGCAGTTTTATGCAGTTTAACGCGGAAATAACTATTATACCAGATATTTAAACATTAGTTATTGAGTCACTTTTATTTCTTTTTCTCAGGGTGGTGAGATCCATGACGGCTCAGAGCTTATTGGACCGGCCGAGCCTTTTTCTGACTTTCTTGCTGACAGTTTATCAGACTGTAGTTCGGATGGTAGGCGTACAAGTAAAACTCATCCTGAGGTGATCCCACTCTATCAAGTACAAAAGCAAATTAGTTGTGTTATTTCCCCTCCCCCCTCCCAGTTCAAAGAGACATCAGTGGTGCTGAGGATTTGACTGTCATATCTGAGTATGGAGGTAAATTTACTAGATATTTGCCGAAATATCCTCCTAGAATTTTTTTTTTTTACATGTTAACCAATCTATTGTTTGTTTTTATCTTTCCAGGCCCTTCCAGTGACAGCGACCTGACCTCCCTGGCCGTGGATACAGACTCTCTAGCTGGGTTGGATGATGGCATGGCCTACGGTAGCACCTCCCCAAACCAGCCACAGGGGGGAGCCACCAACATCAGCAGCAGCTACAGTCCTCGTTTGCCCTCACTGCGTGACCTCCGCACCCCATCACCTGCGCCAGTCCCCGCCTCCTCAGCCCTTAACCCAGAGGTCAGCTGGCCAGATCAGACTCCCCTCTTCTCACGCAGTCTGAGGAAAACCAGCAAACACGTGCAGTCGGACTACCTCGACAAAGCCAGTGAACTGATCGGTTTTGCCGTACAAAAGGAAACAGAGCAGGACTTCCAGGCAGCTTTTTCATACTACCGCAGTGGGGTTGACTTACTGCTTCAAGGAGTACAAGGTCAGACACTTCAGAAGTATTTTTACTACAGGAAGTAGACTCGTAGAAGTTACAGTACTGGGACATTATTGTGCCAAATATTTAATTATAATTTTGTTGTGGTCCTTCGCAGTAGTTTTAAAATTACTTGATTTGGGTTCTAAATGTCAAAACCCAAATCAAGTAATACACAATGTACTTAATCTGTACTTTTACTGTTGCTCAATCCAGCAAAATGTATGTAAGCATTATAAAATCATAAATTGGCCAAAAAGAAATATAATACCAAAAATAAAATACACTTTATTCAAATGATTCTTAGCTTTATCTGTAAAAGTAAAAATAAATGAAAACTCATATTCACTTATTAAACAAAAGTTAATCAACCAACTCAAAAATACTGTATTTATCCCGAAGGAAAATGACATTTTTTATTGAAAAAAAACAACAACACCAAACTAATTTCCTTACTTCTTTAGTGACCATTTCCAAAGTTAAAAAGCAAACAAGAAAAACTGAAAAGAGACGTGGCTTTAGTCACTCAGCCTGTAAGAAAGTGAATTTCAACACAAACAGAACAAAAGTGACTGTAGTCGTTTTGAACTTGTGTAGAAATCACAGTTTACCTTCAAATAACTTTTGCTTGTTTCCTCAAATCTCATCTTTAAACACTTCAGTGGTACCACAACTGGTTTCCTTCCAGGAAATCAGATGATTTGTGTAAGGCTGAACAAATGACTTGTTTACTTATTGAATACATGATAATAACAGAAATTTCCTTACAGGCGAACCGAGTGCGAAGCGACGGGAGGCAGTGAAGAAGAAGACTGCTGAGTATCTGATGCATGCAGAGCAGATATCAGGCCTGCATCTGCGAAGCAATATGGGTCAGGGTTCAACACAGACTGTGGTGAGTGGTCTGGTAGGGAGTTTTTTACAACTGTAGTTTATTAACAGGTTATTTTAACCCAATTAGTCTTTATTTTATTTTTTTTTACTTTATAAAACTAACACAGCTGTTCTTTTATTCCAAGGCGTTTGGAGCTCAGTGCTGTTCTTCTTCAATCAGAGGAGGGCAGCAGAGTCTGTCCGATGAGCTCATGGCTTACAGGGTGATCGGGGTCATTAGTAAGGTAAGTTTACTAGTTCCTTAACCTGCATAAACACAGTTTGATCTTCTTTCATGTTCTTTAATTCCACAATGTAACCATGAAGCGAGCCCCGTCTGCTTTTTATGAGGTCAAGTTCCTTTGCTTAGACAATAAATCTGTCTTTGGACGCAGCGTGATTCAGAGGTTAGATTTATTCTTTTTTTTTTTAACGACAACAGTCAGGTCGAGCTAGCGGTCATTTGTTTCATCATAACCCCCTGAGCAAAGAATGCGGATGGTATCCATCTCCAGACTTCTCCACCTTGTGTCCCGTCCCCTATTCTCCTGTCTCTTTTATCTGAGGCTGTAAAATGTAATAGATTTACTAGATGTATGGTGAGGGCTGAGTGTGTGTATGTTTAGCGTCAGTTATGACTACCACAAGGTCAGTTTGGGTAGTTGGTCCTCTCAAACAGCTGCCGGCGAAGCAACTTCACCACTCAGCCATGAAATGACTTGGCAGCGAGCTCGGAGAATGACACACAACATTGAATCGATGATGCTCGGCTTGTACAGACACACGCACACACATCTAAGGAAAATGTTGACACTACACCGATGTGTGTTATTCTGCACAGTATTCCCAAAAACTTGTTGAAGTGCAATGCAAAAACAATTTACGCATTATAGACCTGCTCTCCTTCTACTTCTATGTCCTGTTTTTATTTTAAATGAGGACAGAGGGGACAGATGGCAAGAGCTTCTCACCCTAATGCCCCTCCCTCACCCATTTCTCTCCAGCTCCCCCCTCCTTCTCTCTTCCCTGATGTTTATTTCTTAATTATATTAGCACCCTGGCTAGCTCCGTCACTCTGTTTACTCACAGCTCCATTCATATCCATTAAAGCTCACACCTGTTTGGTCCCAGTCAGGGTCGCCTGGCGAGAAGAACACACACACACACACACACACACACACACACCGGGTCACACACATATGCTCAAGCTCTCCCCTGAGATGTTTGGAGACCAGAACAGTGATGGAGATGTCAGGGAGGACAGTAGGGATCATGGAGTGAGAAAATGAAGATGTTTTTAGGAAAATGTTTTGGGGCTGAAAGTGAAGGAGAATAAAGAACGATGAGACTCTTTATTGGATATCTATCAATGTCTGGATAGTTTGAGATCATGACAAAAAATGCATCTGTTTTTCATATTCTTGTCTCAAAGTTGTATATAGCCACACAGTGTTAGATGCGTGTATGTATGTATGTATGTATGTATGTATGTATGTATGTATATATATATATATATATATATATATATATATATATATATATATATATATATACACACACACGTTTGTCCTTCGTCCAACCATCTGTGTTGTTTTTTTTTTCTCCCCGTCCATCGGTGTTAATTTCCATCACTTCACTCCATCCATCAAATCTCTCTGTGGTTTATTCATTCATCTGGCTTACAACTTTTGCAGATTCTATATTTAAAGGCTGGTTTCTGCACAATTTTCTGTCGGAAATAAAAAGTATTTATGCTTGGAAAGTTTTTTTTTTTTGGAAGAATATGCTTCAAATTCACATGTTATCATGTTCCTTCATATTTTCCAATATAATGATATTTACGGATGCGCTTATGAAACTAGTAGTCGAAACCACAGTATATTTTTGTTATTACGATAAAACACGCATCTTCTTCTCTGCATATGTTTTTTCATTGATAATATTTAGCAATGCATTAGTCTTTGTTTTTAAAACCCATCTTATATTTCAGTGACATTCATGTTGTTTAAATCCAACATGTAACCTTGACGTAATTCTTCACTCTTATTTGTTTTTTTTCTTGTTAAACTTGGCGAGTAACGCTGCTTCTTCCCTGCAGGTTCTTCTGGTCATGGACAAGAGAACGCAGGAGACGTTCATCCTCAAAGTTAGTGCATTTCTATTTGTGTATGTTTGGCTCGTATGAAGTGTGCCAGAAGCCTCTCGGTGTGACCGGTGTAATTGATTCTAATGGGCGCGTCTCTGTCGGCTCATCTGCTCTCAGGTGTGAGACATGTGCCAGATGCTAACGCACAAATGACTACACACACAAACAGGAAGGCAAGCCCACACATTTTCACCCAGAGCCAACTTAATGTATGGTGCTCTTTTAAATCCGATGCCGTAAATAGCTTGATGAATCCAGCGACTTTGGGTTGCGCTGGGTTGCAGACGACACTCTGTTAATGAAAGGTGCTGTCTCGTTTTTCACCAAATCCGAATCCTTTGTTTCCTTGTCTGACCGTGTGTGCAACACATGTTCTGTCTTAGGGACTGAGGAAAAGCAGTGACTGTGGACAGGCTAAGAAGACTATTATGCCTCTTTCTGTGCCCAATATGGTGCAGCTAAGAAAATGCATCGTCTCTGAAGACACGGTTTTCCTTCTGCTGCACTACGCTGAGGGTGAGCCATTCAGTTCTGCTTATACGTCGAATCTTCTCAGCTCCTTGTTGTCTTTTTTTCCCCTCACTCATCACATCTCCTACCCTCTGTATGCCCTTGTTTCAGACAGATGTTTTATTGAGATGGGTGTGTGTCACAGGTCATTATTCTGATAACCAGGTGGTGCCATGCTTCATTAGCTATCGCAACACCTGGGCCTCCTTACAACCTACTTACTCTAGGATGTGCATGTGCGCTGTGTTCAAACAGGGAAATAGACCTATGTTTTATCCTCCTTGCCCTGAAACTATAGTTATCCAACATAAGTAGTGAATACTGACCGTGTTGCAACAAGTCTTTTACAATGCAACATCCTGATTAGCCAAATGAGGAGAGACAGGCAGGCAAAGGCAAGCAGTGACCTAAGTGACATCGGACGCAGCACCACGTGGATGGGTTTACTTTTTAAGGCATCAAGCTGCCCTTTCATTGTTAGCATGGATGTGAACTCTTTATTAATTCTAACCACATACAACAAGATCCTGGCTTCCAGGTTCTCTCCATTGAGTGGTATATGTTCGTGTTTCAGTTTTAAAGTGTTCCTACGCAGTCTGGAAAAGTATGGAATTTGATTTTTAGGGTTTTCGTTGTATGGAAATATTGTAAATCTTGGAATGAAAAGAAATCTGTTTAATTTGGGCAAATGGTAATCAGACTCAGAGCACATTCTGAAGTCAATGCAATATAATTGTAAACATTTTAAATGCTCCATTCCTTTTTCCATCCCATCCTTAGGTTCTTTGTTTTGCCATTTTTTGCTGAATTTACTTTTTTCTCCACTTTGTTGTTTCCTCTTTTCCTTTTCCTCCAAGTGTCTTATTATGTTTATACTTTCCCTTATTTCTTCTTTGTTCACTTTTTTCATTTACATCCTCCCTTCTTCCCTCTTTCCATCAATTCATATGTCCTACTTGGCATGCTTTCTGTCTGTCTTTGATGTCCAATCCTAGGTGTCCTATTTGCATTCCTTCTTTGTGTCCTACTTTTCTTCTCATGCCTTTTTCTTACTTGCCATAATAAATGAATGCCAGAGGATAGCTCTGAACAGCTGGAAATGTCTGGAAATTAAAATGCATTTAAATAAATCTGGGTATCTTGAATATTATTAAATTAAACAATTATTGATCTGTTAGTCTTCTGATGAGTCTTCTGATTTCCTGATTTACAGATGTAAGTATATTGTCTGACTGAAATGTCATCTTTCAAACAAGTCTGTCAAACAAGCCAAAGCCTTTACACGTTTTGCAAGGGATGCACATTTTTAATTCAAAATACATTTCGAAACCTTTATTCTTTGTTTCTCTACAGGTGGGAAGCTGTGGTCTCACATTGGAAAGTACCTTCGTAGTTCCAGCCCAGATGACAGCTTTGACATTCCTTTCATTCAGAAGAGCCATACAACGGCTGTCCATTCGCCCCACCATATAATACCACAGCTAGATGCAGGTTCTGCCAGTTGTGATTCAGAGCCTAATGCTGGTTCAAATCCTTTTCCAGGCCTTCAGAAAAAAGGAGATATCCTTTTTGTGTCTCCTGTTAAAAGTGCCGTCCCTGCAGGGCTCTGTGACCAAAGTGGAGCTAAGTCTGACTCTGGGGCCACCTCCGAGGAGGAGTGCACAAACAGCTATTTGACTCTTTGCAATGAGTACGAACAAGATAAGGTGGAACCAAATGCACTAGAGGAGGAAGGCGATCAGAAGAGCGAACAGGAAATGCCGTCTCTGGAGGTGCCTACCGGAACTGCAACAGGATCTTCATATAGTCGTTCTCTTATCAGCAACGAGAGCCTTTCTTCCCCAGTAGGCTCGCAGGAACTTGGCTTCTTCAGTGAGTTTTCTGACAAGATTGGCCAAACCCTTGATACAGACCAAACCCGCAGTGAAGGACATGATCAGGGTGAAGTCTTCAGTCCCTTACGGTCCCCATCTGAGCCTCTCTCTTTAGATCAATCCAAGCACACGCCAATGGAGTTTTTCCGCATTGACAGCAAAGACAGTGCCAGCGAGGTAACTGGCTTTGATACGGGAGAGCACTGGCATTCCCAGAAGCAGCCCCCTCAGTTTTCTACGTCCGATCTAGGTTCAGAGGTCACGGAGGAGCTCCCAGAGAAGGCTCATGAGAGAAAGGGCCCAAGCTTGGAGTTTTGGGGGTTGGACTGTAGTGATAAGGGGTCTAATGAGTTGGTGCCAGTCATCTCATTTAAAGAAGCAGTAGTTGAAGATGAGGGCCGTCCACCAGACTTGTTGGTCAATCTTCCCGTTCCTGGGACTGTAGACTTCACTCAGGAGGAACCTTCAGGGGCATGTTTGGGCCCAGAGGTTGCAGCTACCCCTCAAAAGTGCATCCAGCCTGATGTTTTACAGCTTCATAGCCCGTCTGATGATCTGGAGGAGCAGCCCTTAGAACAGGAACTTTCCTCTGTCTCTACAGCCTCCGCAACTTGTGACAATAGTCTTGCATGTACTTCTCTATGGGACGACAGTTTAGCATTTGGACTTGAGGCCAGTGACAAAGTATTTGATCAAGACGACAGCCAAACCAGTGACTACCATCTTGAAACAGACAATTTGAGTGAGAAACCTCTACTCTGTACAGCAGAGAACAAAGACTCTGCTCCTCTCCCCAGCGACAACCCCACAGTCTCTAACTCAGCCGTGAGCGGTACTCAAGCTGGTTTATTGGGCCTTGATGGTGAATCATCAAGAGTCAAGAAACCCACAGGTGGCAGTGACTTTGATAAAGAAGTGCCACGGCTGTTTGCAGAGCTGGACGAGCGGTCGTTGGCTGCCACCCAAGCTCGGATCCCAGAGGAGTTTGTGCGATGCTGGGCAGTAGAGATTGTGACGGCACTGGACTGCCTGCATCAAGAGGGCATAATCTGCCGGGACTTGAATCCCAATAACATTCTGCTTGACCATCAAGGTTAGAGATATTAGTTATAGATTCACTCTTACAGACTTTTTAACCTCTCTTTTTATTTGTATGTAGGTGTTTATCAGTGGAAGTTGATATTATATAATGAATTGACGAAATACACAGAAATTACAAGTTGGTAATCAATACATAGAGATGTGCAGGGGGTAATATTGAAGGCATGCTGACAAGTTGCTGAATACCAGTGTCTTGAAGAAATATTCACATTTTGTGTCTTTACACCCAAAAACAATGCATTTCATTGGGATTTCATATGATAGACCAACACAAAGTAATGCATATGAGGAGGGAAATCCGCTTATTGTGTAGGTTGTGTAGCAAGTTGACTAATCAGGCTACAAGATGTTAATTGTGTTCATCAGAGTGACCGCTTGTATTTGCAAATATCGGTTTGATGACGATACAAGTTTAAACAATTTGTGTCCAGGTTGTGTTAAATCTGCAGAGATCTTGGCTGTGCTTTTACTCACCTGTAAGATTCCTGGATGGATGGATGTTCAAAGAGTGTCAATGTGTGATGACCTTCTCAAGTCCCAGAGAAACGGTGGTTTAAGGATCCTGAAGGGCTCCACAGTGGGCAAAATGTTATGGTGATGGGAGGCACTGTGGCATTTGTTTTCCAGACATTCCACCCTTATCTACAAAAGATAGATAATTGAAATGTTTTTGTAATTAAAATATGAAAACTGTGCCTCAAAATAGAGTTGTGCCTCCCCTTAGTTGATACGTATCAAAAAAAGTGATAAGTCTTTCTCCAGCAGCTTTTTAAGTCTTGCCATAGGTCTAACAAGACTAAATAGCAGAAACCCAGAGCATGATGTTGCCACCACCATGTTTAACGCTGATTAATTTAGTTTGTTCAGTTTTATTGGTCCAATTTGACCAGGGAACCTTATTTAATATGTCTCTTATATGCCTTATTCTAAACTGCAAACAGGACTTTTTTCTTTTTTTTCCCTCCATCGATAATTCTCTTCTTATCGCTCCATGAATGCCATATTTGTGGATCGATGAACCAGAAGCAAACACTCACACCTGAGCCGTGGATCTCTGCATTTTAAGTTAGCTTTGCCTTTGTTTTGCGCTACCCTCTTTTTGTTCCTACATGATGATGAGGATTATCCAGTGATATCCTCAAAGCTCGGGTTATTGTTTTATAGCCTAATCCAGCTTTAAACTTCTCCCAAATCTTATCCCTGATCTGTCACCTGGGTTTCAGATCTCCAATGAGGATATTATTATGCTAAACATTGTTTTGATGCATCACATCCAATCTGAATGAAATACAATAAGTTTTTGGTTGTAACATTAGAAAATGTGAAAGTGTTTACGGGTATAAATATGTTTTCGAGGCACCGTGTTTTACCAACTTATTTAAAAAAAAAACACAAAAAAGAAGCTGATGTGATCCTTACTTTGAACCTTCGAAGTTGAGGTCCTCATAATTTTATATTGCGCAGCCAGCGTTTGCTGTCCAATCAGACTTCTTCACTAGACTGACGGCTCCTCTTTTAGCATGATGTCAGACACCCCCCACCCCAACAACTTCTTTTGTCGTCCTACAATCATCTCTCTCCACCTCGTTATCAACAAGCGTCTAATTAGCTGAGTGGCTGTTTTCGTCTCCCTGGTGGTAATTATTGTTCTAAAGGGCCCATCAGCGGCCTAGTGTGGTGCATCAGTCTGGCTAGCATAGGCTAATGGCTACGGCTACCTAATGACACCATTAGTTCTAATGATAGCGTTAACGGGTAGCCGCTAAACAGAAGTAATCGCCGAGGCTGTTTGCTTGAAAAGCTCACAGGGGGGATGCAGAGGGATAGAAAGGAACAGAGCTCTTCAGAGGTCTGAGTAGTTTGGAAAGTTAAGTGTTTTCTTTTTTCTTCTCTCCTCAGGGCATGTGCAGCTCACCTACTTTTGTAGCTCGTGTGATGTGGAGGAGTCCTATGACAAGGACGCTTTGGCCAATATGTACTGTGCACCAGGTGAGAAACAAGAATGTTGTATCACTTTATCTAAATGATCGTTTAAAAGCTTAATTTGGTATGTATTTGTTTTTGGATTAGGCTTCTTTCTCACAGTCCTCAAGCTCTTACTCGATTGAATTAAGGTTCTTTTTTAAGCGTTCAGCAATTTTTTTTAATGGAATCTGTAGGATTTTTTTAGACATAAATTTATAGATTATTAATGAAGCAAAGGTTTTCCATAAACTTCATCAAGACATCCCTTTTCAAAATATGAGTTTTTTTCTAATTTAGGAAGGAAAAATTTACCTACGCATCAAATGTTTTAAATCAATATCTCCAGCAACATAAGGTTGATAGGACAATCAAACAAAACAAAACAATATAAACTCTCCCAATGCTTTCTGTTATTGAATCCCTCTACTGTAGATCACTTTTTCCGGTCAGCATAGATTTCTAGTTATCTTTGTGACCAAGCTACCAATTCTGTTTATGGCTGATATAAATAGATGTTTTTCTAGCAGGCCATTTTAGGAATATATCCATTTAGACTTTAAAGCAACACTAAAGAAGTTTCAGTTTTGGTTGATTTTGGTGGCCAGTGTGGATAAAAGTGGTAGTGTTTGCCTGAAGAAGATTGCATTTCCCATGAGGACCAGCACATAGCGTCGTAAAATCCTGACCTCCCGGTCGCCTGTAGTTGGCTTGGAGTAGATTTTTGTTTCCAGTGGCTATTTGAAGGATAAATAGTTCAGGTATTGAATCTATTTCTGGCGAAACAATCTCATATGATGATTTTGAAAATAAGAAAAGGGGGAAGTGACATATGCCGTAAAGCAGTCAGCACATTTTTAGTTATTTTGTGTGGCAGGATTCCTGCCACCCTCCTCAAAGTTGCTTAGTGTCGGTTAAAGCGATAGGGACCCCCTCGGGCCATGACAGAGGTGTCATAACGACCTGTAAGTCGACGTATAATCACAAAAGTAAAGAATCTGCCTCATCTGATCACTGTCAGGGTATGTGTTTCTAGACTTAAAATGTTTGGATTCATTTATTTTTGTGGTTTACTAATTTTGGTTCATAAAAATGTTATTCTTTTAGTAGTTGACCAACAGTCAGACACGATGAAGGTAAATTGATTTGTGCCTATTGATGGGTGAAACAGAAGAATCTGTAAAGTTTAACCTATAATCTCCACATAAACTAGAACTTTACAGTGAAAACTGAGCAGCTGTTGTCTTGGAGGAATTTCATTCAAGTCTATTTTAAAACACAGAATTCATCCAAACTTCTTTGCACACCTATTCTTGTTCCGTCTGTTGCGACACTCGGGACAGATCTGGTTCTCTTTAGTGTGAGCCTTAGATAAAAGCTAACAAATAAAATATATGTGTCTTTAATACCTGTTTTAACATAAAGCTAAAAAATAATGGTAGCGGTAGTGGAGTTTTACATTTTGAATTCTCGGCCACTAAATTTCGGATGCTTTATCTTGCTGTAGTTGTCGTTTTGTCCTGTAGAGGGTGGTGGTGTGCTGTATTCAGTGAGCCCTGCATCCCAGTGTTTTGCACTCTTGTCTGACTTTGTGGCACCTCTGGCATGCTGTTTAAAAGCTGCTACACTGCTCCCTATTTAACACTTCAGTCTGTGTTTGCTTGTGTATTTAGATTCCTTTCGTTTTTTACCATTACACTAGTGGTATATGCGTATATCTGCATACTGGACTGTTTGCTTATTTTTTATTTATTTCTTTAAATTAATCAGGATTGTTTGCTAATAATTGAAAGCTTTAGACTTCACACTTATTCATGTTTACATTATGCTTAGCTGTCTTATCCACCCACTTTCACCAACTATTCTCATCCTTTTTTTCCGCAGAAGGTATATTACCTGCTCTTGTTAACGTCTGGTAAAGATACAAAAGCTCATGTTTGGATTCAGTATGTTAGAATTAAACAGTTGTGGAATGACTTTTTAACAACAAAAGTAAAAAGACAATGTTGAATTGTATATCTTTTACATACGTTTGTATAAAACAGGGCTCGGTAATATGACTTAAAAATAAACGCTGTTATTTATTTCTTAATGTTATTGCAGATTTGAATCGATTTTTATACATGCTTGTTTTCTGCAATAGGAAGCAAATAATATTTTCAAAACACAAGGGATGCATTGTTGGAAAAAAAATCCAGGTTACGCCATTATTTCCTTAAACTGTAGGAAGCTAAATATTAATTCCTAAACTGTGAAGCTTTTTAAGAATGAGTTTGATTAGTATAATGTTGACCATGCTTTTCATCTAAATGTTCGCTATTATGACGATGTGTATCATCCAAGCAGTGTTGCTCACTAAATTCACAAGTGTATGAATTTGTATTTAAAAGCTTCTTTGCAATCATGTTGCTATGCGTTTCCATTTTAAACAGCCAACACCCACTAAACAATAATACAAAAAAAACACTCATACAAGGTGTGAAACATCTTAACAGTTGGACATGATCCAGTGGAATATTTGTTGTAATGCACACAATCTCCCAGCAGGGAGTGTGTTGCCATGCTGTGAAGTTAAAAGACTACTTTTGACATTTATTGACTGTTCTCCTGAATCGCAGACAACTTCCTCTCTTTATTTCGTTGCTTATTGTGCACATTTACCCTAAACCCGGTTATGACGCCACACTGCAAAAATAATTGCTTTCGTATACTAATATTTCAGTCCATGCTCCCCGTACATGACGCCACTCATTACATGTAAGTACAATAGAGAACACACATGCACACGCACACAGCCGCCATGCAGAGGTTAGTTTGAGTGTGTGTTTCTCCTGCCCTTGTTTTGTATTGCTGTTTATCCAGACAGGGTCAGCTCTAGCTATGCCTTCATACCTGATGACAGATTTATGAGTGTTTGCCAGGAACCTGGCAGGGGGCCTTCTGTGACTGAGGCACCCCGTGTATGTATGCTCATATATATATATATATATATATATATATATATATATATATATATATATATATATATATATATATATATATATATA